>JALIGW010000012.1:15696813-15709313 GCA_023053685.1 Diadophis punctatus similis | reverse complement strand
AGCCCAGAGTGGGCTGAGAGTACAGAGTGGACAGAGAGTAGAGTGGACTGAGCCACGCCCAGCCTTAAGCTTAAGTTTTCAGTTTCGATTCTCAGCACAGACTCAGAAGTGTTTAGCTCTCATTGGCTGACTTAGTTGCTATGCCTATTCATTGGCTGACCTTGTTAACATTGGCTCTCTCAGTTCATGAGTATCTTAACAAAAGCAACATGGTGTGTGTGTGTGGGAGGGGGTTTGTGAAGGTGTGCGCGCACATGTGCGTGCGTTAGTTCCATTCTCCACACTTTTGCTCCTGTCTCTTCCCACTTGGCTTTGGCATGTAGTTTGAATAGAGCAGTTTCCTCAAAGTTACATTTTTTTAAAAAACAACAGTTTTACCCTATCTGTCCTTTTCATCAAAACTCAGAGACCCATAATTAATTAATTAATTTTGCCACCTATTCACCCATGGTGACTCAAGGCGGCTTACAGAGTATAAAACCCCATTAAAAAAACAAAACTAATAAAAAGGAATCAAATACATTAATATAGTATAATATAATAAAATCGCTCTCTGCCCCAGCGATAGCAGATCACACAAGCCATTTAATGGGATCCATCCCGCTCTGGGTTCCCCAGGCCCTCTGGCAGAACCAGGTCTTCAGCGCTTCCGGAAGAGTATTAGAGGCCCCCCCCCCAGCAGAGCAGTAATTCTTGAGAGCAAACCTCCCTTTTAGTTTGCGTGGGACTTCACCACACCCGCTCACTTCCCCAACCCAAATACCATGCCCCCCCTCCCCATTACTATTGCAGCCGATAGCAAGCATGCATCAAAGGAGAAGCCCATGCTGGAGATCCGGCTGACACACTGTCCTAGACCAGGGGTCTGCAACCCGCGGCTCTGGAGCCGCATGTGACTCTTTCATCCCTCTGCTGTTGCTCCCTGTTGCTCAAAATATGCGTCACAATCACCAATGTGCGACACCCGCCGGCACGTGATTTATTGAGCTTTTCGACCCATCTTTTTTTTTCGGAGTTCAAAATGTTTTTGTTGCATGCAGAAATAAAAATGTGCTTTCTCTGTAGCAGGTCATTGATTTCATAAATGCAACACACTATAGTTTTTTTTTATACATAGCATAAAGGTAAAAAACGATATGCAGTGTTATCTTCATTTTAGATGTCAAAAGGGTTTTGTGGCTCCCGGTGTTTTCTTTTCTGTGGGAAATGGGTCCAAATGGCTCTTTGAGTGTTTAAAGTTGCCGACCCCTGTCCTAGACTAAGTGGAATATTGTATATGGATAAGACTTTGATAACGATACCAACAGCCTCATTATAAACTTCGCAACTAATTTAATTGAACTCATATAGAAAGAAATTTATTGCCAGAATATTACAAGTTTTTCCGTTCCAACCTTCTTTTTTTTAGCTGGTGCTTGAACTAAGAGAGCAAAACACACTTCTTAAAGAGGAGAAAGATGACCTGAATAGCCGCATCCAAAACCAGGCCAAAGAAATTACAGGTAAGATCAGCTCGGGAATTTACTGATTGGGTTATTAAAAAACTAGTTTCTGTGTTTAAGTAGGCTTGTGGATCTGAATGTGGGAATGCTGGGAAACAGGGAAGGGATCCCTATTTCTCACTTGTAGAGAGAAAGCAATGGGTGAAGCCTTGCTTTGGTTTTTCTTTTTTGTTTGCAGAGGTCATGGAGAAAAAGCATCTCGAGGAGACCAAACAACTGGATCTAGACCTGAACAATGAAAGGCAGAGGTATCAGAATCTGCTCCAAGAATTCAGCCGGTTAGAAGAGCGATACGATGACCTGAAAGATGAGATGAGGCTGATGGAGGTGAGTGGACCAGATGCCAAATTCAGTATCAGACTTGGGTTTGGGAACAGATGCTTTCCAATAGCTCCAGAGAAATGGGAATGTGCATAATTACTTTGAGGTAAGGTGGGCATCCTATAAATTTATCTATCTATCTATCTATCTATCTATCTATCTATCTATCTATCTATCTATCTATCTATCTATCTATCTATCTATCTATCTATCTATCATCTTTCTTTCTATCTATCTATCTATCTATCTATCTATCTATCTATCTATCTATCTATCTATCTATCTATCTATCTATCTATCATCTTTCTTTCTTTCTATCTATCTCTATCTATCTATCTATCTATCTATCTATCTATCTATCTATCTATCTATCTATCTATCTATCTATCTATCTATCTATCTTTCTACCTACCTACCTACCTACCTACCTACCTATTTACCATCTTCTGCTATCATCTATGTCTGTCTGTCTGTCTGTCGTATTTATCTATCTATCTATCTATCTATCTATCTATCTATCTATCTATCTCTATCTATCTATCTATCTATCTATCTATCTATCTATCTATCTATCTATCTATCTATCTATCTATCTATCTTTCTACCTACCTACCTACCTACCTACCTACCTACCTACCTATTTACCATCTTCTGCTATCATCTATGTCTGTCTGTCTGTCTGTCTGTCGTATTTATCTATCTATCTATCTATATCTATCTATCTATCTATCTATCTATCTATCTATCTATCTATCTATCTATCTATCTATCTATCTATCTATCTATCTTTCTACCTACCTACCTACCTACCATCTTCTGCCTATCATCTATGTCTGTCTGTCGTATCTCTCTCTCTCTCTCTATCTATCTATCTCTCTATCTATTTATCATCTTTCTTTCTATCTATCTATCTTCCTTCCTACCTACCTACCTACCATCTTCTGCCTATCATCTATGTCTGTCTGTCTGTCGTATATCTATCTATCTATCTATCTATCTATCTATCTATCTATCTATCTATCTATCTCCATAGTAAATGGGGAGGGCATCCTTTTATCAATCAATCAATCAGATTGTGAACGTAGTGAATAAGGAGGGCATCCTGAATCATCTTCCTTCTTGCTGCTTCTCCATCTGATTTTATTTATCAAATAGTCTTCATTTTCCTCTATAAGTTTTCTAAATTCTCTCCAAGAGATGAAACAATGAAAGTGCAGGAAACTTTTAGCCCATGGAAGCCCCAAAGTTAATGCTGGCGTTCCTCTCCCTTCCCAGAGTATTTCCAAACCGGGGCACAAGAGAACGGACTCCACCCATAGCAGCAATGAATCAGAATATACTTACAGCTCTGAGATCGCTGAGGCTGAAGAGTTTCCAATGGGAACAGAGGTATGGTTGGAAAAGTTTTGTGATTTGTTTGTGAGTTTCCTTGGCTCAGGATGCAGATCTTGTCATCATCTCATCACTTCTGGAGACCATTTTTGAATACCTAGAAATGTTCCATGTATTAAGTACTTGATGGCTGAGTCAGGTTTTTAAGCTCTTTTTTAAAAACATCTCAATATTGCAAAGAGGCAAGAACTTAGGGTGTTCATAATTTGTATTGGAGTCTTAACTATCAACCTGTTGTTTTTTTCTTTCCATAAAAATAAGTCAACCAAAGGTTGATGGTGGACCTTGAATTGTATACTAGATTTCATTTTTTTAAAGCTTTAGGACCGATACTTTTAAAACTAGCTTTGTTTATCAGACTGACCTTTTGAATTTTTTTTTTACTTCTACAATATTTGGAAATAATTTGAACATCCATATGCAGCTCTTTTAAACAAGTAAAATGTATACATTCCCCATCCCCGTCTCTTCATTTATGCTTGCTAAGTTTTCCGTTCAGTTTGCACCTTGACGTGCTCCTTTAAAAGCCAACTTGGGATTTGTCCCTTATAGAGATTTTCAGCTGCTGCTCCAATGTTGCTGCCACTGTTGGTCCTCTACATTGTGGGCCCTGTTTTCCTGAAAGCCCTTATTTCCATATGCTTTCATCTTTTTCCTCAGTGATAACAAAAAAGTATGTAGATCTGCCCCTCCTTCCAGTAGCTGGGAAACTTTCTGATCTCCACCCCCTTCCCCATTTTCCCTGTAAATCAGGAACCGAGTGATAAAAAGGCACCTTTGGACATGTCTCTCTTCCTCAAACTACAAAAACGAGTCAAGGAGCTGGAGATGGAAAAGCAGTCCCTGCAGGATGAGCTAGAGAAGAAGGAGGACCAAGTTCTGCGGGCCAAGGCAAAGGTAAGGTGGAAAAGACCACGCATCTTCTAGTCCAGGTGATGGGGACAGTTGGGATCCCATGCCAGCAATGATATATTCCATTCAGCAGGTGGAAGGTAAGTCTATGATTCCCTCCAGGGGAAAATTCTGAAATAAAAGAGAATATTTGCAACTCAGGGTTGAACTGTGGAGTCCTTGGTGCTCGGGAAGAGCTGAAGTGGTGCAGTGGTTAAATGCTGCGACTGCAGGCTGACTGCTAGTTCAGCAGTTCAGCTGTTCAAATCTCACTAGGCTCAAGGTTGACTCAGCCTTCCATCCTTCCGAGGTCGGTAAAATGAGGACCCAGATTGTTGGGGGCAAATATGCTGAACTCTGTAAACCGCTTAGAGAGGGCTGTAAAGCACTATGAAGCGGTATATAAGCAAAGTGCTATTGCTATAGTGCTATTGCTCTCTGAACTTTATCGTTTTCTTACAGACGTTTCATGACCCAAACTAGGCAACATTTATTTATTTATTTATTTTAGTGTTCTTATATGCCGCCCTACTCCCTGGGGACTCAGGGCGGCGTACAACATGTAAAGAACAACTAAACAGTATAATAATTTTAAAACAATTTAAAAATCATTTAAAAAACATACAAAACCATACATATGTGGGGGAGACCTAAGATGTGAAATTGTCTCAAATCACCCCGCCTGCAGGAAGAGCCATGTCTTAATGACTTTTTGGAAGGGGCCAGCAAGGTGGGGATAATTCAGATCTCTGGGGGTAGTTGGTTCCAGAGAACAGGGCCCCCCACAGAGAAGGCCCTCCCTGTAGGCCCCGCCAGCCGGCATTGTTTGGTTGACGGGACCTGGAGGAGACCCACTCTGTGGGACCTGACCGGTCGAAGGGAAATATGAGGTAGGATGCGGTCCCGGAGGTAACCTGGTCCTAAGCCATGTAGGGCTTTAAAGATGATAATCAACACCTTGAATTGCACCTTGAATTGCAACATCATCAGTGCTAGAAGGGCTAGCATAAACCCCACTCCGTTCTAGCACTGATGATGTTATCTAGCTGGGTAATGAAATGTCTGCAAGAAAACAACCAAGCACAGAGAGCACCAAAGAGTCCTCAAAATTCCGAAAGTAACTAAGGAACACACAAAACACAATTAGTGCTTTCTTGCAGTTGTCCACTCCTTACTTTTTGTTGGTTTGATCCACTGATGTTAGAAGCAGGGCAGAATATTATTATTTTTTTCTTACGGTGTTTTGTCTCATGACCTTACGAACTTTAAAATACGTTTTAATCTAGCTTTTACCCTTTATCTTAATATTGTTGATACAATCAGCAGAGCTACCAGTTATGTTTTTAGTAATTGTAACCTTTTGAAAATCACTCCCCTTTCTCTCTTGGCTTGACTGTAGAATTCAGTCCATTCTTAAAACCTTTAAACATTAAATGAGCATTACTAATTATCTAAAGATGAATACACTGAAATGTCAATTTTTTTCTTGATAGTGTCTGAAATGTTCTGTTTCTGAAAGTGCAATATTTTTGTTTCCGCTTTGAATTTTTCCAGGAGGAAGAAAGGCCTCAGTTGAGAGGAACAGAGCTGGAATACGAATCACTTAAGGTTGTGAAAAATATTGTATTTGGAATCCCTGAATCCTATGTGTTACCCCCAAAATAGGCTAAATTAGAAAAAAAAACAGATTTAAATGATATTTACTGACCTTTTTTAAAAAAATGTCCCAATGCTTCATGTACGTACTACAGTACAAGCATATATGGAAGCTGGAAGCCAGTAATGATTTGGTTACTTTAATTATTAGCCTGAGGCACACTCAACAAATGTACATGGAATTTGTGATCCATCAGTAGATCTGGAAGTGCCAACAATTTCTAGACTACTTTCCCACTCTAGGCATGTTTTAAGTCACTGTTTTTCAAACTTGGCAACTTTAAGATTCAACTCTGAGAATCCTGGCTGGCTGGAGAGTTCTGGGAATTGAAGTCCACACAGTTGAAGTTGCCAAGTTTGAAAAAACCCTGGTCTAAGTGTTTCCACTCTGAATATTTTAACTGGTTGCCATTCCTTTAGTGGTGGTGGGGAAACAGACCATACAAACACAAAGACAGATCTCTTCTGACCTCATCAGTCCACCAATTACATTAGATGATTAGAATAGAATAGAATAAGAATAGAATAAGAATAGAATAAGAATAGAATAGAGAATAGAATAGAATAGAATAGAATAGAATAGAATAGAATAGAATAGAATAGAATAGAATAGAATAGAATAGAATAGAATTCTTTGTTGGCCAAGTGTGATTGGACACACAAGGAATTTGTCTTGGTGCATATGCTCTCAGTGTACATAAAAGACAAGATACAATCGTCAAGAATCTTAAGGTACAACACTTAATGATAGTCATAGGGTACAAATAAGCAATCAAATCATACTAGGAAACAATATAAATCGTAAGGATACAAGCAACAAGTTACAGTCATACAGTCATTAGTGGGAGGAGATGGGTGATAGGAACGATGAGAAGACTAATAGTAATAGTAATGCAGCCTTAGTGAATAGTTTGACAGTGTTGAGGGAATTATTTGTTTAGCAGAGTGATGGCATTCTGTTCTTGTGTCTAGTTGTCTTGGTGTGCAGTGCTCTATAGCGTTGTTTTGAGGGTAGGAGTTGAAACAATTTATGTCCAGGATGCGAGGGGTCAGTAAATATTTTTACAGCCCTCTTTTTGACTCGTGCAGTATACATTCGTAGAGTTCTTTAATGGAAAACACAGGGGTTTCACCTGGATTAAAGTAGACCTTTCTTTGTGAAAATATATAAAGGTCAGGACATCTTTTATCAAACCCATCAGTAACTAAAGTTGGCTTCTTTACCCTGATCTTGATTTCTATTGGGACAGTTGGTGAATGAGGACAATTGTTTCTATTGTTTCCTCCCATCTTATACCCCGCAGCGTCAAGAGCTGGAGTCAGAGAATAAGAAACTAAAGAACGAATTGAACGAGTTGAGGAAGGCCCTGATGGAAAAGAGTGCTCCAAATGTCACGATGCCTGGTGCCCCAGCATACAGGGTCCTTTTGGACCAGATGACCTCTGTCAGTGAAGAGCTGGAGGTCCGCAAAGAGGAAGTTCTCATCCTGAGGTCTCAACTGATGAGCCAGAAGGAGGCGGTGCCGTTCAAGGTGAATACACAAACAAAACTGATTGTATCATCCATGTTGGGTAGTATGATGGCAGGTTACATTGCATCTTTTCTCCCGAAGTACAATCCAGAACCAAAGCAAATACTAGCATGGATTTTCTCCTGTAGCTCATTAAGTGGCGCAGGCTACATGTGTAACCTCTTGCACTGCGGAAAGCTATTCCTTCTCACCATTGAGTATGGTGGAGTAACCATTGGTCTTCATCAACTATTGTATTGATTTATGGCATGTTGGAAGGGAGTGGGGAGCAGCATGTGTTAGATAAGAATTACTCTCATCAGAGGCGAAATAGATCTTTTCCTGAAACTCTGACATTATAGAAAGAAAACCGCAGTTTAAATACTAAAGTATAAAATATTTATTTCAGTACAAAAACAAATAAATCACATCCTGGCTATAAAAAAGGTCTTGCTCCTTACAGAAGCAGAAGAAGAAGGAAGGAACAAAGAAGGGAATGTACACATGCATACTAGGAACATATTAATCACGTGCTCAGGAATAAACCATTATATTAGATAGGGATGCATCTCCCTGCATATACATGTAACAGGCAATATAAAATCACTGCCTGACAGCATGCTCAGTTCCTTACCATTTGGTTGCCACAGTGATCTGGAATGGCCTTTCTGAAGCTTTACAGCAAGGATGTCCAACCTTGGTAACTTTAACATCTGTGGAGTTCAACTCCCAGAATTCCCCAGCCGATCATGCTGGCTGGGGAATTCTGGGAGTTGAAGTCCACAGGTCTTAAAGTTGCCAAAAACGCCGTTTTAGAGATCAGGAATTTCCAACAATTTCTCTTGAAATGTGTTAGGATAGCTAACAGACCAATTGCTGATGCAGTTGCATTTATTCATCAATCAGCTTTAATTAATGAGCATCTATGTTAGATAACTAGCCTGTCTCTTTATTTTCCTGCTTCCACGTGGATTCCCAGGATGATAAGGTAACTTTGCTGCAGATAATTTTATTTTTAATGCTGGAACCCTTGAAACCTGCCATGTGTCCATATTAATGCATTCAAGCAAGCCACGGAATTGAACCCATGAAACTAACAGGGGATGTTTTGATCTACGGTACATTATAGTTGTAGTATTATTTTTTTTAACTTTGGCAGTAGCTTTCCTAAAATAAGAATGTCCAAAAGAAAAAGATGGCCCCCTTATAGCTCTTTAGCTAAACAAGAAAGATCAGGTCCACCCCAAAGGTTCAATTAAATTGATTTATTTCTCAAAGCCTATGCGCAGGAATCTTCCCAACTAATGGTCAATGCCTGCTAAGAGTTAAGTAAGGGTCAGCAGCACTCGAGGGGGAGGGGTTGAACTTCGTTCTCTTGTGACTACATAGGCATTCTAGGCTGATTCTACCTTTCCGCTCCACCCCCAGTTCTGCCATCTCTTCTACATCAAGAAACTTTTTTTATTGTGTTGCTGAATCTGTCGTAGCTTTGAAACAGCCCTGGGATATGTAATTGAGACAGAGTGCATGACTGGGCCAAAGATCAGCTCGGGAAGTTCATGACTCAATTAAGATTTGGACTCAAGCCACCTCTTGATGTTGGTCCAACCCACTTAGAGCAAATGGCTTTAGCAAACTCCTCTGGAAGAGCAGCGCAGACAAGTCTACATTAATGACAACTAAATAATGATTGTATCACACAGTTTATCTGCTGCTGAGACAAGCCTGTACTTAAAGCATGTGCTTTTGAATCGTTCTCATTTGTTCTCCCATTGATTATTCCCAGAACACCATGACAGACTCTACAATTCTTCTGGAAGATGTTCAGAAGTTGAAGGATAAAGGAGAGATCGCTCAGGCTTATATTGGACTGAAGGAGACAAACAGGTACATGACTAAAAATCTTGAACTGTTGTCTCCCAACATTAATTATTATCGCTATTTTTTTCTCTCTGTGTCTTTCTGCCTCCCCCCCCCTCCTCCTCCCCTCCAACCCTGTGGGGTGTACAGAACATTTCAATTGTTGAACTGCTTTGGATTTGAAAAGCCCCTTCCTGCATGTGAAACAGCGTATTTGGAAGTGCTTGTAACTTCAGATACGAGGGTGAATCAAAAGGTAATGCCATTTTCTTTAGGCCAGGTATAATTACCAACACAGGAACATGTAGCATACATCAAAATGAAGCTGGTCCTCTGTGGATCACATCCCTACTTCTCAACATAGTCACCGTTTCTCTCAATAGCAATGTTCCACCTTCGAATGAGAGCATGTATCCCTGCCTCGTAAAATTTCGTTGACTGTTCTTTGAGCCACTTCTTTATCGGCTACGCTCACAGTTCCCACCTTTTCATCATTCAGACGACGGACCCACCTGCATACATTGCTATAATCTAAAATATTGTCCTCAAACACATTTTGTAATCGTCTGTGAATGTTCACAGGGGTTTCCCCCTCAGCAGCAAGGAATTCAATCACTGCTCTTTGTTTTTGATGCAACTCTAAGGGGGCAGCCATTTTGAATTTTCTTTGCAAGTCTAAAAACCTGGAAAGTAAGAAACAAAATATTTCAGAACATAAATGATATAATCATTTATAACTGGGAAAAATTTCAGGTATTTTTTATCAAAAACTTCACCTGAAATAAAGAAAATGGCATTACATTTTGACTCACCCTCGTATAATACCCTGGGCCCTAAACCACTTCCAAAATGATCAAAGCAGTCCATCTTGAATACGGGATAGTCGCTTCAAGCTCCAAACAGGGTATTTTGAATTCAAAACTTTTTACACACCTCCAGCATTTTCACTCCATAAATCTTGATTTTTTAAAAGTACACATTTTGGGCCCTTTAGTATGAATCTCTCTAAAGGGCAAGATGGTTTTAGTGCCTTCAGCTTTCATAGGAAAATAAACCTTAAATAAGCTTGAATTTGATGTTTGAAAAGCCTTTTGGGGTTTTGATACACTGTTCTGAAATTTACTAAACCCTCTCATGTGAAAATACAGCTTAATTCTGTGCCTTGGTTTTCATCTCTCAGCATTGTTCTTATAATTGTATTTTATACAATTGTATAATTGTACAATTTTATACAATTGTATAATTGTTCTTATAATGTATTTTAAAACTTTTTTAAAATACAAAATTGTTCCAAGGATGGAAGGAAGCTGGTAGATAATGTAGGGCACTGGCACTCCCTCTTCCCAACTTGGGTTGCAGTATCAGACCTGCCCTTAGGCAGAACGGCAGTGAAAATACTTTCTGTTTGGCATCAGAGCCCAGAAATATTACATTGGCCTCTTGGCACAGTGAATAAAGAAATCTGAGAAGATTCTTCCCTTCCTCAGTTACTTGTGCTGTGTAAAATCCTTCTTATTTGGATATAATGCGAATATGGCTTATTTGTTTGGGTTTAATGAATCTGGAATAAAGCCGCCTTATCTGAACACATGTCATCATCTGGATTGATCTCAGGTTATGTTTTACAACTGCGTTACTTCTATAGTTAGAGAAATAATATATACTTCTATATGTACATTGGAGCAAATCCCAGTGAAATCAGTAGATTTAGATAGGATTACACAAATACAAGTTAGGAAGGTTGCATTCTTGTTTGAATTTAGGTATGAGGATCTTGGGATTTGATTCTCAATAAACTTGTACAAGATCGGTTGAGTAAACAGCTTGGAATTAATATTTACTGAGACCAAAAAAAGATACCGTATTTTTCAGAGTATAAGACGCACCCTTTTCCTCCCTAAAAGAGGCTGAAAATTTGGGTGCGTTTTATACTCTGAATGTAGCTTTTCCGAAGCTTTTTTTCCCCCAGCCCTAAGGAGGTGCTAACGATCTTTCCGGCTTCCTTCTCCCCTTTGCAGGCTTGTTTTCATTCCTACTCCCTCTGAAAAAGGTCTTTTCAGCCCTAACGAGATGCTAACGATCTTACCGGCTTGCAGCATTTTTTAATTCCTACTCCCTCCGAAGTAGTTTTTTACCAGCCCTAAGTCTTTGCAGGCTTGTTTTCATTCCTACTCCCTCTGAAAAAGGTCTTTTCAGCCCTAACCAGGGGATAAAATAATGTACTGAAGCTGAACAGACTAAGGACGCTAGCCAGATGAATACCTGGTAGGTAGATTTCCCCCCCCCCCCTATTTTCCTCCCCCAAAACTAAGGTGCGTCTTATACTCCGAAAAATACGGTACTTCTTTTTGTCCGCTAATTACACTCTTCAGCTTGCATTGTGCTTTTACTTAGCATGTCCCATCATTTCCATCATGTGTCCCTATTTTTTTGTTTTTGTTTCTGCATTTAAAAAACAAAACATTTTGCTTGGAAGATCATCTCCTCAAGATTGTCATTTGCTGAACGAGGATGGCGAACTGTGGCTGGTATATGAAGGGCTAAAACAAGCCAACAGGTTACAAGATTTCTCAGGATGGCAGTGGTGTTGTGTTAATTTGCATTCTTTCTTGCCTTCTCGTGTCACTAACATGCTGTGGAGCTGCTTTTGGCAATTACACTCGATCCAAATGTGTTTGTTAAAGGAAAAGAAAGAAGAGAATGCATTTATTTATGTATTAACAAGATTTATATACTGTCCGGCTCAATATGGCTTTGGGCGTCTAAGCCTCATATTAGAAAGAAGTCCAGCATTAGGATCGACGTCTCTAGGCATCATCTGGCATGTGTAAAAATTTAAAAGTAGAGACAGAATTAATTTATAAGTTGGAAATTTCATCAGGAAAGGACAAGTGAAGATATGATGGAAAGAAGTCCATCACAGCCAGTAAATGCAAAATCTGTCCATGCTTTCTGCTAGATGGGAAGAAGACGACCAATTTTGTTGCTCTGGAATGAACACATTTTTCTCCTGTGGAATTTTGTTTCTTTATTTGGAAAGAATTCTTTTTAGCTTGTTCCACTGGCTTCACTGCCTGGACGATCTCCATCAAAATATTTAATAGAGAACGGAGACAGAGGAACTACAGTACCTGCTCCTACAATTTATGGGGATTAAGTGGGCCTATTTCTCAGAGAGTCCCTAAAATCTTGGGTGTCAGCTAGAAAAGATGGCAAATCAAACTTTAATTATTGATCTCCCAAAAAGAATGCATAGTTCAAAATAACCCAGCTGCTGTGGCCTAGAGGTAGAGCTCTTGCCTCACAATCAGGTGGTTGTGAGTTCAATCCTAGGTAGAGGCAGATGTAAGGGTCTCCTGCTTGGGCA
>JALIGW010000012.1:15599313-15691813 GCA_023053685.1 Diadophis punctatus similis | reverse complement strand
TTTTTAAATTCTCTCTTACGGGTCTGCTTTTCCACTGTAACTTCCAGTGGAACATCACTAACCTTACGATTAAAAAAATATATATGGAAAGGACCAGATAATTTTTGTCTCAGCAAATCTATATCCAGAATAGGAGCAGGCCTGAAGTCTGTCAATTGTTCCTGAAGGTTTAATGATGGCTACCAGGTGCTCCATTTCCTTAGCCCTGTGGGAGAGAATCTGACAGAAACCAGGATTCTGGCTCTGTTGCATCTCTTGAACAAGGTCACCTAAATCCTCTGCCATACTGCATGCATTTCAGTCTCTCTCTTAGAAAGCAAGGTTTTTATATAACATCTAGGCCACGCGCAAGCTTGCCAATATTAGCCAGATGGTGGCATTGCCTTCCAGCTATGCTGAGTTTTCTCTTACGGCACTAATAGCACTGGTTTCTGTTCTGCCTATTGCTTTTCTGGTCCCTTTTAGCCTCTCACCCGTTTTGTCCTCAATTTTGTTGGGTAGGATTTAATGGAACAGATGGAGAAACAGGACAAGACGGTTCGGAAACTGAAAAAGCAGCTGAAAGTTTACGTCAAAAAAATTGATGAGCTTGAAGGTATCGTATTTGCCTGCGGTCAAAATGGTTTCTGCTTCTAAATATTAAATACAGGCATGCTTTTTTTTTTTACCTGTCTGAGGCAAGGATTTCTGACGTTGCTCACAAAAAAATACAGTGGTATTCTGCAATAATAATTAAGATTGGGTACATTGAAGGAGCTGCACATGTTATCCTAGGACAGTGATGGCGAACCTATTGCACGGGTGCCACAGGTGGCACACGGAGCCATATCTGCCGGCACGCGAGCCGTTGCCCTAGGTCAACTCCAGTGTGCATGTGCACGCCGGCCAGCTGATTTTCGGCTCGCACGGAGGCTCTGGGAGGGTGTTTTCGGCTTCCAGAGAGCCTCTGGAGGGCGGGGAAGGCCATTTTTGCCCTCGCCAGGCTCCAGGGAAGCCTCTGGAGCCTGGGGAGGGCGAAAAACGGGCCTACCAGGCCCACCAGCAGTTGGGAAATGGGCCATTTCCGGCCTCCAGAGGGCCTCCGGGGGGGCGGGGGAGCCCGTTTTCGCCCTCCCCAGGGATTGAATTATGGGTGTGGGCACTCGCACATGCGTGATAGCGCGTGCGCACGAGCTTTCGGCACCCGAGGAAAAAAAGGTTCGCCATCACTGTCCTAGGAGCTTGTGTGCAAGCTGATTAAGAGAAGATAAACATTCAGCATATTTTTTTACTTACCAGGTGGCAGCATTGTTTTTTGGTTTTTTGTTTTTTTTTGCTAAAAGCAAATGTTCCTTGATCAGCA
This sequence comes from Diadophis punctatus similis, assembly GCA_023053685.1. Lineage (NCBI taxonomy): Eukaryota > Metazoa > Chordata > Lepidosauria > Squamata > Dipsadidae > Diadophis > Diadophis punctatus. The sequence goes on along the minus strand of JALIGW010000012.1, from coordinate 15,690,471 downwards.
CTCCAGTTCTCTTGAATTTCGTTTATTAGAGGTTACAAAAGTAATATATTGAGTTTTGGATCCTTCCCTTGTAGCAGCTACATGGTAGAATTTATTTCCAATAAAAGAGAACATTTGTAGCTCGGGGTTAAACTGAGGGCTCTTCGGTGCTCTCCGATCTTGGTTGTTTTCTTGCAGACATTTCATTACCCAACTAGGTAACATCATCAGTGCTAGAAGGGAATGGGGAGCAAACCATCTCGCGGCGAGATGGGCAGCAAACAAACTTACTAAATAAAAAAAATAAAACTAAATAAAATAAATACTGGTGCAAGAGAACGTGATGCTTTCCCAACTAATTAATCTTCGTAGAAGGCCAGATGCCGTATTTTGCCACCTAAGGCAATCTCATTAAACTGTTCCCAAAATCTGCTCCTGGTTTGCTTCATAACCCAGTCTCCGTTCTTCACCTGATTGTATTTCGCCCTTCGTAAGGCATTTTCCCAACCACACACCCGAGGGGGAAAAGTGCTCTCTTAAAGATTATGTTAAAGGAGTGGCCGAGATCAAATCATTGCCTTCCCTTTGCCACGCTAAATATAGCCTGCTGTGTTAGCTGTGCGAGTGAGTTTCAGCTCCTGAGTTCCTGAATTCAACAAGGTATGTGGGCAGACCAGGAAAATGTCAGAGCTATTGGATTCTAGAAGCTTTCTGTTATTGATCTGCTGCCAGTTAACTTTAGCGGTTTTTCCAGTTGGTGTGTGTTATATTTATTGTCCTAGACTGACACAAATCCAGGTTAAGTTTCTAGCTGATCAGCATTCCAGAGCATATTTCTGATTTTAACTTGCCTGGTGAGGGCATTCCTTTAGCACTTTTTTTTTACAAGCATGATTATTTCCTATAGGTTCTATAGCTCCATAGCCCTTCCTTCCTTCCTTCCTTCCTTCCTTCCTTCCTTCCTTCCTTCCTTCCTTCCTTCCTTCCTTCCTTCCTTCCTTCCTTCCTTCCTTCCTTCCTTCCTTCCTTCCTTCCTTCCTTGGCCACTTTAAGACCTGCGGACTTCAGCTCCCAGAATGGCTGGCTGGGGAATTCTAGGAGTTGAAGTCACTGGTCTTAAAAAGTTGCCAAAAGTGGACACACCTGTTGTAGAGCTTTATGGGTGGTTTATAAACAACATGTACTTTCTCAGCAGCAAGCAAACCTAATGGATTGTAAGTAATTCATAAACTCTTGGGAAGAAAACTCCAGAGTTCAGTGCCATCTTTCTGGATCAAATTTAGCTTTTGTTCATGTCCTGTTCTCTCTTCTTTTCCTTGATTTAGTGGGCCAGATGGAGAACATTTCACCTGGACAAATCATTGACGAGCCCATACATCCTGTGAATATTCCAAGGAAAGAAAAAGACTTCCAAGGAATGTTAGAATACAAGAAAGAGGATGAACCCAAACTCGTTAAGAATCTTATTTTAGGTGAGAGGCCTTTCTGCTTATAAAAATGCGCCGTGTGGTGGTTTTGCAAACATACGTCGCTTTTTTTCATTATGTACAATTTAATTGTTAGTCTACTGCACAGCAGGTTCCCTTTTCTCCTTCAGTAGCTTTACGCTCTTCTGTTCTATAATAAGCCCAGGTAATTTTTTTAAAAATTGGTAATTGCACAAAGGAAAACAAACTTGGAATAGAATCAATAGCATCCATTAAAAAAAAACCAGAGAAGTATTATTACTTGAAAATACTTTTTTAAAAAACATTATTTTGCCTTTGACGGAGTGAGAATTTATTCTCACAGAGGCGATATAGATCTTTTCCTGGAATTCAAACATTTAGAAATAAAACCGCAGTTTAAAGATTCTAATTAAAATATTTATTTCGGTACAAAAACAATAAATCCTAATTAATTACATGCCTGATATAAAATGTGCGACTTCACTCAATGGAAGCCAGAAGAAGGATAGAAGAAACTTTGGAATGCACACATGCGTACAAGAACATCAATCACGTGCTCAGGAATAAACCATTATAATGAATAGGGATGCAGCTCCCTGCATATACATACAACAGACAATAAATCACACCGTGACAGCCTTTCAGTCAATCTTGATTCCTTGAGACTGCTTGGATAAGTTCTTGGCAGCTTTTTCAGAAGTGGGTTGCCATTGCTTCCCTCCTAGGGCTAAGAGGCGCTGGCCGTGTGCCGCAGTTGGCTTCTCGCCTATGGCAGGACAAGAACTCGTATTCTCCTAGTTGCCTTAAACCACTTCTGGCTCTTTGCCGTTTTATTAGGGCATTTTAAATACACTGATGCAATATATAGGGGGCGCAATGGCTCAGAGCTTCGGTTCGAGACCCGAGTGCCGCGCAACAGGATGAGCTCCCGTTCCTTTCTCTAGCTCCTCCCCACCTGGCAGTTTGAAAGCCTGCGAATGCGAGTAGATAAATAAGTACCACTTTGGTGGGAAGGTAACTGTTCCGTGCGCCTTTGGCTGGCCAGATGACCACAGAAATGTCTTCGGACAACGCTGGCTCCTTGGCTAAGAGACACAGATGAGCGCTGCCCCGTAGAGTCGGACACAACTGGGACAGGGGAAACCTTTACTTTTAAATGCAACGATCTATAAATTCCTGTGCTCCTCTTTGTGACTTCTTTCTCCCTCAGACCTGAAGCCTCGTGGAGTGGCAGTAAATCTCATCCCAGGGCTGCCAGCTTACATTTTGTTCATGTGCGTCCGCCACGCCGACTACCTTAACGATGATCAAAAAGTGAGGTCCTTGCTGACTTCTACGATTAATGGCATCAAAAAAATTTTGAAGGTCAGTTTACGGTTTCAATTGAAATGTCAGTCCGGAGTTTATTAAAAATACTGTTGATGAGCTCTGTATCATACATACCCTGTTTCCTCCAAAATAAGACATCCCCTGATAATAAGCCCAATCGGGCTTTTGAGTGCATGGCAATAAGGCCAAGCGCTTATTTCAGGGTTCAAAAAAATATAAGACAGGGTCTTATTTTCGGGGAAACACGGTACTCTGTCATGAAAACGTGACAGGCATCTAAAGTATTTTTCTGTTAGAATAATAAAGGACAACCAGCCTCATCTGCATTTGTGGCACAGATTCCATGATGCGGAAATTGATTCAAACCTGTCTATGGAGGTTCTCAAGTCATCCAGATCATGGTTGTCCCAAAGGTGCTTTTTAAAAAAGGCAACTGGACTTTTGTTTTTCCTCGAAGACGTTTCGCCTCTCATCCAAGAAGCTTATTCAATTCTGACTGAAACTTTTTGGATGAGAAGCGAAATGTCTTCAAGGCAAAACAAAAGTCCACTTGCCTTTTGAAAGAGCACCTTTGGGACAACCATGATCTGGATGACTTGAGAACCTCCATAGACAGTCAAAGAGAGGCACACAGAATCCTGTCTAGAATCTAATGCTATGTAGAAGTGCTGTAACGTTTGATTTTTGCGAAAGAAATGTTCCGTTTTCAATAATTTTGCATTTTAAACTTCCTTTAATGCACATTGCTTTTTTTATGGAATGGAATGAAATGAAATGGAATGGAATGGAATGGAATGGAATGGAATGAAATATATGGAATGGAAGAATAGAATAGAATAATAGAATAGAATAATAGAATGGAATAGAATGGAATGGAAGAATAGAATAGAATAGAATAGAATAGAATAGAATAGAATAGAATAGAATAGAATAGAATAGAATATATGGAATGGAATAATAGAATAGAATAGAATAGAATAGAATAGAATAGAATAGAATAGAATAGAATAGAATAGAATAGAATAGAATAGAATAGAATAGAATAGAATAGAATAGAATAATAGCAGAGTTGGAAGGGAACTTGGAGGTCTTCTAGCCCAACCCCCTGCTTAGGCAGGAAACCCTACACCACTTCAGACAAATGGTTATCCAATATCTTCTTAAAAACTTCCAGTGTTGGAGCACCCACAACTTCTGGAGGCAAGTCGTTCCGCTGGTTAATTGTTCTCACTGTCAGGAAATTTCTCCTTAGTTCTAAGTTGCTTCTCTCCTTGATTAGTTTCCAGCCTTTTCATTATTATTTTGTATTTTTGCTTTTAGAAAAGAGGTGACGACTTTGAAACGGTCTCCTTCTGGCTGTCCAACACATGCCGATTTTTGCACTGTTTGAAGCAGTATAGCGGTGAAGAAGTAAGTTCTCCATTTTGGTTTATTTCCGTTGGTGAAAGCGCTTCGAAGGTTTGAAATGAGAGTGAGTCTCATTCCTCCAGTCGGCTTAAAGAAAGTTAACCATACTGTTCTTCATCGAAAGGATTTTTTGGAAAAGTTGTTATCCTCCTCGCCTGTTTGAATACGACAGCATAAAACACACTAATACAAACTTTTTTCTCTCTCTGCCTGCAGGGGTTTATGAAACATAACACATCTCGTCAGAACGAACATTGCCTGACTAATTTCGACCTTGCTGAGTACAGACAAGTATTAAGCGACCTGGCCATCCAAATCTACCAGCAACTCGTTCGAGTTCTAGAGAATATTTTGCAGCCAATGATTGGTAAGGCCAAACCGAAGGACACACGAGGGTGTCCAGTGGATTTTTTTTCCCTACGTAATTAAGAAAGTCATTTTCATCATTTGGGTTTTCCTCTGATAACGTCCATCGATATTACTGTGCAATGAAAGAATTTCATTTTGTGTCAATTGTGTAAGCCGAGTTCAGAGGTTACTTTGCTACAGGCTTAGGGTTATTAAGCAAATCAAGCTATGCTATCTATAGCTGTGGTGGCGAACCTATGGAACGTGTGCCGGAAGCAGCACGCAGGGCCATCCCGTGCTGGCTCCTCTTCCGCGTTCCTGTGCAAGCACGCACGCCGTTCGGCTGGCCTTTGCACGCACGGGAGCGGAGAAACCTGGAAGAGCAGCGGTCCAGCGCGCATGTGCACGGCGGCACCCAAGCTTCCGGGTTTCCATCACGCTCATGCGCGATGGCCAGCTGTTCGTCAAGCATGTGTCTGCACTGGAAACCGGAAGTTTGGGTGCTGGTGCGCGCATGCGCGCCAGAATGCTGCTCTTCTGGGTTTTATTTATTTATTTATTTATTTAGTGAGATTTATATACCGCCTCACAGTGCAAGCACTCTCTAAGCGGTTTACACCAGTAAGCAATGTATATTTACATTGCCCCCAACAATCTGGGTCCTCATTTTACCTACCTCGGAAGGATGGAAGGCTGAGTCAACCTTGAGCCGGTGAGATTTGAACCGCTGACCTGCGGATCAGTGTCAGCTAATGTGGCCTGCAGTACCTGCCTCTAACCGCTGCGCCCCCTCGGCTCTCATGCACACGAAGGCCAGTGAGACCGCACGGTCCAAGTGGGATGGTTTTGTGTGCCATTTCCAGCACGCAGGTCGGCACACCGTGACCTAAAAGGTTGGCCATCACTGGTCTATAGCTACTACAGGTAGTCCTCGACTTACAACAGTTCATTTAGTGACCATTCGAAGTTACAACGGCACTGAAAAAAGTGACACATGTTCATTTTTCACATTTTGCAGCCGTTGCAGTATCCCCGTGGTCACGTGACCAAATACAGACGCTTGGCAACTGACTCATATTTATGACAGTTGCAATGTCCCGGGGTCATGTGGATCCCCTTTTGCAAACTTCTGATAAGCCAAATCAATGAGAAAGCTAGATTGACTTAACAACCGTATACCTAACTTAATTGCTGCAGTGATTCACTTAACAACTGTGGTGATAAAAGATGGTGAAATAGGGCAAAATTTACTTAACATCCGTCTCACTTAGCAACAGAAATCTTGGGCTCATCTGTGGTCGTAAGTCAAGGACTACCTGGATGTCTATGTCCTGCTTACAGGACCCAGCACAGCTGGCTGTTGAAAGTTGGCCAACACCAAAGAGGTTTTCTGGTTCTTGGGACAAGCTTTCGGACTTTCCAGCAGTAGCTAGTCTGTGCTGTGCTTGAGTAACTTCTTGAGGTGGCTTGTCCTACCCCAGGATGGTTTATCTCTTGCCATTTGGTGAAGATTTGCTGCTGCGGTGGCCTGGAAGTGGAACTCTCGCCTCACAATCAAGAGTTTGATTCTAGGTAGAGGCAGATATTTCTCTCTCTAGGCAGAATGAGAATAGATCTGCCGGGAAAAAACTCTGCATTGGCGACAGGAAGGGCATCCGGCCAGTAAACACACAGCTCCATTCAGTTGCCCAGACTCCACCCCACAGGGGATTATGGGGTCATTAAAAGAAGAGGAATAATGGATGAAAGCTGATCAAGGAGAAATTCAACCTGGAAGTGAGGAGAAACTTTCTGACGGTGCGAGCGATCAACCAGTGGAACAGCTTGCCAGAGGAGGTTGTGAGAGCCCCAACACTTGAGACCTTCAAGGGGAGACTGGACTGCCAACTGTCTCAAATGGTGTAAGAACTCCTGCTTGAGCAGGGGGTTGGACTAGATGACCTACAAGGTCCCTTCCAACTCTAATAATAAATCTAAATTTGGTGAAGACTTACCTGTTTCAGGAAATTCTTTTTTTGTTTAGTATGGAACTTTCTGATGTTTGCTTTCATTTCAGTTTGGCTTATGTTCCTGTGCCACAGTTGTTTTCTTGCCAACGGTGTTCTTCCTTCCTTATTTTCAAAGCACCTTCACCATGTATCCCTGCTTCTCTTGGGGTTTTTTTGTTTTCAGAAAGAGTTATTCCCTCAGCTGAATTAATGACCCCTTTCCTCAGTTTCAGGAATGTTGGAGCACGAGACCATCCAAGGAGTCTCCGGGGTGAAACCCACCGGCCTGCGCAAGAGAACCTCTAGCATCGCTGACGAAGGGACCTACACCTTGGATTCCATCATCCGTCAGCTGAACACCTTCCACTCCATCATGTGCCAGCACGGCATGGATCCTGAGCTGATCAAGCAAGTGGTCAAACAGGTGTTCTACATCATTGGGGCCGTGACCCTCAATAACCTCCTCCTGCGAAAGGACATGTGTTCCTGGAGCAAAGGAATGCAGATCAGGTGGGGATTTTTTCTTTCAGAACTCTGAAAACTCTTTCAGAATTTTAAGTCCTTTGAGACACATTTCTTGGCTGAGCAGGGAGTTCTTTCGAGTCAGCTGATCGTTTTCGTGTTTTTAACCCGAAGGTTTTACTGGGCTGGAACACCTGTTTAGCAAGCAGGCAGGCCTCTAGCTGTGAAGGTTGGCCTCCATATTTCTATGCAGAATGAATGAATGATGCATGAATGAGTATTTCTGAAGGCATCCCTCAGATGAACAGTCACTAAACAGGGCAGTCAGTAAGCAAAGGCTGCCTGCAGTTTGGACTCTAATGTTACTCTCTAAATGGGATATCCTGTCAAATAACTTTCTTTTCATATGCTGATCAGTAATAACAACAACAATCATTGATTACATTTAAACGCCGCCTGATTCTTGGCTGTTCTTGGTGACTTACAAATTGTTAGAAATGGAAGAAAAAAAACAGGAATAGAGCCGAGGTGGCGCAGTGGTTAAAGTGCAGCACTGCAGTTCAGCAGTTCAGCTGTTCAAATCTCACCAGGCTCATGGTTGACTCAGCCTTCCATCCTTCTGAGGTGGGTAAAATGAGGACCCAGATTGTTGGGGGCAATATGCTGAACTCTGTAAACCGCTTAGAGAGGGCTGTAAAGCACTATGAAGCGGTATATAAGTCTAAGTGCTATTGCTATGTCAGAGAAACACACAGTCTGTTGACTATTTAAAAATCAGAATTCCTGAACAGACCAGTATATTTTTCTGTCTGAATCAAAACCCTGTTTTCCCCGCTAACTATAAAGCAACACAAATCGATGGGGAAAAAATTTCCCTCTATCAAATTTCACACCAAGTACCAGAAAAAGTAGGAATTGGAGAATATTCATTCCATGTTTCCTCTTCTATAAAGGTATTCTGAGCATTTTCCCAGGGAGCTGCTGTTTCCCTCGTAACAAACGTTTTTGTTAATAATTAACCGAATACCTCTTGAAGGGTTTCTGAGCAAGAAGGCCTTAAGAAAACAATTTCCACTTATGCGGACTGACTAAAAAAAGTTGTTAAAAGATTTTGATTTAATTTTTTTCAAAACGCATCAAACCCATAGGTACAATGTAAGCCAGTTGGAAGAATGGCTTCGTGACAAAAACCTGATGACCAGTGGTGCCAAGGAAACCCTGGAGCCCTTGATCCAGGCTGCCCAGCTGCTACAAGTGAAAAAGAAGACCGACGAAGACGCAGGGGCCATCTGCTCCATGTGCCACGCATTGACTACCGCACAGGTAACCCTCTTCCTGGACAAGAGCAACAAAGATGATTAAGGGGACTGGAGGCTAAAACATACGAAGAACGGTTGCAGGAACTGAGTACGTCTAGTTTAATGATAAGAAGGACCAGGGGAGACATGATAGCGGCCTTCCAATATCTCAGGGGTTGCCACAAAGAAGAGGGAGTCAAACTATTCTCCAAAGCACCTGAGGGTAGAACAAGACGCAATGGATGGAAACTAATCAGGGAGAGAAGCAACTTAGAACTAAGGAGAAATTTCCTGTCAGTTAGAACAAATTAATCAGTGGAACGACTTGCCTCTAGAAGTTGTGGGTGCTCCAACACTGCAGGTTTTTAAGAAGAGATTGGATAACCATTTATCTGAAATGGTTTAGAGCAGGGATGTCAAACTCAATTTCATTGAGGGCCGCATCAGGGTTGTGTTTGACTTTGCGGGAGGCAAGGGGACGTGGCCAGTTCAATGTCACTCATGTTAGAGGGGGGCTATGGTGGCCCAAGCATTCTGCCAGCAAAAACGGGCTCCCAAGCTCCTGCAACCCTCTGCCAATGAAAACGGAGTTGGGAGTGCCACGTGAGGCCCTCGCGAGCTCCATTTTCGGCTGTGACGGCCTCCTGCAACCCTCTGCCAGCAAAAACGGAACTCGGGAGAGCCGCACGTGGCCCTCCCGAGCTCCGTTTTCACTGGCAGAGGCACTGTGGGCCGGTCCTTTGCTATTTCCAGGGCGGCCCCCACAGGCCAGATCTAAGCACCCCATGGGCCAGATCCTTTCCCCGGGCCTTGAGTTTGACACCCCTGCTTTAGAGTCTCTTGCTTCAGCAGTGAGTTGGACTACAAGACCTCCAAGGTCCCTTCCAACTGTATTACTCTGTTACACCACCCTGGCTGAGTTGACTGCACACTTCACTTCTCTCAGCATTTTGCCGTTTTGCTCTTCCGGTGGAATTCGCGTTCACTGCTTGCTCAGCTCAGCAGGGTGAGTCATATAAAAATGCAATGCTTGAAATGGAGGGAGCTTTGCAAATGGCTCTGCCAAATATAGACAGTAAAGAGAGACATTAAAAAAAACAAAGGTCTCCATTTTGTTTCCAGGATTTATTTCAGGGAGAATAACAGAAAGACGCTCTTTGTTCTTTTAGAGCAGTGGTTCCCAACCTGTGGTATGTGTACCACTAGTGGTACGCGAGGGCCTTCCAGGTGGTACGCAAACACTTTCGGGGTCATGAATGATTTTTAGTTAGTTATTTTTTACTTCACAAAAATGTTTACTGCCTAACACAAGATAATCTGGCAACGATTTGCAGCTGTTGCCACACGCCACCCACCTGGTCCCAGCGGCCCGAGAATCCAGTTGCTGGATGCGCGGGGCCAAAAAAGGAACGGTACAATTATGGAAATAAAGTGATATCTGATCGAATTTAGTTTCTCTGGAACCAGGTGGTACGCGGCGACTGTACGGGACCTCCAAGTGGTACTCGATCACAAAAAGGTTGGGAACCACTGTTTTAGAGGGAAGGATTTCTTTTGGATCCTTTGGAATTGATGTCTATTTAGTATAATTTTGACCACTTGCATTCCAATGTTGCTATCCGCTGAAACAGGTTAGACCGCTTGAAGAACTCTGCGTAGCAATGATGATTTTTTTAAAAAAAAAAATCCTACAAAGTGATTTAAGATTTCAGGCTGAATGTAGATTTTTTCCCCTTCTTCTTCGATACCTCGTCCGAGGCAGATGTGAAATACATTAGCTGAGAAGATGTAGCTTATTAAGGGTTTATTTTTGTTACTTTTGTACCGAAATAAATATTTTGTTAATTAGATTTGAATCTCGGTTTTATTTTCTAAGTACGAATGACTTCAAGGAAGCAGGTTCCTAAGATCGCCTCTGGTAGGAAAATTCCTATCTGACACATTTGTTGGGGGTAAATAGCACGAATCCCGTTAGCATGATCTTCTTCTTTTTCCTTCTAGATTGTGAAAGTGTTGAACTTATATACTCCCGTTAATGAGTTCGAAGAAAGAGTATCTGTGTCTTTTATCCGGACAATACAGGTAATTTTTCTTCTTCTTCTCACTAATTGCATCTTCTTCTGATATTAGAAGGGTAAGAAAAGCTATCCTGCCTCCAAAGAGGAACCGACTTGGCTTAGTTTGGGGGGAAAAGGTGTGAGAGCCACAGATAACGTTTTCATATTAATGGAACGGATTAGATCCCTGTTTATGGATCCTTTGGGAAGAGGAATGAAAATTTTTCGCAGGCAGTTTCTGGAACACTCAGCTGGGAGGAACTAGGACAGCAAACATTTGTCTTTTATCAATAGACTGAGGAGAAATTGTATTAATGAAAACATTCAAGAACAGTGGGCAACGACCACAGGCAATTCATGAAAACGTTGCTTTCTAAGCTCGTGCCTTCAAAGGAGAGTTTAATATCTATCAGTATGCATAGTAAATTCATTGCAAATTTACTTTTAAACAACAACTTGTCATTTGGTGGGTTTTTTTTAAAAAAAAGAATAGAATTGGGGTCGTTTTTTTTAAATGTATATAATTCAAACAGTCTTGGGTGGAATGTCCAACTGTGTATACGTTGTCCTGGACTTGCGACCACAATTGAGCTCCAAATTTCCATTGCTAAGTGAGACATTTGCGAAGTGAACTTTGGCCCATTTTACGACCTTTCTTGCCTCCGTTGTGAAGTGAATCACCACAGTTGTTAAGTGAATCCGGCTTCCCCCTTGACTTTCCTTGTCGGAAGGTTACAAAAAGGGGATCACTTGACCCCGGGACACTGCAACCGTCATAAATATGTGCCAATTGCCAAACATCCGAATTTTGAACACGTGACCATGGGGATGCTGCAACTGTCATAAGTGTGGAAAAAAGGCCACAACTCACTTTTTTCAGTGCCATTGTAACTTTGAACGGTCACTAAGAGAACTGTTGCAAGTCGAGGACTCCCTGCATTTAAATAAGACACTAATGAGATCCGTTCTTCTCTTTGCAGCTGCGTATGCGAGACAGGAAGGATTCTCCTCAACTCCTAATGGATGCTAAGCATATTTTCCCTGTCACTTTCCCGTTCAGCCCTTCCTCTCTCGCACTAGAAACTATCCAGATCCCAGCGAGTTTGGGCCTAGGATTCATCACTCGGGTCTGAGCCAAGAACAGAGTTAAGCTGTCGACCATCAGTTTCTACTTACAATCTCGTTAACGATGAAAATAAATTTGAGTCAAAAGCCATTGGGGGTTTGAGGAGGAAATAGAGGGAAAAGACTGGAAGGGAATCGTGTATATGCTGTAAAACCGCATTGCCCAAAACTGGAATGCGTCACAATTTTCTCACAACCCGGAAGCTGATAGAAACCATCGCACATTTGTACAAATTCACTCGTCCCGTGCTGAGGCCTACCTAAAGCTTTCAGGTTAAGAAAAACGTCAATACACACCTTAATGTTTCTTCCCCCTCCCTCCCACCCCTCGGTTGGTTGCAAGCTATCTTATATTTGCATTGTAAACCAAAAACAGTCTGTGACTGATAAATCACGATTGGTTTTCTTTTTTCTTTCCATGTTAAGATCCAAAATTATAATGTGCATCTGGTGGCAAAAAAAATGTGTGAAGAGGACTCTTCTCAAGTTTTAACGGTTCTAAGAATCCCTTCCTATATTCCGTATTTCACACGTAAGCCCCCCCTTTTTTTGGTAGAAAACAATCACCAGATTGTTTCTGTGTCTCCACTGAGTGGAACGGCGTCATTCCAGTGCAATGGTGTGAGCGTGTTACCTCCAAATCCATAATGTGTTTATGATTCTCATGTTGGTCAGGAAGCTAAAGCCGAGGATATCTTAAAGCTCTTTGTAAGGCATTTCACCATACTTAAGTCACAAGTGATATTTGCCAGTTATCAGGGACCAGCCAGGAGCTAAAGCCAGGTGCGATTTTCAGAGAAGGGTGGAAATATTTAGGGGTAGCTTCTGTGTATGTGTATATAAACACAGACACATATATACATATATAAATATATATATTTCAAAGACCTGAAAACTTAACAGAGGCAGGCAACACACAGTATCACTGATCAGGCATTTTGCCTGTACAAACCATAAAAACCATTGAAATAAATAGAAATAGTCCTACCCTTAGAAAGCACCATTCATTAGGACATGGTTAAATATGTTTTTTCAATAGGTTTCAACCTGAGAGATAATTGATCAAATCAATTGATTGCCTCCCTATTTATGTCAGTGTGTGACACAAATGACAAACTAATTAAAAAATATTTCAATTTACGTTCTGGTACGATAGAGCTGCTTATTAGTACTGTTTCAAATCATATCAGAAGTGTCTCAGTCTGTGGTGGTCTTTTAAATGTACAATAATTTTTAAGGAGCAGAAATGCAGGTTTATAAAATCACTGTTAACTTTAATAGTCTGGTCTTTTAATAAGATTTATTCCACTGTCAAGAAACCTATAAGTAGTAACGGGAAACAATAACTTAAGCACAATCTCAGAAACTGGAACCTGTGTTCTAAAGTCTAAAGAACCAACCCAACAATATTATATTTTATATTTATTTATTGTTTTGGTATATGTTGCTTTTCGTTTTTTATTTGCCGGATGTGTAATGAAAGTGTAATATTTATTCTGGAGGTTGGGGAAGAGGTTTTTTTTTAATAGGGAAAGGGTTCATCTAAAATGCACCTCAAACATTTAATCCTGGAAAAGAAGCTATTCCCCTACCATTAGCACCATTCCCAATTTTACGATTTTCTTGAAAGCTTGTTCCACATTCATTTTTTTAAAAATGTAATACTATCCCTGATTTGGACTCACTTTACTTAAAAAAAAAAATAAAGGAAATTTCATTTTCTGTTTCCATGGGAACATTTCATTTGGACACATGAATGTAATCTGATGAAACGATTTTGCCGAAATCTCTCAGGCTGCAGATAACAATAGTTGTCATGATTTTCCCCAGTGTGAAACTGACATTTTGAAATATTTGTGGACCTTCATTTAAAGTTCTCCAAATAAATAATGAATAAAATTTAAAAACCAGGCACGGTCAGTGATGATCAGAAATACAAAAGATTATGTGACATATCCCTAGCCTGCCGTGTGCAATATTTTAATTGCTCCTAACAATTGAATTATGTTTATTTTCAAACATATCTCTGCTGTAAATGCACATTATTAAAATGGTCTAGTACTGGACTTAATTTCTCTGTGCACCTAAAAGATGCTGTCACTTGAAACAGGTTTAAATAGGTTTTCATGTGCGAAAGAGATGTGACTGACAGGGACACTGCTGAGGTAAATAAAAGAGGCCTGATTTGGGGGGCTCTCTCCATTCTTTTTGTTTTGTTTTATTGTGGGAAGGGAAGCAAATGCTCTTTGATATTTTTTTTAAAGAAATATTCAGGTACTCAAGTATTGCCTTTAATACATGTTCTTTATTTATGATATATTAATAGGTCTACTTGAAAATGTGCATTTTCTTTTATAACTGGCACTATGTTTACAAAAGTGACTAAGAGAGTGTGTCCCTCCTAGGATTACTTTAAAATGCTCTATTAAAAGATGCACTTCCTCTGTGGCTCTAGCCAGTTGGGGCTTGATACCACAAAGGAGCTGAAAGTTGAGGTCCTAGAGTGGCCATTTCCACCCTAATGGCTTCCGAAATGATCTGGACTCTTATTCTCATAATCTCCCAGCCACAGGTGTAAATTAGTCAATTTCCTGTTTGTTGTGTGGTCAGTTTCTCTGTGTGTTGGGTGTGTGCAGTGCAGTCAAACAATAGGTGTCCAAAACACCCTTCTTAGAGAAGGTGAAAATACAAAAGATTAGAGTTTTATCAGTGACCTTTAGAGCAATAATGGAGCATCAAAGAACATTTCAGAGATGCTGGATCTGCTTTGCTGAACTGGTGACACCATTTGGCATCCGCAGTTGGCCTGGGGGGGATTATCTCCCCCCTCCCAAGTTTTACACCCATGCTCCCAGCGAGATTTGCCACACTAGTTGTGGATTATGAGAGTTCATGTTCAGAATCTTAGATGGCAAAGTACACTAATTTCTCAACTCTCACTGGATTCTTAGCATACTGTACAACAGACGTGTCCAACTTGGCAGCTTTAAGACTTGTGGACTTCAACTCCCAGAATTCCCCAGCCAGTCATGGGGAATTCTGAGAGTTGGAAGTCCACAGGCCTTAAAATTGCCAAGGTCTGCTGCATAATGAAAAGGCTGTAACAAATTATGTAAGGGGACAGCATTACTTTTAAAATCTAGCAGCCCAATTAATTTCCCCTCCAAGATATCTTCCTACTGAAATCTCTAGAAGTACTGGAATCCTGCCTTTTCATTTCAACTGAATAATTGTTTTTTCAAGAATTTGACAATTCCAAAAGCGATGATGATATCGTTTAGATATATGGTTTTTAATTTTTCATTTTATTTGTATAAAAGCCTTATTGTATCTTGTTTACTAATAAGAGTGATGGATGCCTGTCGGCATTATCCTCCGGCTGCGTAATCTGTGTAATATATCTTTCTGTCACATTAAAACCGAATGCTGCTTTCCATGTTTTAAAGGAGTTCCCAGTTTTAACTGTGCTCTGTAATTCATCCAACACTTTACCTATCAGTATTTTACCTGCACTTTTTATGGGTCTAATATTTTACTGTTACATGCTAGAAAACCAGCTGTTTTCAAGTTAGAATTTGTAGCATCTAACACAATTCGAGTTTTGCTTATTTCCACCCTTTAAAACATGATCATGTTGTTTTAATGTGGAAGTGTTGCCATCTCTTTTATTTTTAACTGATATGCTATAATTTCCCATCCTCCCCCACCCCAAGTGTGCTTTTGAAATGTATAGACCCAAAATATTCCTCCAATATTACCTCATTAAGTTTCAGATAGTTTTCGCTTTTCTTCCAACTGCTCCTACAATGTAATCTTGCGATTGGAAGAATGTTTCTCGCTTAGTCTGGAACAATTTTTTTGTTTTATGGAGTGTTGCAATCCTGGGCTTCCTTTTAAAGCCCCCAAGAAAATTGCAAGCAAGGATTAAATGCACTGTATTCAAAACACGCTTGCTTTGATCATTACAGCTTCTTTCTTGCTTGTGCTGGACCTGTTTGTTTTCAGTGCCCACCCCCAGAATATCCTAAGAGGGCTGGGGGCATTGATTTGTCTGTTTCCACTTGTACAAAGCTTTGTGCATCAGACATCGGTCACAATAAATTTGCACTATTCATAGTAGGTCTTTCCTGCTGGTACAAAGAGGCCTGCATTTGTGGGGCAGGTTGTCCCAGAACATCCAGTCTCACCCACAGCAGATTTTAGCAAAATAAACAATAATTTCAGGTCTACACACGGATATAGAGTATTCTTGATCCCAAAGCCCTTTTTTCTTTCTCAAAGCAACACTCTTCAGTTAGTTTGCTGTCTCATCCCGCTGTATCTTTTTTTTTCCTTTTGAGACTTTCAAAACTCTACACATTTCAACTGTTGATTTTCTTTTGTAATCGCTTGATCATTGCCCTTTTAAACTTGCAATTCCTTTTGAAGCAAAAACAACAGGGTTTGAGGTCTTTTACCCACTAGGCGTAGATAGAAACCAAAATGTTAATCCGAATGATTTAAGCTTGGAATTGTCATGGTGTCTGACATAATTAATAAATGTATGCTTCATAAATGCTGTATCTTAGAAGAAATGTCCAAATAAAAGGAAACACTAAAAAAGTCTTTATTTTTCAGTCTCTTGTATGAAAGGTTATTGTTGGAGGGATGAATTCAGCAATAACGTAAGGTATTTCGGTATCCTATCCATTAACCCATCTCAATGTGTCTTGGGTCCAATAAATGGCTGCCCCTATGAAAATCTACCCTTTAAAGTTGCTTTTAAACAGTCCTATATTCCAAAATGCCATCACTTGCATTGGATACCTGCATTTCCCCCACCCCCCAGCCATTTCTGCATTGAAAAGTACACAAAAGATGGTGACAATGGCCTTTGTGTTTTTTTTAAAAAGGGGGTGCATGGAAAAACATCCCAAATCCAGGAAACTAGCACAAAAAAGCATGTACATTTTTGAAATGCCCAGAACCATCATGTCTGATGTTCCGACAAGTATCCAAAATTAGTCCAGATGTTCCGGATATCAAATGTGCAGGTTCCTGTAGCCTAAAAGCCATCTTGGTAAAAACTGGAAGGTGAACATCCATCCATCCATCTAGCTATCTATCTATCTACATCCATATCTGTCCATCCATCCACCCATCCAATCTATGTATCCTCCCTTGCCCACCTTCGCTTTGTTGGATTCACAACCGACTGACCCTCCCTCCTTTCATTCTCCCTGTCTCTCCCCCCCCCCCGTGGAGCCCCCCCCCCCCCCGCGTCCCTAGGGTAGCTCCCTCTACTACTCCCTCTACTACTATTAATCTCATCGTTCCCATCACCCATCACCTCCCACTAATGATTGTATGACTGTAAATTTGTTGCTTGTATCCTTACGATTTATATTGACTGGTTCCTAATATGATTTGATTGCTTATTTGTATCCGGACTATCTTTTCTTTTATGTCCACTGAGAGCATATGCACCAAAGACAAATTCCTTCTGTGTCCAATCACACTTGGCCAATAAAGAATTCTATTCTATTCTATTCTATTCTATTCTATTCTATTCTATTCTATTCTCTAGTCTAGTCCATTCCATTCCATCCTATCCTATCCTATCCTATTCTCCTCGGAGGCGGCCAACAAGGAAACAAACGTGGCGCTCGGGCTGGGAGGGGGCAGCTCGGAGCCCCACCTCCGGCCGGCGAGAGCGGAGCAGGCAGGGCGCGCACCTTCCCCGCCGCCGCGATGGCGCTGGCCGACCTCTACACGCAGGTAGGAGGCAGAGGCGGCGCCGGGGGCTCCTGCGGACGCTCTGCCTTGCGGGGAGCCCCGGCGGGGTCTCCTCGCTCAACCCCGGGAAGGCTCCGGCTGCGGGCGCGGCTGCTTTCCCCGCCAGCTGGCGAGAAGCGGGCAGAGGCGGGCGGGCGTCCCCCCCTGCTCCGGGAGGGAAGGCGGGCGCTGAGCAGTCCGGCTCAGCCATCCGGGAGGAGGCGGGCGCCGCGGCAGGTGGGACAGAGCCGGGAGGGACGTTTGGAGCGGCGCTCGGCAGGGCCGCTTAGCGGGGAGGGAGACCCCGGCCCCTTTGGGTCGCTTTGGCGCCGGGTGGGAACGCAGAAGGGACGCCGGTCAACCCCCAAAGACTGCTTTCCATCCCTGAATTTCACTCTCTCTCCCCCCTTTCTTTCTTTCTTTCTCTCCTCCCTCCTTTCCTCCGTCTTTCCTCCTCCCCCTTTCTTTCTTTCTTTCTTTCTTTCTTTCTTTCTTTCTTTCTTTCTTTCTTTCTTTCTTTCTTTCTTTCTTTCTTTCTTTTTCTTTCTTTCTTTCTTTCTGTCTCTCCCTCCTTCTTTCCTCCATCTGCCTCCCCCCATTTATTTATTTATTTATTTATTTATTTATTTATTTATTTATTTATTTATTTCTGTCTCTCCCTCCTTCTTTCCTCCGTCTGCCTCCCCCATTTCTTTCTTTCTTTCTTTCTTTCTTTCTTTCTTTCTTTCTTTCTTTCTTTCTCTCTCTCTCTCTCTCTCTCTCTCTCTCTCTCTCTCTCTCTCTCTCTCTCTCCCACTCCCTCCCTCCCTCACTCCTCCATCTGCCTCCTCCCCCTCTTTCTTTCTTTCTTTCTTTCTTTCTTTCTTTCTTTCTTTCTTTCTTCTTTCTCTCTCTCTCTCTCTCTCTCTCTCTCTCTCTCTCTCTCTCTCTCTCTCTCTCTCTCTCTCTCTCTCTCTCTCTCCCTCCCTCCCTCCCTCCCTCCCTCCCTCCTTCCTTCCTTCCTTCCTTCCTTCTCTTTCTTTTGCTACCATCCCTCTATCATCTCTATTTTTCAGACTTTTTCTTTTCTGTTTCTTTTCCCTTTTCAAGACTCGTCCTTTCCTGGGCACGAGGCCAGGGTCCTAGACCTAGACATAACTGGCCCAGTAAACCTTTTTCCAAAGTTGCTTCTTTCAGGAGCTGCAACAGACTGACTTGACTGGGCCCTTGAGTGGGCAAGCCTCAGGGAAACATCCGCACCACACTCTTCCCTTGCTTCCCAAATAAACCCATTTTTTTTCTGGCCTATAAATTAACCAAATGTGCTGTTTTTCCCCACATGCTAAACCAGGGAGAGGAAAACCTCTAACCAAGGTAGCCAGTCTTGATTTGTTGTGTGAATCTATCTCCTTGGCTTTTTATCTGACTTCATTAAATATATTATGCAAATCTGGTTGTGGTTTAAAAACTCTCTCAAAGAAATTTCAACAATATCTAATTTCAACAATATTGTTTGGGGAGCACAATCCCAGCAAACCTGAAGTTAAATTGTAATGAAGCCAGTTGGCAGAATGACTGAATTCCAGAATCCGTCTGCAGTCTTTGTTGACTTATGGAGAGGAACTTTATCCCATAATACATTTGCTAGTCTTTCCAGATTCGGAGGTGCTACAGGCAGTCTTGACTTACAACCTTTCCTTTAGTGACTGTTTAAAATGACCACATTGAAAAAAGTGACTTCCGACAGTACCAACACAACTGTTGTAGCATCCCCCTTGGTCAGGTGATCAAAATTTGGGTGCTTGGCAACCAGTATATATTTATGACGGTTGCAGTGTTCTGGTGTCATATGATTACTCTTTGTTATTTATCAGACAGTATCTGTCAAGCAAAGTCAATGGGAGAAGCCAAATTCACTTCACAACGGTGTGTGTGTCACTTAGCACCTGAAGTGATTTGCTTAGCAACCATGGCAAAAAAAAAAAAATCCCCGATGGAAAACTGGGTGTGACTTACTTAACAACTGCCTGGCTTAACAGCAGAAACTGTGGTCCTAATTTTGGTTGTAAGTTGAGGATCACCCGTATAAAGGCACCCACAGTGGTAGACGCGCCTTGTGTACCTTGTGGATGCCTTTGAAAATTTATTGTGTTGAATCCGAAAGCATGAATCACCTGCAGAATTCCTGTTACAGAATTGCATACTTCAAAGATCAGGAAGTCCTTTTGCAGGACCTTAGAAAATCCTTGTAGAAGAAAAAATTGAAGCACCCAGATGACCTCATGTTTGAAAGCTTCAATTGTGTACTTGCTGATTTTTGTACAGGATTGTGTAATTCTCCAGTTTCAGACAGGTGTCATGTAACCACGCTGTGGTGTACCAGTAAGACAGTTTGAATCTTCATACTTTCTCCGGTCACTCAGTTTGCAATGGTGAAGGAGGAAAGCTGGGTGTGAGTCAACACGAAAGTAAACCTGTTGTGTTTATTTGTAAGGCAGGTTCCCTGATCTGTAGGTGGCTCGTAATATTTGCAGATGGAGGCGCCTGGAAGCGTCTGCTTCAAGATCAGATCAAGTTAACATATGTGACAAAACCATAAAGAGGAATCCGCCTTGTATTGCAGTGTTTCAACTGAAAAAGCTCTTTTGTGCACAAATCCATTTGTGCAAAGATATATCTCCATTCCTTTCACCAAGTGGACTGTGGACTTCAATCCCCAGAATTCCCTAGCCCGTTGACTGGAGAATTCTGGGAGTGGAAGTCCACAGAGTCCATCTATTGATTTTTTTTTTCAGAATCATTGAAAGATGAGCAAGGCCATCTTGATATTGGTTGGGATCATACACTACGTTGCGAGTGTGTGTTTGGTTTAGTACAGTGTTTTTTTCAAACTTGCAATCTTTAAGGTGTGTGGACATCAACTGGCTGAGGAATTCTGGGAGTTGATTTCCGCACGTTGCCAACTTCGGGAAACACTCGTTTAGTGTATGGTATGAACCCAGCTATATAGCAATAGCAATAGCAATAGCACTTAGACTTATATACCGCTTCATAGTGCTTTACAGCCCTCTCTAAGCGGTTTACAGAGTTCAGCATATTGCCCCCAACAATCTGGGTCCTCATTTTACCGACCTCAGAAGGATGGAAGGCTGAGTCAACCTTGAGCCGGTGAGATTTGAACAGCTGAACTGCTGAACTAGCAGTAGCCTGCAGTGCTGCATTTAACCACTGCACCATCTCGGCTCAATGTATATGTACATTGCAGATTAAATTTGGCACTTAACTAATATTTATTCCCAGTATTGTCTAAGACTGATTATTTTTCTTCTTGCCTCTTAGGGGAATTTGTATTCCCCTATACAACATTTTTTTAATCCCATGCAAAATAAATTCTGTTTTTTTGCAGCCTAGAAAATTCTGCTATATTTTACTTTGGAACTCACTGCAACAAGATTCTTAAAAGCGACTGTAACAGTTAGCTGCAATTATTCATTACCGCAGGCAGTGTTTGCTGTTTTCATTTTTGCTGATGCTACACTCATATACATTTGGTTTTAGCTTGTTTATTTGAGAACAAAATGAAGAACTTATCAAATCTGTTAAGAATTAAGCCACCAAACGCTCCACGATGTTTGTATTTCCCCCCCCCCTTTTCTTGTAGTACAACAGAGTCTGGATCCCCGATGCTGAAGAAGTTTGGAAATCTGCTGAAATTACAGCTAATTACAGGCCTGGAGACCATATTCTTCACCTCCAGCTGGAAGACAGCACAGTGAGAATAAAAAATTGGCATTTTTAAACAGGCGGTGGTAGACTGGCAACACATGAAAATATTATTAAAATATTGGCTTATCCATTGGATCCAAGAAACGCTTTGGTTGTAAAGATAGCAGATCTGTCTTCAGAATAAATAAAGAATACATATTCTCCAAAGCAACTGAAGGCAGAACAGGAAGCAATGGATGGCAACTAATCAAGGAGAGACCCAACCTCAGAACAGACCAGAATAACAGAGTTGGAAGGGAACTTGGAGGTCTTCTAGTCCAACCCCCTGCTTAGGCAGGAAACGCTATACCATTTCAGACAAATGGTTGTCCAATCTCTTCTTAAAAACTTCCAGTGTTGGAGCATTCACAACTTCTGGAGGCAAGTTGTTCCACTGATTAATTGTTCTAACTGTCAGGGAATTTCTCCTTAGTTCTAAGTTGCTTCTCTCCTTGACTAGTTTCCACCCATTGCTTCTTGTCCTATCCTCAGGTGCTTTGGAGAACAGCCTGACTCCCTCTTCTTTGTGGCAACCCCTGAGATATTGGAACACTGCTATCATGTCCTTCTCTTCATTAGACTAGACGTACTCAATTCCCGCAACCGTTCTTCATACGTTTTAGCCTCCAGTCCCCTAATCATCTTTGTTGCTCTTGTCTTCAAATATTGGAACACTGCTATTATGTCACCCCGAGTCCTTTTCATTAAAGTAGACATACCCAATTTCTGCAATGCTTAATTGTTTTTTACATTGTGGTGACACTATTGCAAAATTCCAAGTGTGGTCTTACCAAGGCATTATAAAGTGGTATTATCACCTCACATGATCTTGATTCTATCCATAATGCAGCCTAGGACTGTGTTGGCTTTTTTGGCAGCTGCAGCACATTGCTGGCTCATATTTAAGTGATTGTCCACAGACTCCAAGATCCCTCTCACAATTAATTCTATTGGCCAGGTACCACCTATGCTATACCTGTAGTTCTATACCTAGAACAAAGGAGAAATTTCCTAACAGTGGGAACAATCTACGTTACGACCTAAGCTTAGTACCCAAGATCGTCTACCTTAACGTCCTACCTGTTACCGACTACTTTAATTTCAACCTCAATAACACTAGGGCTATCAATAGATACAAACTAAATGTATTCCACTCTAATCTTGATTGCAGAAAATACAACTTCTGCAATAGAGTAGTAAATGTCTGGAACACTTTACCTGATCCTGTTGTTAGTTTCTCTAACCCCCATACCTTTTACCTTAAACTGTCTACCGTGGACCTTACACGTTTCTTAAGAGGTCCCTAAGGGGGCGTGCATAAGCGCACCAGCGTGCCTACTGTCCCTGTCCTACTGTACCCATTTGTATGTACTCGTTTTATGTGTTTATGGCTATGTTTTGCTTCTTTATCTCCATTTATTTGTGCCATTTTTTCATGTGTCCTGTTTCCTTGCACTTGTTGACAAATAAATAAATAAATAATAAATAAATAAATAAATAAATAAATAAATAAATAAATAAATAAATAAATAAATAAATAAATAAATAAATAAATAAATAAATAAATAAATAAATAAAATTAATCAGTGGAACAACTTGCCTCCAGAGGTTGTGAATGCTCCAACACTGGAGGTTGTTTAGAAGAGATTGGACAACCAGAAGATCTCCAAGGTTCTTTCCAACTCTGTTAGTCTCTATCATGTAATATTATTTTTTTGCTTGGCTTACTCACAGGAGCTGGGTTACCCTGTGGATCCTTCTGTTTTGCCACCTTTACGAAATCCGGACATTCTCGTTGGAGAAAATGACCTCACTGCCCTTAGCTACCTCCACGAACCGGCCGTTTTACACAACCTTCGAGTTCGCTTTGTGGAGTCCAGGCTGATCTACACCTATAGCGGTAAATACTATGGGTCGATCCACGTTGCATTTACGATTCTAAAGAAAGCACGGTGCAACTCTGAATTCTCTACTGTGTGTCATCCCCAGGGATCATTTTGGTCGCCATGAACCCTTACAAAGAGCTGCCAATTTATGGGGATGCCATCATTCATGCTTACAGCGGTCAAAATATGGGAGATATGGATCCACATATCTTTGCGGTGGCGGAAGAGGCTTACAAGCAAATGGCAAGGTACGTTCTTTCTTTTTTTAAATAAAATTTATTTTTTATTTTTTACAACAAACATTACATGTTTTATGCACAAAGTGTTGTCCAGGTCAATCTTACATACCTTGTTTTCCCGAAAATAAGACCCTGTCTTATATTTTTTTGAACCCTGAAATAAGCGCTTAGCCTTATTGCCATGCACTCAAAAGCCCGATTGGGCTTATTATCAGGGGATGTCTTATTTTGGGGGAAACAGGGTAGCTTTCCATATACATAATCCATTCCATGATCATCTCTCTATTTCAATTCCAACCCATAATATTCTCCTTACATATTTCTTTATCTTAACTTATTTTCTTCTTAATACATACATAATATTACTAATCGCCCAAATTCCTAACCCCTTACAATAACATCAATTAACTATCCTATTTACTACATACATTTCTCATATTTTCCGTCCCATTCTATTTCAGCTTCTTCTCATATTTTAATTAATTTAATTTAAATTGTCTTTGAAAATAAAACAAATTACCTTTTCACATTCCATCTACTGTTCTGCTTTACTATAATCAATATACAAGATCCGAGATGGTGCAGTGGTTAAATGCAGCACTGCAGGCTACTGCTAGTTCAGCAGTTCAGCTGTTCAAATCTCACCGGCTCAGGGTTGATTCAGCCTTCCATCCTTCTGAGGTCGGTAAAATGAGGACCCAGATTGTTGGGGGCAATATGCTGAACTCTGTAAACCGCTTAGAGAGGGTTGTAAAGCACTATGAAGTGGTATATAAGTCTAAGTGTGATTGCTATTGCTATTGCTACATCGTCATCCTCAAATCTTACACAGAGACCCTTTAATTTAATTAACAATCAGGCAAGGTACGTTCTGATCAGATTAACCTTGGCAAAGGTTAGCCCCTCCCTGTCCCTCCTTGTAAGCTTTGAAGGATGTAGAAAGAGACTCTTAGAGTCAATAAGAGATTATGGAAGGAGGTGTAGGAGATGACTAGGCAGAGCCCGAAGGTGGGGTCAAACCAGGGGTGGGTTCTAACTTACCTTGCTGCCGATTCGCTTCCTCCCACGCCGCGTCGCCGCGCCTCATGGGTTATGCGCAGTGCCAAAAAAATTTTAAAAATCCAAAAAAAAGAAGCCAAAAACAAGATGGTGACGCAAGTGCAGTGCCGGAAACTCGGCTTCTGCACATGCGCAGAAGAAAAAAAAACAGAAAAAAAATTCCAAAAAAACCAACAACCCAAAAAAAGATGGTGGGGCCCATGGACCGGCACCGACCAAACAGGTTCCGTGACATCATCATGATGTCACCAGTGGTTTGCTACCAGTTTGGGTGAACTGGTCCATACCGGGAGGAACCCACCTCTGGGTCAAACACGTCATCAGCTTGGAATCCATATGTAGCCAAAAGTCGAAGCCCCTGTGAATTCTGTTGCCTCTTATCTAGCACCAATTTGCCTTGACCATTAGTACAGCAGTATATCGGTAGCATATGCAGGTAATCCTCGAGTTATGACCACAATTGAGCCCAACATTTATGTTTCTAAGTGAAACATTTGTTTAGGTGAGTTTTGCCCCATTTTATTAAGTGGATCATTTCACTTGTTAAGTTGGTAACACAGTCGTTAAGTGAATCTGGATTTCCCATTGACTTTGCTTGTTCAGAAGGTCGCAAAATGTGATCACGGGACCCCAGGATGCTGCAATGGTCATAAGTATGAACCAGTTGCCAAGCATCTGAATTTTCATCACCTGACCCCATGGGGAGGGTGCAGCAGTTGTTAAGTGTGGAGAATGGTCATAACTCACTTTTTTCAGTGCCGTTGTAACTTTGGAACGGCCACTAAATTAACTGTTATAAGTCGAGGACTACATGTAATAAACCTTTTATGCTTGGAATTCAACTCCTGTTCCTGGTTACTTGCGCCTGACAGGAGATAAGGAAGGAATGAGTCTCTGATAGCCAAAAATCAAGAGTCGGATAGTACATTTTCCAGATAACAAAATTTATTAAGAGTCACACTTTGGTTAGATGCAGCTCGCTCCATCAGGAGGGGACAGAGAACTGCCACAGAGAGCAAGGGGTCAACCTATTTTCCAAAGCACCTGAAGGTCAGACAAGGAATAATGGATGGAAGCTGATCAAGGAGAAATTCAACCTAGAAATAAGGAGGAACTTTCTGACAAGTGAAAACAATCAACCCATGGAACAGAAGTTGCCTTCAGAAGTGGTGGGAGCTTCATCACTGGAGGCTTTCAAGAAGAGACTGGACTGCCATTTGTCAGAAAGGGTGTAGGGTCCTCCTTCTTGGGTGGGGGGGTGGACTAGATGACCTACAAGGCAGTGGTGAAATCCTACCGGTATGCCCCAGTTCGGGCATACCGATAGCAGCGGCTGCCAGTGGTTCGGAGAACCGGTAGCAGTGGCAGCGTGAGGCTCCATCCACCCACCTGGACGTCACCATTTTCTTGTTTTTAACCCTCTGTGCATGCGCAAAGCCTGTGCATGCGCAGAGGGTGAAAAAGCATGTGCGACGGTGGCGTGCGCATGCACACGCAAAGCGCACACTTCCGAACCGGTAGGGAAGGTAAGTAGATTTCACCGCTTCTACAAGGTCCCTTCCAACTCTGTATTGAATCTTGAATCCAAACAAAGGCAAAATAATTTCTTCAGTCTTTTGAGGACGCGCTCTGGCAGATCCCAAAGGGGCTGTTTGCAGAAATGAGGTTTTATCAGCACGATGGAGTGAGAGATTATGGCACTTTACTTTCCAGCAGAAAGTGTGAGGTCATCCCAGGCTAACACAATGAGTTTTTCACACATGATCGTTGTGAATTGAAAAGGTACATCTGTCTCACACATAACCTTTGTTTCCATAACCAGCCTCCCTTCTGGTCCTTTATCCTTGTCTTACCCCAATTTATATCTCATGTCAATTTTACCTACTTTATTTATTTATTTATTTATTTATTTATTTATTTATTTATTTATTTAGTTAGTTAGTTAGTTAGTTAGTTAGTTAGTTAGTTAGTTAGTTAGTTAGTTAGTTAGTTAGCTAGCTAGCTAGCTAGCTAGCTAGCTAGCTAGCTAGCTAGCTTGTTTGTTTGTTTGTTTGTTTGTTTGTTTGTCAAACATGTACAAGATAGCAGGTATTTGTATGAACATAACATAAGCAAATTAAGTACAGATAATTGAGGACAATAGGACAGTAAGACAGGGACGGTAGGCACGATGGTGCTCTTATGCACGCCCCTTACAGACCTCTTAGGAATGGGGAGAGGTCGACTGTAGACAGTCTAAGGTTGCCCTGAGTCCTTCGGGAGTTGGGCGGCATATAAGAACACCATAATTAATAAATAAATAAATAAATAAATAAATAAATAAATAAATAAATAAATAAATAAATAAATAAATAAATAAATAAATAATTAAGGTAAAAGTTTTGGGGGTTTGGGGAAGAAATCACAGAGTCAGGTAGTGCATTCCAGGCATTAATCACTCTGTTGCTGAAGTCGATTTTTCTGCAGTCGAGTTTGGAGCGGTTTACATTAAGTTTGTATCTATTGTGTGCTCGTGTATTGTTGTGGTTGAAGCTGACGTAGTCATTGACAGGTAGGACATTGTGGTAGATGATTTTATGAACTACATTTAGATCAGATCGAAAGGCGACGTAGTTCTAAATTGTCTAATCCCAAAATTTCAAGTCTGGTGGCATAAGGTATTCTGTTGCGAGCAGAGGAGTGGAGGACTCTTCTTGTGAAATATCTCTGGACTCGCTCAATTGTATTAATGTCCGATATGCAGTGCGGGTTCCAGACAGGTGAGCTGTATTCGAGAATTGGTCTAATAAATGTTTTGTAAGCTCTTGTTAGCAGTGTAATATTGCCAGAGCATCGGTGCGTCCGATGAAATGAACTGCAGCTCACGAAACCTTCATGCCTAAAAGTTGTGGAGTTGGAAAAGACGCTACTAGGCTCTTGATTTAGATTTCAGTAAAGTGATCACGCAAGCATTTTCATTGATTTTTTTTTTGGAGCCCAGAATGATTTTTAAGATTCACATTGAAATATCTTTGTATCATACTGCCTTAGACCAAGTTGGAATCTAATGTAAAAGAAACACAATGATATTTGAAGAATATATTTTCTAACTTCCTTATTTTGATGATGGTGATGATGATGATGATGTGATGATCTTCTTTAGGAATGACCGAAATCAATCAATTATTGTAAGTGGGGAATCAGGAGCTGGCAAAACGGTTTCTGCTCGATACGCTATGAGGTATTTTGCGACGGTCAGCAAATCTAATAGCAACGCTAAAGTTGAGGATAAAGTGTTGGCATGCAATCCGATAACTGAGGTAAATTATTTTTTTATTAGATTTTTATCCCATCATTATTACTTTATACTCAAGACAGCAAATGTACTAATATTCCTCCCTCCTATTTTCTTAACAATGACCCGGTGAGGTGGGCTGAGAGAGAGTGATTGGCTCAAATTCTTCCAGCTGGTTTTCATGGCAATGGCTGGACTAGAACTCACAGTGTCCTGATAATTTAGCCCAAAGTCACAGAGCCAGCTTTCATGCCAGAGGTGGGACTAGAACTCACCGTCTCCTGGTGATTGGACCAATGTCACCAGCTGGCTTTCATGCCTAAGGTGGGACTAAAACTCCATCTCCTGGTGATTGGACCAATGTCACCTAGCCAGCTTTCATGCCTAAGGTGGGACTAGAACTCACCGTCTCCTGGTGATTGGACCAATGTCACCTAGCCAGCTTTCATGCCTAAGGTGGGACTAGAACTCACCGTCTCCTGGTGATTGGATCAATGTCACCTAGCCAGCTTTCATGCCTAAGGTGGGACTAGAACTCACCGTCTCCTGGTGATTGGACCAATGTCACCTAGCCAGCTTTCATGCCTAAGGTGGGACTAGAACTCACCGTCTCCTGGTGATTGGATCAATGTCACCTAGCCAGCTTTCATGCCTAAGGTGGGACTAGAACTCACCGTCTCCTGGTGATTGGACCAATGTCACCTAGCCAGCTTTCATGCCTAAGGTGGGACTAGAACTCACCGTCTCCTGGTGATTGGACCAATGTCACCCCACCGGCTTTCATGCCTAAGGCAGGACTAGAACTCACTGTCTCCTGGTTTCTAAGCCAGCACCTTAACCAATGGATCAAACCGATTCTCTAAATGTTTCTTGCCTGAATCATCTAATAGAAATTGCCACTTCCAATTTAAAACAATTTCATTTTTTGTGCAGGCGATTGGAAATGCTAAAACTACTCGCAACGACAACAGCAGTCGCTTTGGAAAATACATGGAAATCAGTTTTGATAGGAAGTACCAGATCATTGGGGCAAACATGAGAACATACTTGCTCGAAAAATCTAGAGTTGTTTTTCAGGTGAGTAAAAATTTGCAGTGAAAACAGTGCGTTTCTACTAACTTCAGACACAGCAATCTTTCTTGTCTTCTGGACAAGAAATTTCTTGTCTCAAGGTTTATGTCTAGCCAGCATGCTGCTCAGGAGCAGTGTTGTTTCAGAGATGGCCTGAAAAAAACTTGTAAAATAAAAAGTTTTTTTAAAACGTTTTGATTCTTCATATGAACAAAATAAGAATGAAAGAGAGCAAAATAGCTTTGGTGTTTCTGTGTGCAATCTCTAGCATTGTTCAGAGGCATTGTTATTAAAATAGCATAATTCAAGATGCTGCCTCTTGTCTTTCAACGGAGAAGTGAAAAGCATTATTGGAGCGAGAGCTTTGGCTAAAACGCAAAACCACTTTTGTCTGAGAGGCTAACAAGTTGCACCATTTAGCAATTGGTTAAATTTGGGTGGGGCACTGAGTTTTAGAAGCTTCCCACTGCATTGCACACATCAGTTTCCGAATAACCCACATCACAGAAACTTGGGCGGCCTTCGGTCTCTAAATTTTGAAATTATTTCAAGGTGGATTATTTATTTATATTCATTTTTTAAAAAAAATTCAAAGGGTTAAAAGACAAAGCAAAAGAAGGGAGGGGAGGAGGAAAGGGGGAAGGAGGGAGGGAGGAAGGAAGGTCAGACTCAAGAAATGAAAAAAGAGAAGGGGAAAAAAACCTATAAGAAGTATAATGACTTCTGACCTTCTTTTCAGTAGATACCATGTTTCCCCAAAAATAAGACCCTGTCTTATATTTTTTTGAACCCTGAAATAAGTGCTTGGCCTTATTGCCATGCACTCAAAAGCCCGATTGGGCTTATTATCAGGGGATGTCTTATTTTGGGGAAAACAGGGTAGTTACAACTTTATAGTCCCTCCTTCCTCTTAGAAGCTTCCTCTTCAGCCCTTCATTTATTTTACATCTTTCTTAATCTTCAGATCCATAAATCAACATTTCATTTCATTTCTTCTGTCAGCAAAACGTCCAAACTATTTCTAGTTTTATCTTTCTCTTCCTTTCATTTGCAGTCAGAAAATGAAAGAAATTATCACATATTCTATCAGCTGTGTTCATCGGCTCAGAGACCCGAATTTAAGCATCTTCAGCTGGGTATGTTACCTATCACCTAACAGATTAATAATCTCTTTTATTGCTTTATTATATCAGTTTGGGGCATAATTCACAGGGGAGGCTTCTGTCCTTCGTTTGGGAGCATCTGTATAGGACTGAATGTTCTCATGTGGCCAAAACATGCTCCCAGTTTAGTAAACCTCACCAGGCTAACTATTAAAAGGATTCGCTAAAGCATCATAGAGTTGTAAATAGCCTTTTGAATTAAAAATCAATCTGAATCTTTAAGCAAAGCATTTTGGAGATGGGGAAGACTTATTGCACAGAATGGCTTAATGTTAATCCTGATTTCATAAAACCCATAATGCTAAAGACCACTTCCTAGAAAACTGATTAGATAAGAGAAATTATTAGGCTGGTAACATCATGCTCTTTTTTATTTTATTTTAAAGAATGTATAGTCTGATATAAAAGCTTTCTTACAATTAATTAATATAGGTAGTCCTTGACTTACAACAGTTCATTTAGTGACCATTCACAACAGCACTGAAAAAACTGACTTTTGAACTTCACACTTGCAGCATGCCCCCCCTGGTCACGTGATCAAAATTCAGATGTTTAGCAACGGACTCACATTTATGACTGTTGCAGAGTCCCGGAGTCACGTAATCCCCTTTTGCGACCTTCTGACAAGTGAAGTCAATGGGGAAACCAGATTCTCTTAACAAACCGTGTCACTAACTTAACGGCAGTGATTCACTTAACAACGGTGGCAAGAAAGGTGGTTAAATCGGTCAAAACTCACTTAACAAATGTCTCACTTAGCAAGAAAAAAAATTGGGCTCAGTTGTGGTCATAAGTCAAGGACCACACCTGTATCTTTATTCAACCCAATAAGAATGCCACCACATGGTTTTATTGATCTCCTTCCCAATGCGCCAACCCTACTGCCTACAATTTCTGATCTATTCAATGACCTATCGGATCCACTGGAATTGGGAGACCAATAAATATATATATAATATATAATTGACTTCCATGGACCTCACATCATACTTAAGAGGTCCGTAGAGGGGGCGTGGCATAATCGCACTAATGTGCCTATCGTCCCTGTCTTTGTACTTTTATATTATTCCTGTTTTTGTTTGACAAATTATAATAAAAACAAATAAATATAAATAAATAAATAAATAAAATAAGACGATGGAGAACGATAGCAAGGCGACTTGGTGTTCCCCTTGCAAAGTCCTGGGAATTCAGTCAATATAGGAGACATTTCCACATTTATAGCAAGTGTTTGAGGAAAGCGTTTTAATAGATTAACAGAGTTGGAAGGGACTTTGTAGGTCATCTAGTCCAACCCCCCCCCCCAAGCAGGAGACCCAACACCATTTCTGACAAATAACGTCTTGTAATTAAGTTCTTTCCCACAAAAGTTCAATGGTTTCTCAGTATTAATCTTAAAAGACTCATTTCCCACCCCAAAAAAAATATTTGCAATATTTGGCTACGGATGACCCATTCCTAGGAGTCTGTTGCCTCCCTAGTCAACATATCTGGTGATGTGTTTGCTTTCCACCCGTAGCAAGTGCTGAAGAATTTAATTATACTAACATGGGTCGAAACACCACAATTGAAGGAGTGAATGACCGCGCCGACATGAAGGAAACTCAAAAAACTTTCAGCCTGCTAGGTAAGTTCTATCAAGTTAGCTGATTAAAAAAAAACCCAGCAAAATTCTAATATTTACGAAATGCTGGTGGGTTTTTTAGTTTCTGGTAGCTTGGCAAAAAATTGGCACGCTATCCGATGTATCCTTTTTAAGTACAAAAGGTAAAACTTTCCCTGTCAGCCCAGTGGTGGATTCCTACTGGTGCGGTCCATTCTATAGCACCGGTAGTGGCCCGCTGATGACGTCACAATACCGGTGCGGTCGGTTGCCGGTGCCTGGGCACCACAATTTTTTTAAAAAAATTTTTTTAATTTTTTTTTAATTTTCTTCTGCGCATGCCCAGAAGCCGAGCTTCTGGCACTGCACATGCACTGCCTTCCTACCCCACAATGAGTCCAAGCAGGGGAGGATGGCTGAGGGAGTGTGTGAGACGCTGAAAGAACGGGCGGCAGGAGCTATCTCCATTCCCCTCTCTTCAGCAGTCCGAGAAGCCTCGAACGCGCGGTGATGATCCTAGGCATTTTCGCACATTTGAGGCTTCTCGAGCTGCTGAGGGGAGGGGGAATGGGCGGCAGGACCTATCTCAGTTCCCCTCCCTTCAGCAGTCTGAGAAGCCACGCCCATCCGGTCACATGGCTGGCAAGCCACACCCACAAAATAAGCCACACCCACAGAATGGTAGTAAAAAAAATAGGAACCCGCCCCTGTGTCAGCCGTGTCCAATTTTAGGGCATAGTGCTCACCTCTGTTTTTTGGGGATGGAACCCGCATTGACATTTTCTATAGTCATGTGGCTAGCATGGCTGTATGCCAAAGGGGTATGGAACGCTGTTACCTTCCCACCAAAGTGGTACCTATTTATCTGCTCACATTTGCTGCTTTCGAACTGCGAGGTGGGCAAGGAATGGGAACTCACTCTGTTGCGTGGTGCTTGGGTCTCGAACACGGGCTATCAGCTTTCCAGCATTCATCTGCTGAACCAACATGCCCCATCCTTTTTAGGAGTCCCTGAATTTAGGGGGCGTCTATCAAATCACACTGTTAATGTAAAAACTATTTGTAATCTTAGCATCAGAGTGGAAGATCATTGTTGCTCATTTTTCGTTGCAGGCCTGAAGGAAGCCTTCCAGAAGGATGTTTTTAAAATACTCTCCGCTATTCTTCATTTAGGCAATGTGCAGATCAGTGCCGTTGGCGATGAAAAGTGTTTTGTTAATGTAAGATTTACTGGCAGAATGTTTTTAATGAACAATGCAAGGTTTTTGATATGTTTTTTTCCTTAAGTCCCTTAATCTTTGGCTTGTAGGTAGTACATTCATCAGGAAGTACCTTCTTGGCTGGGGAATTCTGGAAGTTGAGGTCCATACGTTTTCAAATCGCCAAACTTGAGAAACATTGCTCTAATGATTTTCTCTGGCCCATTACAAATCTAGGAGGAAAAATATGTTAAATGTTAAATTCTGCAGAATTGGCACTCAGTTCCAGGATTGTAAAACCTTGGCATATTCTAGATCAGTGATGGCGAACCTTTTTTTCCTCGGGTGCCGAAATAGGGCGTGTGTGCGCTATTGCACGTGCGTGCATGCCCACACCCATAATTCAAAGCCCCTCACTTGCTCCACCCTCCTGCACATGCGTGTGCAACTCCCCCACTCCCCCATTTCCCGACTTCCAGTGGGCCCGGTGGGCCCATTTTTCACCCTCCCCAGGCTCTAGAGACTTTCTTGGAGCTTGGGGAGGGCAAAAACGCTCCCCCCTGGCACCCTGGAGGCCCTCCGGAGGCCGAAATCGCCCTCCCAGAGCCTCTACGCGAGCCAAAAATCAACTGGCAGGCACGCACATGCGCACTGGAGCTGAGTTAGGGCAACTGCTCGCGTGCCGGCAGATATGGCTCCGCGTGCCACCTGTGGCACCCGTGCCATAGGTTCGCCATCACTGTTCTAGTTATTCTAGGACAGTGTTTCTTCACCTTGATGAATGATGACCTAGTGGCGACCTAGTGGTGAAGGCACTTGCCTCCCACTCGGAAGGTTGAGAGTTCAAACCTAGGTCAGATCTTTCTCTCCTACGACGCAAAAAAAAAATCTGCTGTGAACTCCTTGTAGGTGCCAGGAAGGGCATCCAGCCAGTAAACACTCAGCTCCATTCAGTCACCCTGACTCTACCCTGAATTAAGGGATTACAGGGTTGTAAAAAAAAAGTGTGTTTCTTCACCTTAATAATTTTAAGATGAGAGGATTTCAACTCCCAGAATTCCCCAGCCACTCATGCCGGCTGGGGAATTCTGGGAGTTGAAGTCCATTCATCTTCAAGTTGCTAAGGTTGAGAAGCAAGTCTGGGAAGTAGAACCGCAAAAATAGGGTCTGTGGACTATCAAGCTACCCAATGCAGGTTAAAAAAATTGTTGCATTTTGAAGCTGTAGCCGCTTTGGTGATTGAAATGCCCAGTGACAATAGGTTTCTTATTTCTGCTTCAAAGGTGGACGACAAACACCTTAATATATTTTGTGAACTCCTGGGAGTCGAAAGTGATAAAATAGCTCAGTGGCTTTGTCACAGGAAAATTATTACTACCTCTGAAACCGTAATAAAGCCTATGACGAAACTCCAAGCTGTAAACGCCCGAGATGCGTTGGCCAAGAAGATTTATTCTCACCTTTTCGATTTCATCGTGGAACAAATTAACAAGGCCTTGCAGTTTTCAGGCAAACAACATAGCTTTATTGGTGTTCTGGATATTTATGGGTAAGGTGATCTATTTTTCAGAAGTAACCCAACATCTGTGTTAAATCCTCTGTAGGTCAGGTAGGCCTTGACTTACAACCATTCCTGTTCTGACCTAGGCTTCCTGATAAATCATAAAACACAAACGTAGTCCCAAAAAACCTCTTTTTATTTCAACAGCTGTGAATTCTGTTCATTCCCAGCCGTAATAAGTCCCAAACAGTGTTAATTAGTCCGACAGAAGTCTGCCACAGTATTTTGGAAGAAGGCTGATAAGCACCAACCTTTATCTCTCTTGACACGCTGCCAAGGACCTAATTGGCAAGGAGCTTTGCAAGGCCAAACAGAACACAGAGTCAGAACGGAGCTGCTGAGTTACACCAACCAGAATTGAACCAAGTTGCTTCCTGCAAAGAGCACATCTGTTTGGTCCACTTTTATATCCTATGGGAGGGGCCAATCATCTCCAAGCCTTACTCCCGAGTAGTCCTTTTCCTCCGTAACTGTTCTTGCCTTCTGGCAGTTCTGCGCATGTGCGCATTGGGAACAGGCTCCCCCTGTTCCTCTGCCTCGCTCATGTCAGCCTCTGGAGGCTCCGGAGTCAGCACAGAACTCCCAGATGGCCAGGGCCCCATCTCTGCCTCCGACACAGAGCCTTCTCCAGACTCCAGGCCTGGCCCATGTTCCTCCCCAGCCTCCTCGCTGTCCGACTCTGCTGCCACCTCCACAGGCCACTGGCAGACCACAACACTTCCTTAGTGACCACCCAAAGTTATAACGGCCCTGAAAAAAGGGACTAATGGCCGTTTTTCACACTTATAACCCATGCAGTATTCCCCATGGTCACGTGATTAAAATTCAGAGGTTTGGCAACTATCATGTATTTGTGACGGTTGCAATGTCCCTGGGTCACATGATCCCTTTTTGCCACCTGATAAGTCAATGGGGAAACCAGACTCACTTAACAATCGTGTTACTAACTTCATAACTGCAGTGATTCATTTAACAACAGTGGCAAGAAAAGTCGTAAAATGGGGCAAAATTCATTTAACAACTGTCTTGCTTAGCGACAGAAATTTTGGGCTCAATTATGGTCATAAGTCAAGGACTATCTGTAGTTATGTGGACACTATGTCAGAGTGTGCATAGCGTGACTACTATTTTGAGACAACCCAGGAGCAAAATAGAGTACACAGGTTTGTCTTACAAACAGTGGTTTATATACATATGCGTGGTAGGCGCATACCAGGCAAGCAATCAATCTTCAACTCTATACTGAGATTGTGGCCTAGAGGTAGAGCTCTTGCCTCACAATCAGGAGGTTGTGAGTTCGATCCTAGGTAGAGGCAGATATAGGGTCTCCTGCTTGGTGACCTGCAAGGTCCCTTCCAACTCTGTTAATCTGTTAAACTACAATGTAGATTGAACATGATGAGGAGAGAGATACACGAGGAGAGAGAAAACGCCCTCTCATGGCCACCCTTATATAGACAGCTTCTTAAAGCGGCAGTAACCCTGCTGACTCATCCTCATTACATCAGCATTTCAGTTTACAGCATTACATCAGCTTTATTTATTTATTTATTTATTTATTTTGTTATTCTTATATGCCGCCCAACTCCCGAAGGACTCAGGGCGGCGTACAACATAAGAGATACAAGAACAGACAAAATTTCAACAATATAAAAACAGTACAAAATTTAAAAAAAAACAGTATAAAAGCAACAACAACATCCATCCATTCAACCACATACATACTTGGGGGGTAAGCTCAAATGGTTAAGCTGTCCCCCCCACCTGCAGGAAGAGCCAAGTCTTAACGGCCTTTCGGAAGGCCAGCAGAGTGGGGATGGTTCGGGTCTCTGGGGGGAGTTGGTTCCAGAGCACGGGGCCAGCCACAGAGAAAGCCCTCCCCCTGGGGCCCGCCAGCCGGCATTGCTTGGCCGACGGGACCCGGAGGAGGCCAACTCTGTGGGCCCTAACCGGTCGGAGGGAAGTATGCGGCAGAATGCGGTCCCGGAGATATCCTGGTCCTAAGCCATGAAGGGCTTTAAAGATGGTGATCAACACCTTGAATTGGACCCGGAGACCGATGGGCAACCAATGCAGCTGGCGAAGAATCGGTGTCACGTGGGTGTACCTCGGCACACCCACCACAGCACGCGCAGCCGCATTTTGCACCAACTGAAGTCTCCGGATACTCTTCAAGGGTAGCCCCATGTAGAGCGCATTGCAGTAGTCCAAACGCGAGGTGACAAGGGCGTGAGTGACCGTGAGTAAAGCCTCCTTCTCCAAATATGGCCGCAACTGGTGCACCAGGCGAACCTGTGCAAAGGCCCCCCTAGCCACAGCAGAAAGGTGATGATCTAATTTTAGCTGTGGATCTAGGAGGACCCCCAAGTTGCGGACCTGGTCTGAGGGAGTCAGTTTCGCACCCTCGAAGACCAAGGAGGGACAGTTATCATGGTCCTTAGGGGGCATTATCCACAGCCACTCGGTCTTGTCGGGATTAAGTCTGAGTCTGTTCCTCCCCATCCAGATCCTAACGTCGTCCAGGCATCGGCACATTACATCAACTGCCTCCCTGAAGTCAGACGGGGTGGTGATGTACAGCTGGGTGTCGTCAGCGTACTGATGGAAACACACCCCATGCCTGCGGATGATCTCACCCAACGGTTTCATGTAGATGTTAAACAGGATGGGCGAGAGAACCGACCCCTGGGGCACCCCACATAGTAGGGGCCTGGGGGACGATCTCTGCCCTCCTGCCAACACCGACTGCATCCGATCGGCGAGATAAGAGGAGAACCACCGCAAAACGGTGCCTCCCACTCCCAACTCGCCGAGCCGATGCAGAAGGATACCATGGTCGATGGTATCGAAAGCCGCTGAGAGGTCAAGTAGCACCAGGATGGAGGAGTTCCCCCCATCCCGGGCCCGCCAGAGATCATCCATCAGAGCGACCAAGGCAGTTTCTGTACTGTAGCCGCGCCTGAAACCCGACTGATAAGGATCTAGATGATCTGTTTCATCCAGGAGCTGCAGAAGCTGGGTCACCACCACCTTCTCTACAACTTTACCTAGAAAAGGTAAGTTGGAGACTGGACGGTAGTTTTTCAAATCGGCTGGATCCAGGGAAGGCTTCTTCAGGAGGGGTCGCACCACCGCAGCTTTTAATGACTGCGGTACGGATCCCTCTCGCAAAGAAGCGGTGATCACCGCCTGGATCCAGCCGCGTGCCACCTCCCTGCTGGCCGAGACCAGCCAGGAGGGGCACGGGTCCAATAAACAGGTGGAGGTACCCATCGCTCCCATAGCCCTGTCCACATCCTTGGGAGAAACAGGCCCAAACTCTTCCCATAATGGTGGACTAAGACTCGCCCCTGTCAACTCTATGGACTCTGCCATGCCGGAGTCCAAATTTGACCGAATCTGAGCGACTTTATCCGACAGAAACTCAGCGAATTCCTCAGCTCTGCCTTGTAAGTGTTCCTCGCTCCCCCCTTTTGCAAGGAGGGAGCGAGTCACCCTAAACAAGGCGGCTGGACGAGAATCTGCGGACGCAATAAGAGCGGAAAGATAAGATCATCTTGCTGCCCCTATCGCCACTAAATAAGATCTGATGTAAATTCTTAATAGTGTTCGGTCAGACTCGGTCTTTTTTTTCCTCCAGCGGCGCTCCAGACGTCTCTTCTGGCGTTTCATCTCCCGGAGCTCCTCAGTAAACCAGGGAGCTTTCCGGGATCCACTGCCACGGAGAGGTCGCTTAGGCGCAATTCGGTCTAACGCCCCTGATGCTGCGGTGTTCCAAGCATCCACCAGGGAGTCAGCCGAGTTGTGTACCAGGGTTTCAGGTATTTCCCCAAGCTCCCTCTGGAATCCTTCCGGCTCCATTAGGCGCCTGGGGCGGAACCACCTAGTCGGTCCCGCCTCCCTGCGGGGGAGGAGTGGGGTTGTGAAATCCAGCCTCAGAAGGAAATGATCTGACCATGACAGTGGGGTGGTGACTATATCCCTTATCTTCAGATCATCTTTCCACTGCCCCGAGAGAAACACTAGGTCAAGTGTGTGACCACCCTCATGGGTCGGACCTTGAATTACTTGGGTTAGGTCCATGGTTGTCATGGAATCCATGAACTCCTGAGCTGCCCCAGAGGTTTCGCCAGCAGATGGCAGGTTAAAGTCCCCCAGCACCATAAGCCTGGGGAACTCAACCGCCAAGCCGGCTACTGCCTCAAGCAGCTCGGGCAGGGCCTTACTTACGCAGCTGGGAGGCAGGTACATTAAGAAAAGGCCCACCTGAACCCCTAAGTCCAACTTCAGAAGGAGCGTCTCACACCCAACAATCTCCGGGGCAGGGATCCTACGAGGATGCAGATTTCCACGCGTTATAATAGCCACTCCTCCCCCCCTTCCCTGGGGTCGAGAATGGTGCTGCACCGAGAAACCGGCTGGGCATATCTCGGAGAGGGCTACTCCCCCCTCCTGTCCTAGCCAGGTCTCGGTAACACATACCAGGTCTGCCCCCTCCTCTGTGATTAAATCACGTATCAGGGGGGCTTTGTTGATAATTGACCTGGCGTTAAGCAGCAGC
The DNA here is from genome assembly GCA_023053685.1 of Diadophis punctatus similis. Lineage (NCBI taxonomy): Eukaryota > Metazoa > Chordata > Lepidosauria > Squamata > Dipsadidae > Diadophis > Diadophis punctatus. The sequence continues at coordinate 15,651,916 of JALIGW010000012.1, read as the reverse complement.
ATCCTGAGCCCAGGGCCCTGAGAACCCTGGTTGCCAGGTATCCGGGTTGAGCAAGATGGAACCGGATCGGAGGGGCCACTTTTACAAGGGATCGCTTGTAAACAGCGAGGTCTTATTCCCCGAGAGCGGCCCGCCCCTCTGCTCCCGCCATATCTGCCTCTTCCCATTATGACCGAGATGTTCCGGCTCTCGCTCCCACCCGAGACCGCCTCCCCCTCCCTGCTGGTCCCCCTCCTTTCCTGCAGGCCATCCATTCCATTCATACTAAACCAGGGGATAGAGTCAGATACCCCTCCGCTCCTGTTTCCACACTCAGCAGAGGGGGTCCCTGGTTCACTCATACTGCCAACCATTCTTCCATAATCTACACAATTAATTCCCTCAGTCATAGCCAAACACAAGCATTCATTCATTCAATCGTCATCAACAAGCACAACACAGTCACACTGTGTTTACAGCTAGTCAGCTATTAAATCTCAATACCTTAATACACTACTTCTAAAAACCTTAATTTAACAGATTAACAGAGTTGGAAGGGACCTTGCAGGTCATCTAGTCCAACCGCCTGCCCAAGCAGGAGACCCTACATCTGCCTCTACCTAGAATCAAACTCACAACCCTCCTGATTGTGAGGCAAGAGCTCCACCTCTAGGCTATAGCTTGCATGATTGTGTTCATACATCCTATAATAATCCTATAATAATCAAGTACTATTTCTGGAATTGTTGTGGTGCCTATAACTTTACTGAATTATTCAAATTCTACAAATCTATCATTCTAACATGATGTAGTACAAGAATATTGTTAATCTCATTTACCCCAAAATGATTTTTCCTCATTGCCTCTCAAACTCACTACAGAAAGGATTATGTCGTAGATTTTGTTTTTCAATCTAAACATTTAAAACTTTCTACCATTTATTTCAGATTTGAAACCTTTGATCTGAATAGCTTTGAACAATTTTGCATCAACTATGCCAATGAAAAACTACAGCAACAATTCAACCTGGTATGATATTTTTTAATGGATGTCCGTTAGTTTGGATTAAAATTTGTCCTGAGTTGGTATTCCAGAAAAAAAATATTGACTTATTTTTGGCAGTAAAACTCAAAGCTTAAAATGTTTAAAACTTTTAAAAAAATGTATTGGTGTGTAGAATTTTTAAAAGATCTGGTTCAGAGCTGCTTGCAATTATTCTGCATGTAAAACAGCTTCAGTGGCCATGATTATAGAAGTCTAATCCAGGCACGCTTTAAGTTGGTTAACCTTAATCTGAAATGTAACTTTCCCTTCAAATGCCTGTCTCTATACAGCTTAATTATCTTGAGCTGGTGAGAAGTTGAAAGCAAGCAACTACTGTATTTTTCGGAGTATAAGACGCACCGGAATATAAGACGCACCTTAGTTTTTGGGGAGGAAAATAGGGGGGGAAATCTGGCTACCAGGTATTCATCTGGCTAGCGTCCTTAGTCTGGTCAGCTTCAGCACATTATTTTATCCCCTGGTTAGGGCTTAAAAAAACCTTATTCGGAGCAAGTAGCAATGAAAAAAAGCCTGCAAAGACTTAGGGCTGGAAAAAACCTCCTTCAGAGACAGTAGCAATGAAAAAGCCTGCAAGCCTGTAAGAGCCGGGAAGATCGTTAGCGTCTCGTTAGGGCTGAAAAAAAGCTTCGAAAAAGCTACATTCAGAGTATAAGACCCACCCAAATTTTCAGCCTCTTTTAAGGGGGACAAAGGTGCATCTTATACTCTGAAAAATACGGTAAGTCATCTTTGCTAACATGTTCTAAATAGGAGAATCTTCAGATGAATGTGTGCAATGAATATGTGCAAAGAGGCCATAACTCCAACCAGGTGGACTGAAGAGATATATATTGTAGATTCATTTATTTCAGCTGAAGAGGAAAAAAGTAAAATGTAATTTGGGAACTAGAATGGAATAGAAAGATATATCAGTAAATAGCTGAATGAGGAGGATGTGGTTGTATGAAGAATGTAGCTCAGCGGATGATGGAGAACATAAGTCTTAAAATCTGGTGTCTGTGATGGTTGAAAGTTGGGAAGAACATGAATTGAGTGGAACGGAGAGTCATTTCTTTGAGACTTGGAGCAGATAAGTAAAATCTTTACATCATTTCCAGCCTTACATTCAATCAGGATATTAGATTGGATAATTCTATCACAGTGTGGTTGATGTTTAAATGTCTTTTCTCTTTTGACCCCCAAAAAAGAATTCAGTATAATTAAGCAACAACTTGAGTTTTGATGTGACTCATGAAACAACCAACGGTATTTGTGAGATTAAATTGGCAATATCATTTTTTTAGCATGTCTTTAAACTTGAACAAGAAGAATACATGAAGGAAAATATCCCATGGACGTTAATTGATTTTTATGACAATCAATCTGTCATCGATTTGATTGAAGCTAAAATGGGCATTCTAGAACTTTTGGATGAAGAGTGTCTGGTAAGGTTCAATGTTTTAATTTCACAATCCCAGATTTAGTTCGTGTGTGTGTGTGTGTGTGTGTGTGCTAATTTTCTTAAAACATCCTTGCAAAAGGCTGTTTTCCAATTTTGCCATCTTAATGCTCTTTAGCCATATTAGCAAGACGCCTTGCCAACCCAAAATTCATCTTCATAGTTTCTGTCTTTTAAGGCTATCTATGCAGATGTGTTAAGGAATTAATTCAGAGTCCAGGGTTTGCACAGCAGTTTGATAATAGAGTCAATAATTGAATGTCTTCAACGTGTTCAAAAAAAGAATAATCTTTACTTGAAATAAACAGCACAACTATAACACAAATAGTCCATTCTTGGATAAATGAACAAAACTTTCTGTATGCTAACAAGCAATAAATTCAGCTCTCTTACTTATCTCCAGTAGATAATATTCTTCCAAACATACATCAATAGAAGACCTTGAACTTCTTCAGTCAAAACTCTTGTAGCTGCAGGCTTTAGTTGCAGAAGTAAGCAGTCTCTCACACACAGTGAGCAATCAATCAATTAATCAAGCATGCTCGCTTGCTCTCATGCTCTCTCTTTCATTAGCAAACAAACCTGGATTCATTAGCAAACAAACCTGGATTCATTTAAAGCACCACTGTAATTTATACAAACCTGGATTAACAGTTTACTTTTATATTAGGAAACCCAATCTGTTTGGACATAGTCCTGACAAGATGCAATTTCCCATCAAAGCAGGATGAAAAATACTTGAAACCGGCAACTCGGAGCCAGGAGTCTCTTAAGAAGAGATGCAGATATAGCTAATTTTGGAGAATTTGCATCTGAGCCAAAAAATGTCTTGGATTGATGAATCAAACCAGAATCAAACGCTTTTTTTTTTGCAGTGTGTGGAATCATCCTGGCTGCGTTTAGTAACTCCGGCTAAGTCTGATCGCTTCAGGATGATGGTAGTGAAACGTAGCAGCCACAGGTGTTCCTTCCTGCATGGAAGTTATCCACAAGTTATTTTTGGATACCGCATTAAGTAGCCATGCCTTGTTTGTTCAGTTGTGGCTCAGCCATTTAATAAATCATGATGCCTTATGAGAAGTCTGAATCCAGTCCGAGAGTGAGAGCAATCAACCGATGGAACAGAAGTTGCCTTCAGAAGTTCTGGGTGCTTCATCACTGGAGGCTTTCAAGAAGAGACTGGGCTACCATTTGTCAGAAATGATGAAGGGTCTTCTGCTTGGGCGGGGGGTTGGACTAGATGACCTACAAGGTCCCTTCCAACTCTGTTAAACTGTAAGGATAGGGGTGTTCCAGATTGCAACCCATCTTGCATTATAGAACAAGAAAGCTAAGATGGCTAAGACAATCTTGTGTTTCATAGAAGAAGTGGGTTATTCAACCAACCAACCAACCAACCAACCAACCAACCAACCAACCAACCAACCAACCAACCAACCAACCAACCAACCAACCAACCAACCAACCAACCAACCAACCAACCAACCACTTTGTTCATTCAATAAGTATTTCCGTTTATCGCTTCTAATTTTAGATATGCCATTTTTCCTTTTTTCTAAACAGCTACCTCAAGGAACTGACGAAAATTGGCTCCAGAAACTATATAATAATTTTATGAACAAGAACCCTCTTTTTGAAAAGCCAAGAATGTCAAATACTTCTTTTATTATCCAGCACTTTGCTGACAAGGTAAGGTGTTCAATGTGAAAAGAAATGACACCTTTCTATTTCCGAAAATGAAACTTCATCCTTGGTCATTATTTATTCAGCTATACGGAGTTAATAATGTATCATCTATTCCCAAAAAAATGATGCCATTTCTATAAACAAGGCCATGAGTTAAAAGGAGTGAGTGATATGAGCTTCTGAAACAATTTTGCCAATGAGTTATTTTGATTTCTGTAGAAGCTTCTCATCTTAGTCCAAACGTGCCATGGATTTTCTAAGACTACGATAGAACGTTTTATTTGGGAATTAAAGGAGATGTTTATAGATCTTCCTTCTGAAATTCATGACCATATCTGCTTACAAAGAATTATCTGTGATCCCTTGGAGATCACCCCACTGTTGTTTGATCTGGTGAGATCCGGCCAACTCGCTGCCAAAGAATCTTAAATCTAAAAATTACAGATATGCCTTGTGGCTATTCCACTGATCTGTCCTGGGAATGGATGCAACACTTTTTCTTTTTATATTTTCACTGCTCTATGATTGACCGTTGTCAATCTACCTTTCTTAAACAGGTAGAATATAAAAGTGAAGGATTTCTAGAAAAAAACCGAGACACTGTATATGAAGTACTGATTGATATCTTGAGAAACAGTAAGGTAAATATATTATTTTATGATTCCACAATACTTTAGCTATTATGATATGTTGTGAGCTGCCCAGAGTCCTCCGGGAGTTGGGCGGCATAGAAATCCATTTAAATAAATAAAATAAATAAATAAGTAAATATAGTTCTGGTAAGCACAATCTTGCAAGATGTCTGGGAATTATCAAATCTAAACTCTGTTCTTTTTGGATGCTTAAACCTGGTCAGGTCATTGTGAGCAGAATGTTTGCTCCACCAAGTCCTGTGTCAGCCTTGCAAGGCAGACCAAACAGGAAGCATGGCCAGATTTTATTTTTTGGTTTTCTTATATGCCGCCCAACTCCCGAGGGACTCAGATGAGCTAAATCTACTTTATCGTAAAGTTGCATGAAGAGGATCTTGAAAATCTGAAAATACATTTTTTTTTCTCCATTCGCTTGAAGGGGTGCTTAAAAAGTCACGGTACAAAAATTGCAACTTCTAACGGTTGTTAAATCAAAGACTGCCTGCCGTGCTATCTAATTTTAATGTTCATCTCTTTGTAGTTTCGGCTGTTTGCAAACTTCTTCCAGGATGGTCCAGTCCCTCTTTCCCCGTTCAACTCTGCAATCAAAGTTAAGTCTGCAAAAACAGTGATTGTGTCTCCTAACAAACAGTTCCGTGCAACTGTTGGAAGTAAGGTATTTTTGTTTTAGATTCAAGTTACCAAGTTTGAGAAACACTGAGATTTTAAAAAAAATGTATGCAGGATTGTTCTAGTTCTTGGATCTATTTTCTTACTTTGCCTTAATCTTAGGCTGGGAAGGAATTTGGGGCTCAGCTGAAGGGTTGCATGAAGAGGAGCTGAAAGTGGGAGGGGCTAAAAGAGATATGGCAGATGGACCCCCAAACCTCCACCCACCAGGATCATTGAGTTTTTGTACACTCACTTGTTTTAACAATAAGGGCTGTCATTAGTATGAAGCTTGTAATAAATGTCATAGCTTCCATTCATAAATTAGCCAGAAAGATGTTGCTGCATTCTAAAAGTTCAAACAAACTTTCTTCTTCTTCTTCTTTTTTAACTATATTTCAGTTTCGCAGTTCCTTATATTTATTAATGGAGACCCTTAATGCCACCACACCACATTATGTCCGGTGCATAAAGCCAAATGATCAAAAGTTAGCATTTGAGTGAGTATGAAAAAAAAAACAATGTTAGTTTAAATAAATATGATATGAGTACATGTAGAACTGAATTAATAGATGCTTATGTGCCTGTTCTTAGCAAAATTGCTGCAGAATACGATTCATATTTAGAATAGTATGAACTGAAAGTTTGTTTTATAAACGAGATGGCTAACTCCAAACACAGAGCAAAAGATCCATTAAAGAACAGAAGGGCTGGAAGAAAAAAACATCAGCATTAAATTATGGGGAAAAGAAAATTGTACCTTCATATTGATAGAAATGATCAACTGCAGCTTATTTCTAATGTACCGTATTTTTCGGAGTATAAGACGCACCTTTTTCCTCCCTAAAAGTGGCTGAAAATTTGGGTGCGTCTTATACTTTGAATGTAGCTTTTTCGAAGCTTTTTCCCCAGCCCTAACTAGGTGCTAACAGATCTTTCCAGCTCTTACTTTGCAGGCTTTTTCATTGTTACTCTCTCCGAAGAATGTTTTTCCAGCCCTAAGTCTTTGCAGGGTTTTTTTCATTGCTCTACTTGCTCCGAAAAAGTTTTTTTCTAGCCCTAACCAGGTGCTATCTATCTTCCCAGCTCTTACTGGCTTGCAGGCTCTTTTATTGTTACTCTCTCCGAAGAAGGTTTTTTTAAGTCCTAACCAGGGGATAAAATAATGTGCTGAAGCTGACCAGACTAAGGACGCTAGCCAGATGAATACCTGGTAGGCAGATTTTCCTCCCCAAAAACTAAGGTGCGTCTTATACTCCGGTGCGTCTTATACTCTGAAAAATACGGTACATAAACATGCTTATCTGGCTTTTAGCTAAGTATGAATTTAGTGCAACAGTGCTAAGCATCCAGAAAATATTGATGAGGTCTTGTCAGCAAGCCCAACAATGTGATCGTATCTACTCTGAGCTATCATCTCATCCACTGTGGCTATTTTGAATGGCACCTGGAATGTAAAAACGGCATATCCCTCCTTCACAAGAAAATAATTTATTTTACCATGGTATTCACAATCAAGAATTTGATCCTAGTTTGCGCCTTATTAAAACCACTGAATGTTATATGTAGCTTATAAAAGGATAGGACACATTTGTCCTTCAGATTGGGCAAAAATCAGTTGTTGTTGTTGTTTACTTCTTCTTTAGATTTGACTCCAAAAGGGTGGTCCAGCAATTACGAGCATGTGGGGTGTTAGAAACCATTCGTATAAGCGCTCAGAGTTACCCATCAAGGTATGGAGTGATACCTCTCATGCTTCAAAAGGTTGACTTTCTCATCTCTTTGATTGACCAATTCCAATGTTCTCCTCCTTTGGCAGATGGACTTATATTGAGTTTTACAGCCGTTACAGCATTCTCATGTCTCAGAGTGAACTTTCTCTAACGGACAAGAAATACCTTTGCAAGATGGTTTTGCAGCGACTAATCCAGGTCAGGAGTTCTCTAACCATCTCTAGATGTAGAGAGCAAAAGGAATAGCAATAGCAATAATAGCAATAGCACTTACACTTATATGCCGCTTCATAGTGCTTTACAGCCCTCTCTAAGCAGTTTACAGAGTTCAGCATATTTTCCCCAACAATCTGGGTCCTCCTTTTACCCACCTCGGAAGGATGGAAGGCTGAGTCAACCTTGAGCCGGTGAGATTTGAACAGCTGAACTGCTGAACTGCAGTGCTGCATTTTAACCACTGCACCACCTCGGCTCTGGACACGAAACACTGCAAATGGCCATTTCGATTGGCAAGCACCTAAAATGTGATTATATGACCACAGAGGGTGTGTGTGTGTGTTGATGTAACCTCCCAAACAGGTCATAAGTAGCTTTTGGGGGAGAACCATCGTAACTTTGAATGGTCACAAGTCAAGGATTACTTGTATAGCCTTCTATCTTCTCAGAAATGATTCTGATTTCTTTTTCTATTTTTCCCCCCAGGATCCAAGTCAATATCAATTTGGCAGGACAAAGATTTTTTTCAGAGCGGGACAGGTTGCCTATTTGGAAAAAGTGCGGTCAGATCGCCTGAGGCAAGCATGCATCATGGTCCAGAAGAACATCCGAGGTTGGCTTCAAAGGAAGAAGTTCCTCCGCGTCAGACAAGCAGCGGTCATCATACAACAATACTTCCGTGGACAGAGGACTGTACGGTATTTGCAAGGAGCATTGGAGATGGTTCTTCGTTGATTAATGGCCAACTTTACAACGAACATATTTGTAGCAAAATAAGCCATTGTCTGGGTTAGACGAGGGGTCTTCAAACTTGGCAACTTTAAGGCTTGTTGACTTCAACAAGCCTTGAAGTCAACAAGCCTTGAAGCCTTGGAGTCCACAAGTCTTTAAATTGCCAAGTTTGGAGACCACCCCTGGGTTAGATCCATGAGACAGATCCGAACAACAACGGTCGGGTAGAAAGGACCTTCTTCAGAAGATGTCTTCAAGGAAGACTTTCACTTACTAAACATCTTATTCCTTTTTTTCTCCAGGAAAGCTATAACTGCCAGGGCTCTGAAGGAAACCTGGGCTGCCATAGTTATCCAGAAATACAGCCGAGGATACTTGGTGCGTAGACTTTGCCAACTCATCCGTGTGGCTGCTTTAACGATCCAGGCCTTCGTTCGAGGATTTCTAGCGAGGAAGAAATACAGGAAGGTAATAAATGATCGAAATGGAATTCACCCAGGACCCATCGTTGATGTTTCATATTTATTATTCAGTAAGGAATGTGGGTAAGGGGGCTTTGCTTCAGAGCAGCTATGTTGCAATGCCTTAACAACATCCTGCAGAGGCAAGATGAGTTTTTTGTTCCTGCTGATCAGCATTCTCTGATTAACTGGAATTAGAACATGTTGCAGAAAATTGCATCCAGTTTTTGTCGCCATGATATGAAAAATATGTTGAGACTCTAGAAAGAGTGCAGAGAAGAGCAACGAAGATGATTAGGGGGCTGGAGGCTAAAACATACGATGAAGCATTGCAGGAATTGGGTATGTCTAGTTTAATGAAAAGAAGGACTAGGGGAGACCTGATAGCAGTGTTCCAATATCTCAGGGGTTGCCCCAAAGAAGAGGGAGTCAAACTATTCTCCAAAGCACCTGAGGGTAGGACAAGAAGCAATGGGTGGAAACTAAACAAGGAGAGAAGCAACTTAGAACTAAGGAGAAATTTCCTGACAGTTAGAACAATTAATCCGTGGAACAGCTTGCCTCCAGAAGTTGTGAATGCTCCAACACTGGAAGTTTCTAAGATGTTGGATAACCATTTGTCTGAAATGGTGTAGAGTTTCCTGCCTAAGCAGTGGGTTGGACTAGAAGACCTCCAAGGTCCCTTCCAACTGTTACTTATGTGTGATGTGAAGTGTAGCTGAGGAAGCGCTAAGTAAGAACATACCAGTGTACACTTCATTTCCCATTGACTGCTATTGAAACTTATTATTGCCTTTGCCACCTGTGTTTAGGACTAGGTGTGTTTTCCATACCTTTTTACTTGCTCCCTTTGTTACAGTCTTTGCAGATGAATTTATTTACAATTTAATCAAATTAGTCAACTATTCCCTGAACAGAAGGTTATTAAATGATGAGGCGTGCTGTCAGTTTGCTCACTTGCTGCGCGAGGGAGGCGGCGGTTTCTAAATTTGATAAATAAATGAATGAAATTTTCTTACAAAGATGCTTGAGGAACAGAAAGCTTTAATCCTTCAGAAGTACGCCCGGGCATGGCTGGCCAGACGCCGATTCCAGAGCATTCGCCGTTTCGTCCTGAACATCCAGCTTTCGTACCGAGTCCAGCGGCTGCAGAAGAAACTGGAAGAACAGGTCAGCGAAGAAGTCGCGCCTTCGTTCAAATAACGTAGCGTCTTTTTTATTTCTCTTGCCTAATGGATGCTTTTATCCTGGTTTTAGAATAAGGAGAATCATAGTTTGTTGGAAAAGCTGACCATGCTTGCTTCAAGTCACTCCAGTGATATAGACACCATTCGAAAACTTCAACAGGATCTTGAAAAATTAACCGGGCAGAGAAAAATATCTGAAGAAAATGAAAGGAAGAACAGGATGGGCTATGAACAGGTGAGGCATAAGAGAATGTACAGGTAGTCCTGGACTAACAACAGTTCGTTTAGTGAGCGTTCAAAGTTACAACAGCGCCGAAAAATGTTGAGTTAGGACAATTTTTCCTACTTAACGTCCATTGCCGCCTCCTCATGGTCATGTGATCAAAATTCAGACCCTGGTTCATAGTTATGACGGTTGCAGTGTCCTGAGGTCACGCGATCCCCTTTAGCGACCTTCTGACAAGCAAAGTCAATGGGGGAAAGCCAGATTCACTTAACAACCATCTCACTAATTTAACCAGTGCAGTGATTCACTTAACAACAGAAGAAAGAAAGGTCGTAAAATGGGGCACAACCCACTGAACAAATGTCTCGCTTAGCAGCAGACATTTTGGGCTCAATTGTGGTCATAAGTCAAGGACTACCTTTATAACAAAATGGAAAATCAGTTTGTGAGCGATGTGATTCAGCCAACCATGGAGAGAAAAATAAATGGTTTTAAAATAAATGAATTCTCACATATATTTTTTTCTCGCTTTATCTTCTCCGTATAGAAGGTCTCAGGACTTGAAAAGCACAACTTGGGCCTACAGGAAGAGAAGAAGAAGCTGGAAAAAGAAGTTCAAAAGAAAACCGAGGAAATGAAAGGTGGGATCAGTTTCTAATTTGATCTTTTCATACTAGCTTCACAATGAGCAATAATATAAAGCAGAATTTCCCAACCAAAATATTGAACATAAACACAGTTTTGGCATCGTGTGTTGAGTGACTTCTATCTTTCTGCATTGCAAACTTTGGTTTATAGTTCTTATAACGTAGAGCCGAGGTGACGCAGTGGTTAAAGTGCAGCACTGCAGGCTACTTCAGCTGACTGCTAGTTCAGCAGTTCAGCTGTTCAAATCTCACCGGCTCAAGGTTGACTCAGCCTTCCATCCTTCCGAGGTGGGTAAAATGAGGACCCAGATTGTTGGGGGCAATATGCTGACTCTGTAAACTGCTTAGAGAGGGCTGTAAAGCACTATGAAGCGGTATATAAGTCTAAGTGCTTTTGCTATTGCTATTATATTATGTGAATTAAGACTTAGGGCTTACAAAGCATGGTTAAAGCCACAAGCCTAAGAATATAATAGCCAGTAATAAAGGAACAAGAGATTTAAAAAAAGAGATCAAAGGACACAATATTCACAATACCAATGTTTTTATAACTATGCTTTAAAAAGTTTAATATTATCTTGGCGTTTATCTAAACAAATGCCTTTGTCCACGATAATTGGCAGATACATAAGTTTTAAGATTAGTATAACTGGAAGGCAACAGCTTTAATGCTTTAATATTAAATTCACTTTATGATAAGTACAGATTTGGCTTTTTAAAAAATTGTAATGTCTCTCCCATCCATTGTAGACTGCTATGTAAACTTACTTCATAGAAAATGAAACTTTCTAAACTTTGCTTGATAGTCTTTAAAATTACATCCGGCTTAATTTTAATTATGCTGCTCTATCTAAAAAGCTTTTTTTTTAAATGTAAGTATTATCTTTCTTCAGATAAACTGGATAATTTGACGAAGCAGTTATTCTCTGACGTTCAAAGAGAGGAAAGGCAACGAATGTATGAAATTTCACTTCTTTTTTCGAATTGTTTTCTTAAGAGTATTGGCTTTCTTGTTTGCAAAGAAAGTGAATAATTTTAAAAGGAGTGAAGCGGTATTAATTTAAGTGGGACGTATAAGCAGGAAGTATGCATACTCAGTTCTAAAAATACAGGGTCAATCCTGAAAAAATTAGCATGACTCTCCAGCCGTGGGAAATCTTGCAAAGAATAATTGAGCTGTTTTTATATGAGCTTTTCGCACAACCCTATTTAGAAAATAAAGTTAGAAATTGAAAGTATTTAATAAGACCTGATATTATAGTTCCAGATCTCCAGGGGGAGCAATCACAATACAACTTTTGCGATTTCTGGAATGCTCTTGTAATCCTATGGGAAGACTATTTGCCAACATCTTAATAATTATATTTTATTTATTTGTTTATTTTATTTGTCAAAACGTGTACAAGATAACAGGTATGGTATAAACATAAACAAAAGCAAAGTAGGTATAGGTAAATTTGGACAATAGGACAGTAGGACAGGGATGGTAGACACGATGGTGTGCTTATGCACGCCCCTTACAGACCTCTTAGGAATGGGGTGCCTTCAATCTCATAGTGTTAGAATAAGGCAGCTCCTTGGATTTCCAAAAGATTGTTATTTAAAGATGTTTTTTTTATTTCTTTTTTCAAAGTTACTGGCATATACATCAGTGCTTCTCAACTTTAGCAAATGAATGCGTGGATTTTGACTCCCAGAATTCCCCAGCCAGCAGGAGGAATTCTGGGAGTTGAAGTCCACACATCAAAGTTCCCAACGTTGAGAAACACATGATACACATCTTCTGTTTAAAATATGGGGGCTGAAAGAGAAGGCGTGAAAGTTATACTTGTGTAATGCTGCTGCTTTATTGTTTCTGTTTTTTTATTATCAACTTTTTTTAAAAAATCCAGTGGTGGGTTCCTACAGGTGCGGTCCACTCTATAGCAGTGGTAGCGGCCCGCTGGTGATGTCACAGTACCGGTGCGGTCAGTTGCCGGTGCCTTGGCGCCGCCATTAAAAAAATTTTTTAAAAATTTTTTAAAATGTTTCTTTTGCGCATGCCCAGAAGCCGAGCTTCTGGCACTGCGCATGCGCTGCCTTCCTACCCCACAGTGAGTCCAAGCAGGGGAGGATGGCTGAGGGAGCGCGTGAGACGCTGAAAGAACAGGCGGCAGGAGCTATCTCCATTCCCTCCCTTCAGCAGTCCGAGAAGCCACGAACGCGCGGTGATGATCCCAGGCATTTTTGCATGTTTGAGGCTTCTCGAGCTGCTTAGGGGAGGGGGAACGGGCGGCAGGACCTATCTCAGTTCCCCTCCCTTCAGCAGTCTGAGAAGCCACGCCCACCCGGTCACATGGCCGGCAAGCCACACCCACAAAATAAGCCACGCCCACAGAGTGGTAGTAAAAAAATTAGGAACCCGCCCCTGAAAAAATCATGTATTTCACCTTGTTATATGCCACAAGAGATCTGCATATAACAACAAGAGATGCAACCGATCCGCAGATGTGTAATTGACTTGCGTCTTAGACGTGTAGAATTGTGTTCCCAGAGAGATGAGGCTGTCCTTGTGAATCTTTGTAGAATATTGGAGAAAAATTTCCAGAGCCAAAAACAAGATGATGAAAAAAGGATAGAGTCACTCAATGCAGAAATAATGCTTCTCAAAGAGGAAAACGCTCAGCTGGAAAATGAGATTCAAGAAATGCAACAAGCTCAAGACGGCTTAAAAAGAGAAATAGAGGAGCTTTCAAACCAAATAAAGGTAGGATAAGAAACGAAGAAAAGATTAAGAATCTCCATAGACATAATAAATGAAATAGATGGATATTAATTTGGGATTGTTTCTTACTTTATTCAAATTCCCGATTTCAAATGCTGAGCACTGTTACTATTATATACTTATTGTTATTATATTCATATGCTGCACATTTTATTCTTATTTTTGCTACTCTCTCCCTACGCTTCTTACCTAAGCCCAATTAATCCTAAAACATAAACGTAATTCCAAATTGCCGGCTGTCATTTCATCTTTGGGATTGTGGCTATTGTAGTATTGTCCTTTTTGCCTCATTATTTGCATCTCATTGAACGATGTCTCCTCCTATCAATGTTTAATGAACTTAGGCAATCCCTGAATTGCGAAAAGAAATAGACTTCCTTCAGATTCAGAAACTGGATGCGGAGAAGCAACTACAATTCCAGAAGCGTGAAATGAGAGGTAAATTGGAAAACATCACTCCTTCCCATAATTAAAATGTGCCGGCAAATGGATTTCACAGTCCAAGTGCTATAATTACCGTATTTTTCGGAGTATAAGACGCACCTTAGTTTTGGGGGAGGAAAACAAGGGAAAAAGGCCTCTGCCTCCAAGCAATTTGCCAAACAGCAAACAGCAAACAGCACAGATGATATACACTGTTTGCTGTGTATTTCTGTGCATGTGTGCCTGACTCATAGAAATAGCAAAGAATTGGAGAAATGTACATTATGCCAGAAAGTTTTCTTAAATGTAGTCACACTAACTCCTCCCAATTATTTTAATAGATCTACTCCAAGGTAAGTCAGGATTTAACTCTAATACTAAACAGGACACTGTTACATTTCAGACTATACTTGTACAGAGCTGTTAAAATTAATTAAAATTTCTGGAAGTATACATTATTCTCTATTATTTAAAAGAAGATACAATAGCACTTGGCCTCTTCAGAGCACACATTTATTTTAAAAAGCTTCTTTATTTTGTTAAGTTGTCTAGATTTTTACAGGGGTCTCCAACCTTGGCAACTTTAAGACTTGTGGACTTTAACTCCCAGAATTCCACAGCCAGCAAAGCTAACAAAGCTGGCTGTGGAATTCTGGGAGTTGAAGTCCACAAGTCTTAAAATTGCCAAGTTTGGAGACCCCTGGCTCTAGAACAATAATAAAGCAGTCTTTAAAAAATAAGTCTAACAATTTGAACATTCTACAGACATTTATAGTTATTCACTTACCCCCTTGCAAGCAGTTCAGCAGAAAATAAAAATCTGCGTGTCTCTCCCAGCTATTTGCCTCTTTGCAAGCTAGTTTCACTTTCATTTTAGCATGTGGCAAATCAGCTGTAGGTCGGGAAGCTGCTACTGACTTGCTTGGCTTTACAGGCTCTTCCCTCTTTGCTACAAACAGGTAAATTGCTGGAAGACAGAGGCCAAAGGGTGGGGGTGGCTGGGTGGGTGGGGCTACATTCGGTGTATAAAACGCACCCAAGTTTTCACCCTCCTTTTGGGGGTAAAAAGGTGCGTCTTATACTCCGAAAAATACGGTATATAGCCTTCCGTCCTGAACTCACCTGTGGACATTTATACGATGACTCTGGAAATGCAGAGGCATTGTGCACAAAAGAGAGGGAAATGAAGGGGTTGAACCTGGGAGAATTAATCGGCAAAACCTCAAAATCAGCATTTCTCGAGATTATTTCCTGACTCAATAAACTGAATTAGTGGGATATAAAACACTTTCAGTGTGACTACTTTCTGAAGGACATGGTGGAAACATTTGTAGATCAATTCAATTCAATTCAGTTTATTATAGTCATAGACCAGAGACTAGAGCAAATAAAAACACTCAGTAAATATACAATTAAAAGTTATAAAATAAAATAATAAATATCAGATAAAATCTATGATAAAATCTATGATACAATCCAGTCTGTCAATTATACATGGTCTGCACTACTAAAATTACAATCCATAAGCTGTGAGGCCTATAGTCGGTTTAATACTAAAAGGGAAGGAATAAGCAGAGTTTGCCACATTGGTTGTATAAATTAGCTATAGTGGATTAGACACTTAAAGGTTAGCCACAGTTTGTTTGTTTGTTTGTTTGTTTGTTTGTTTGTTTGTTTGTTTGTTTGTTTGTTTGTTTGTTTATTTGTTTATTTATTTATTTATTTATTTATTTATTTATTTATTTATTTATTTATTTATTTATTTATTTATTTATTTATTTATTTATTTATTTATTTATTTGTGAGATTTATATACCGCCTCATAGTACAAGCACTCTCTAAGCGGTTTACACCATTAAGCAATGTATATATTTACATTGCCCCCAACAATCTGGGTCCTCATTTTACCTACCTCGGAAGGATGGAAGGCTGAGTCAACCCTGAGCCGGTGAGATTTGAACAGCTGAACTGCTGATCACAGTCAGCTAAAGTAGCCTGCAGTACTGCACTCTAACTGCTGCGCCACCTCGGCTCTTGTATATCTCGCTATTGTGAGGAGGACACATATTTGCGACGAATCCCCACTACTGCTGCGCAGAATCTGGCCACCTGTGCTGTAGTTATTTGTAGATCATAGATCTTCTTAGTTACAGCAGCCTTTTCCAACGTGATCTCTTCTTCACGGGATGGGATTCCAACTCCCAGAATTCCTTAGATCAGTGTTTCCCAACCTTGGCAACTTGAAGATGTCTGGACTTCAACTCCCAGAATTCCCCAGCCAGCATGCAATGGAAATGGAAGGCGATGGTAATGGAGTCCAGAAAAGCAATTCCAGTAAATATGGAAGGCAGAAACTAGATGAAGCTGATTTGTAGCTATCAAGTGAAACTTGATCAGTGAAGCAAAACAATCGATTGCAAGCAAATCTGGATGTGCAGTCATCGTTCGGACTATGTGGTCGAAGTAGAAAGTCAACATGCATGCAGCTTTTTTTTCTTTTCTCTCATTTAGAGAAGATGTCCGAGATTACAAAGCAACTCTTGGAAAGTTACGACTTTACAGACGTGAGGAGCAGGTACTGGTCTGCCTTTGTTGGTTTTCCAGAATGCAGCAGCTTCCAGTTCTTCTTCACGGATCTTTCTCCCAACCTCCTCTGTCCTTTCTGCCTTATAAACAGGTTGTCTCCTGAAGACTTGCAACATTTGAATGAAGATGGTGAACTCTGGTTTGCCTATGAAGGCTTGAAAAAAGCCACACGGTGAGCTGCATTTTCATTTGTTTGGGATATAGTCTTGAGTCACATATTGGTAGGAATTACGGAGGCACAACACTGATATCAGTTATCATGTCTTAAAGTTGCCAGATATATTGCTCTGTAGCAGTAATGGATGAACTTTAGTAGAGTGGGGGTACGCTCTACAGGTTTAAAAATGGATGTCTCCCTTAGCATAGGAATGACGGTAGAGCAGAAGCTATGGAGAAACAGGGTTTCTGCTCCTTTGTTAGGTGAATTTCAGCCCCTTGAAAGCTAGCCTTAGGCTATTTAATAAAATGTTTTGATCAGAAAAGGGGCTACCAGACTCCTCAAATCCATTATAATTTAATTTAATTTAATTTAATTTAATTTAATTTAATTTAATTTAATTTAATTTAATTTAATTTAATTTAATTTAATTTAATTTAATTTAATTTAATTTAATTTAATTTAATTTAATTATTTAATTTAAAATTTAAAATTTAAAATAATTTAAAATTTAAAATTTAAAATTTAAAATTTAAAATTTAAAATAATTTAAAATTTAAAATTTAAAATTTAAAATTTAAAATTTAAAATTTAAAATTTAAAATTTAAAATTTAAAATTTAAAATTTAAAATTTAAAATTTAAAATTTAAAATTTAAAATTTAAAATTTAAAATTTAAAATTTAAAATTTAAAATTTAAAATTTAAAATTTAAAATTTAAAATTTAAAATTTAAAATTTAAAATTTAAAATTTAAAATTTAAAATTTAAAATTTAAAATTTAAAATTTAAAATTTAAAATTTAAAATTTAATTTAATTTAAAATTTAATTTAATTTAATTTAATTTAATTTAATTTAATTTAATTATTTAATTTAATTTAATAATTTAGTTTAGTTTAGTTTAGTTTAGTTTAGTTTAGTTTAGTTTAGTTTAGTTTAGTTTAGTTTAGTTTTGTTTTGTTTTGTTTTGTTTTGTTTTGTTTTGTTTTGTTTTTATAGGCCGCCCAATCCCGTAGGACTCAGGGTGGCGTACAACAGAGAAAAGAACAATAAAAATATACAATAAAAACAGTTTAAAAAATTACAAAAGTTTTAAAAAAAACCAGTCATCCATGGGGTGATTAAGATCTCTTTCACCCCGCCTGCAGGGTGAAACAAGCATTGCATTATTACGGCGATCTTGTTTCTTGTACGCTCTTTTATTGTTGTCCTTCCTGCAGAGTTTTGGAAAAACATTTCCAGGACCAGAAGGAGAACTACGAAAGGGAGATAGACGAACTGAATGCTAAAATCAACCATCTGATTCAAGAAATCACCCATCTACAGAAACTCTTCCGGGAGGAAAATGACACCAATGAATGCATCCGTCTCCAAGTTGCCAGGCTAACCTCAGAGAACATGGTGAGGACTATGATAGAGCTTAGAAATGTCTTCTAGAACCAAATGGCTTCCAAATAGAAACAGGTGAGCAAATAGCGAAACCAGGTGTAGCTGCAGGTAGTCCTCAAACTTACAATCACTGCTGGGACCAGAATTTTCATTGCCAAGCAAGGTGATTGTAAAGTAAGTCGCGTCCCATTTCATGAGCATTTTTTGGCCACGGTTGTTAAGTGAATCGCTGCAGCTGTTATCGTTCCAAGGGTGCTTTTTCAAGAGAGTCACCTGAGTAGTGCGAATGTGTTAAGGGAAGCATTCATCTGAATGCTGCCATGTGAGAATGAGAATAAATCTCATAGAGTCAATTTGGATCTTTCCCTTGGAATTCAGACAGTTAAAATAAAACCGAGATTAAAAGTCTAATAGAAAATATTTATTTCGGTACAAAAACAATAAATCCTGATTAATTACATTTTTGCTAATAAAATGTGACCGTTCCGGTCAGAGCCAAGTGAAAAGTGATTAATGGAGAATCAGGAATGCACACATGCATAGAAGATCATATCACGTGTTCTGCTTGTAATGGAATGTACCATAATATTAGAATAGGGATGCAACACCCTGCATAGACATACAACTGACAATTTTCACACCGTGACAGAATGGTTCCTGTAGTCTGCAATTTCTCTGGAAATCCGTTCCTACTCCCGTACCATTCGAAGGATGTTCATCCCAAAGCGCAGAGCTAAATGTCTGTGGAGTTTCTCAGTCATCGTTCACAAGAACCGATTGCAAATCGGTTTTCTCAATGCTGTCGTAACTTCAAGCTGCTGCTAAACCAAAGATTGTAGGTTGAGGACTACCTGTATTACAAGTTGGCCTGCAGATCTTGCATGCAAGCATGTTGCCTGGTTTTAACCGTTGGCTCCCAAGCTTGATTTTGTGAGATCAATCAATCAGTCAACCAATCAGAATAGAGCTGGAAGGGACTTTGGAGGTCTTCTAATCCAACCCCCTGCTCAAGTAGGAGACCCTATACCAGGGGTGTCAAACTCAAGGCCCGCCGGCCGGATCTGGCCCACGGGGTGCTTAGAACTGGCCCACAGGGCCACGGCAGGGGTGAAATGCTGCCGGTTCGGGTGGGCCGGTCAGTCGTTGCAAAGCCGATGGAGCTGGTGGCGGTCGCGGCGTAGGGCTTCTCCCGCCCGCTTCCCCCGCCCGCCTGGATGCCGCCATTTGAGTTCTTTTACCCTCTGTGCATGAGCAGAACGCTTTGCGCATGCGCAGAGGGCAAAATAACCCAAATGGCGGCGTCCAGGCAGGTGGGGGAAGCGGGCGGGAGAAGCCCCACGCTGCGACCGCCGCCAGCTCCATCGGCTCTGCAATGACCGACTGGCCCGCCCGAACCGGCAGCATTTCACCACTGGGCCACGGGACACAGCAAAGGACTTAGTTCTGGCCCACTGGCCCACGATGCCTCTGCCAGTGAAAACGGAGCTCCGTTTTTGCTGGTAGAGGGTTGCAGGAGTCCGTCACAGCCCAAAACGGAGCTCGGGAGCCAGCTCATTTTTGCTGGCAGAGCATTTGGGCCCCCCAAAAGCGCCTCCACCACGAGTGATGTTGAGCTGGCCACACATCTAGCTCCCCCCAAGGTCAAACACAACCCTGATGCGGCCCTCAATAAAATTGAGTTTGACGCCCCTGCCCTATACCATTTCAGTAGAAGTTACTTGGTAAAGTAGGGTAACTAGGAACTTCATAGGCACTGAATCAAGACCTACTACAAGAGTGATGGCGAACCTTTTTTCCCTCGGGTGCCGAAAGTACATGCGCGCGTGCTATCCCATATGTGCGAGTGCCCACACCCATAATTCAATGCCTAAGGAGGGCGAAAACGGCCTCCCCCGCTCCCCTGGAGGGCCTCTGAAGGCCAGAAATGGCCTGTTTCCCAACTTCTGGTGGGCCTGGTAGGCCCATTTTTCATCCTCCCCAGGCTCCAGAAGCTTCCCTGGAGCCTAGGGAGGGCAAAAACACCCTTCCCAGTCCCCCCGGAGGCCCTCCGGAAGCCGAAAACGCCCTCCCAGAGCCTCCGTGCGAGCCAAAAATCAGATGGCCGGCGCGCACATGCGCGCTGGAGCTAAGCTAGGCAATGGCTCATGTGCCGGCAGATATGGCTCCGCGTGCCACCTGTGGCACCCGTGCCATAGGTTCGCCATCACTGTACTACAACCTTCTATAAACTCTTGAGGCTACTTATTAAACCATAGAGTAACCAAAGGCGTCTCCAAAACAGGATTTATGGTGCATATCAAGATCTTCTTTGCTTCAAAGAAAGTGAATAATAGTTACTGGAGAAAGCCATTTTTATTTTGTTGTTGTTGTTATTATTATAATAATCATAAAAATAAAGGAATGACATAGTTATCGGATTCTTCCCTCCCCTTATTCCTTTTTTGGTTGAAGATAATGCCCGACCTTAAGCTGCAGGTTTCTGAACTTCAGAAGCAGAAGCTGGAGCTTGAGAATCGTCTTCAAGATGAACTTGCCAAGAAAAACGGTAATTTGCACAATGGGGAGAACATTTTTTTTTTTGCCATGGATGTTCTACTCTGGCGGGACAAGAATCGGGTCGAGGGGTGCATAAACCCAGTCATGGTTTTGGTTTCTGGCATGCTGACTTCATAGAAGACAGGATAGTATCTTGCATGTCATGCCAGTCCCTCCCTCTCCACCCAAAAGCCAGAATGGTTGGTGGTAAAGGTCTTGACTTAAAAGAAGGAGTCCTGAGTTCAAGTCCTATTTAGGCATGGAAGCTGACCGGATGAGTTTGTGTTGGTTAATCTTTTAGCGGCCCAAGAGGTGAAATCGAAAAATATCTAGCAACCTTCATTGGACCAGATTGTAATCCATAATATTCAACAAAGAGGGCTTCAACCTGCAGTGGGTTGATTTGATCTTATAATCTGAGAGGGGGGAGGGAAGGAAAGAGAGAGGGGGGGAGGGAGAGAAGGAAAGAAAGAGAGAAGGAAAGAGAGAGAGAGGGAAGGAAAGAGAAGGAGAAGGAAAGAGAGGGAGGGAAGGAAAGAGAGAGGGAGAGAGAGAGAAAGAGAAGGAAAGCGAGAAGGAAAGAGAAAAGGAAAGAGAGAAAAGGAAAGAGAAAGAGAAGGAAAGAGAGAGGGAGGGAAGGAAAGAGAGGGAGAGGGAGGGAAGGAAAGAGAGAGGGAGAGAGAGAGAAGGAAAGAAAGAGAAGGAAAGAGAAAGAGAGAGAGAAGAAAAGAGAGGGAGAGAAGGAAAGAGAGAGGGAGGGAGGGGAGGAAAGAGAGAGGGAGGGAGGGAGAGAGAGAAGGAAAGAAAGAGAAGGAAAGAGAGAGGGAGGGAAGGAAAGAGAGAAGGAAAGAGTGGGAGGGAGGGAAGGGAAGAGGGAGGGAGGGAGAGAGAGAGAAGGAAAGAGAAGGAAAGAAAGAGAAGGAAAAAGAGAGAAGGAGAAGGAAAGAGAGGGAGAGAAGGAAAGAGAGAGAAAGAGAAGGAAAGAGAGAAGGAAAG
This sequence comes from Diadophis punctatus similis, assembly GCA_023053685.1. Lineage (NCBI taxonomy): Eukaryota > Metazoa > Chordata > Lepidosauria > Squamata > Dipsadidae > Diadophis > Diadophis punctatus. The sequence continues at coordinate 15,630,395 of JALIGW010000012.1, read as the reverse complement.
AGAAAGAGAAGAAAAGAGAGGGAAGAAAGGAAGGAAAGAGAGAAGGAAAGAGAGATGGAGGGAAGGAAAGAGAGAGAGAGGGAGGCAGAGAGAGAGGGAAAAGGAAAGAGAGAAGGAGAGAGAGAGAAGGAAAGAGAGAGAAGGAAAGAGAGATGGAGGGAAGGAATGAGAGAGAGAGGGAGGCAGAGAGAGAGAGAGAGAGAGAAGGAAAGAGAGAGAAGGAAAGAGAGAGAGAGAGGTTTCTCATTTCACCTATCATTAAAAAAAGGGAGCTATTATTGGAAGACTTTTTATTCTATATAATCTTCATTTTTTATTAGGCTTTAAAACTCTGCCATCCATAAACTGCTGCCTAGTAACAGCCAGTGATGGATGATAGGCGGCAGTTTAGAAAGACTTAATTATTCATGTTCTGTGAAATTGTTTTCTCTGTTTAATGTGAGGTCGTATTATATATGGCGAATCTTGCTGCATCATTCATATTATGTATCTGGAAGGTCTGTTGGATGAACTTGACAAATTTCTAGGTTACTTTTCCTCTTCTTTGTTTCCTTTGTTTTCCTGTATTGTTTCATTATTCTTCCAAGATCCCATTCAGCCTCTCTTTAATTATTCTAGCATGTAAAAATATGATTACTATCGTCATATTAAAGGTATTAAATTCTAATGTGAGTTCATGGATTAAAACGCTTCTCTTTATGGTTGAAGAAAAAATGGAAGACACAAATGATTGGACATCACAAAACCCAGATGAGGAACGCTCACAAAAACAGTAAGCAGACTGCAATTTGAAAAAAACAAATAAAGATACTTTAGATTTATCTGGGCATTGAACTTTAGAAGCAATAGTTTTGTAAAATGATTGAACGAACCACAGATTACTGTATTAATTATATGTTCTGGCTTCACAAACATTCTGAATTTTAACTAGGTTATATGGGGTTGAGTTTGTTTAACTTGGTCAGGGGTCCCCAAACTTGGCAACTTTAAGACTTGTGGACTTCAACTCCCAGAATTCTCCAGCCAATTATGCTGGGAGTTGAAGTCCACAAGTCTTAAAGTTGCCAAGTTTGAAGACCTCTGAACTTGGTAGTCGGTTGGTTGCTTTGTGTTCACTTGTGTTGTGCAAACACAGCTGGATTAAATGGAAAGGAAGACCTACAATGATTAATTATGTTGGAAACTTATAAGAAATTGCCACTTATTTCAGAAAAGGTTTCTACGTTTTGCCACTGACAGGTTCATTTAATAGCTTCTTAGAAAGTGATCTTGTACAACAGAGTATTGTGAAAGATTTCATTTGCTGATTTCTACAGAAACGGCCCCCTCTTTAAATAAAAAAGGGTAGGAAGGATTTTTTTTTCCTGATCTGGGGGATTTTTTAAAAAATAGCTTGAAATGCATGGAAAATGGAACATAGAACATTTTACATTAAGTCCTCGGTTTACAACACTTCATTTAGAATTATAAAATTCCGGCATCACGTGATCACCGTTTATGACCTTCCCACCCATCTCAAAGTCACCCAAAGTCAGTGAGAGAAATCAGATTCACTTAACAACTGTAGTGATTCACTTAACAACTGTAGTGATTCACTTAACGACCATATAAATAAAGCTTGTAAATTGGATGTAACTCACTTAACATCCTCCTCGCTTAGCAATGGAGATGCTGATTCCAATTGTGGCTTTAACTCAAGGAGTTACCTGGACAGCAAAATGTTATTTTGTGCACAGGGAAAAAAAAAGAAAGAGGTTCAAATGTATTTTATGCTTTTTAGAGCCCTGCCACTTCGAAAGGAGATTTCCACTAAAGGAAAGACGGTACCCACATTTCCAGCGTTTCGGAGGGATGGGGACCACCTGGAGAAACAATCTGAAAGAGCAAACGGAAACAAAATATGGCAGGATATGGCGTATCTCACCATGGAAAACACAGTAAGGAAGACCCAGAAGCTCGGAAATGTTTATTATAAACTGCTAAAAAATAGGCAAGTCGCACCATTGTCCCAAAGGTGCTTTTTCCAAAAGGCAACTGGACTTTCTTGGGGTTTTTTTTTTCCTTTGAAGTAAACCGAAGAAGCTTCTTGGATGTCAAAGTCCAGTTGCCTTTTGGAAAAAGCATCTTTGGGACAACCATGACCTGAAGGATTGAGAATCTCCCATAGACAAGGTCCACCATTGTTCTCCTTTATTAGGAAAATTAGATAGGAAAGATAACAAGCTTCTAAACTTGTTCATTTACATAATGTCGTGCTCAAGGAATAGAATAGAGAATAGAGAATAGAGAATAGAGAATAGAGAATAGAGAATAGAGAATAGAGAATAGAGAATAGAGAATAGAGAATAGAGAATAGAGAATAGAGAATAGAGAATAGAGAATAGAATAGAGAATAGAAAATAGAATAGAATAGAATAGAATAGAATAGAACAGAATATAGAAAATAGAATAGAATAGAATATAGAATAGAATAGTAGAATAGAATATGAATATGAATAGAAAATAGAGTATAGAATAGAATAGAATAGAATAGAATATAGAATATAGAATAGAATAGTAGAATAGAATAGAATAGAATATAGAATATAGAATAGAATAGAATATAGAATAGAATAGAATAAAATAGAATAGAATAGGAGAATAGAATATAGAAAATAGAATAGAATATAGACTAGAATAGTAGAATAGAATAGAATATGAATAGAATATAGAATAGAATAGAATATAGAATAGAATAGAATAGAATAGAATAGAATAGAATAGAATAGAATAGAATAGAATAGAATAACAGAGATGGAAGGGACTTTGGAGGTCTTCTAGTCCAACCCCCTGCTTAGGCAGGAAACCTTACACCACTTCAGACAAATGGTTATCCAACATCTTCTTAAAAACGTCCCGTGTTGGAGCATTCACAACTTCTGGAGGCAAGTTGTTCCACTGATTAATTGTTCTGTCAGGAAATTTCTCCTTAGTTCTAAGTTGCTTCTCTCCTTGATTAGTTTCCACCCATTGCTTCTTGTCCTACCCTCAGTCATAAACAAGTTCATTTACATTAACTCCTTCCTTTTAAAACATGGATTTAATTGATCAAATACCTATCAACTTGAGATGAAAGCTTGCCAAAATTCAGCCTCTGTTGGTACTCCATGTTAGAAAGATAGTGGCTTTCTAACACTTGCTATTGGTCAGTAGCCAACCCAAATATTGGATACAGGATACAGTTGAGAGAAATGCCATTTCTGGAACCGACAAAAGTCCATTTTAATATGCATTTTTCTTCCTCGACCCCGCCGACATCCTAGGATCTAGAAGAAGAGCTGGACAAGAAAGACCGGTTGATAAAGAAACTTCAGGATCAGATCAGAACCCTTAAAAAATCCATTGAGACAGGTAAGAATTTTTCACGCCTAACACTTCGTATTTTAACATTCAATTTTGTGACACCGGTCGAGGTGTTTTTTTCTTTCTGGAGGTAACTATATTTTGATCCTGAACAGGCAATGAAGAATCTCCGTCTTCCATGCTGAGGGAATACCTGGGGATGTTGCAGTACAGAAAGGACGATGAAGCAAAAATCGCTCAAAATCTGATCCTTGGTACATCCGTAACATTTTGCATTCCCGTTAAAGTAAACCTAGGCAAACCCAACCCAAGATGTTAATGTTATTAAAGACTTTGGGCTGTGATGGGTCCTTACATTTTTCCTCTTCCTTCTTGTGGTCTACTTTTTAAAGGCATATTTGTGTAGTGGGGAGGGGTCTCCTATCTGTGTTTTTTCCCCCTGTAACTTCTTTATAAACTGTTCATTCTTCAAGCTTAAACCCTTGGAAGACTCCAGAATCCTGAATTTCCTTATCCTTCTCTGATCTACCATTACTGTAAGTCACATCTGAAAAATAATCAAATTGTTACTGAGACCTTTTCCCTCCCTCCCTCCCTCCCTCCCTCCCTCCCTTCCTTCCTTCCCTCCCCTTCTTCCCTCCCTTCCTTCCTCCCTCTACCTTTTCTTCTTTCTTTCCTTCCTTCCTTCCTTCCTTCCTTCCTTCCTTCCTTCCTTCCTTCCTTCCCTCCCTCCCTCCCTCCCTCCCCTCCCCTTCTTCCCTCCCTTCCTTCCTCCCTCTACCTTTTCTTCTTTCCTTCATTTCTTCTTTCCTTCCTTCCTTCCTTCCTTCCTTCCTTCCTTCCTTCCTTCCTTCCTTCCCTCCCTCCCTCCCTTCCTTCCCTCCCCTTCTTCCCTCCCTTCCTTCCTCCCTCTACCTTTTCTTCTTTCCTTCATTTCTTCTTTCCTTCCTTCCTTCCTTCCTTCCTTCCTTCCTTCCTTCCTTCCTTCCCTCCCTCCCTCCCTCCCTTCCTTCCCTCCCCTTCTTCCCTCCCTTCCTTCCTCCCTCTACCTTTTCTTCTTTCCTTCATTTCTTCTTTCCTTCCTTCCTTCCTTCCTTCCTTCCTTCCTTCCTTCCTTCCTTCCTTCCTTCCTTCCCTCCCTCCCTCTTTCCTTCCTTCCTTCCTTCCTTCCTTCCTTCCTTCCTTCCTTCCTTCCTTCCTTCCTTCCTTCCTTCCTTCCTTCCTTCCTTCCTTCCTTCCTTCCTTCCTTCCTTCTTTCTCTGAACAGTGTTCACAAAGCATGGAGACCTTGCAAACCCACAACTTTGAGCAACCTTAATCTAACGGTCAGGAGGCTGGTAGCTCAACAATATTTGGGTAGGCGGGTAGCACAGCTTTTCCAAATCTACCTCAAATAGCAAATAAAAAATAAAAATAAAACGCTCCAGACAATCTCATTGAAGGCATCCTTTCCCTGAAAAAAGCTCTAAACCTCTTTTAGTGCCCAGGACATCCTAATTTTAATTTTTGTAATTCCTGCAGATCTGAAACCCCGTGGAGTAGTCGTTAATATGATTCCTGGCCTGCCAGCTTATATCCTCTTTATGTGCGTAAGATATGCGGATTATCTGAATGACGATAGCATGCTGAAGTCGTTTATGAACATGGCCATCAATGGCATAAAACAAGTCATTAAGGTAAGGATCACTTGAGTAGAGCCATCGCTTTGCTTTTAAAAGGGCCGGCGGTGGCAATTCTGTGGGAATGTTTACAAAATAGAAATCTCCAACACACTTAATCTACTAGGAAGAAAAGTAGGTGGAGTCTCAGATTGTACAAGTAGTCCTTGACTTATGACACAATTGAGCCCAACATTTCCGTTGTTAAGTGAGACATTTGTTGAGTGAGCTTTGCCTCATTTTACAACCATTCTTGCCATGGTTGCTAAGTGAATCACTGCGGTTGTTAAGTTAGTAACACAGTTGTTAAGTGAAATATTAGTGATCTAACCCTATTCTGGCTATTTGATCTGTTGCGCTCATTACTCTCCTGATGCTAGCTGGGATTAAACCTAGCACTAAACCCTAACGTGGTTAGATACTGGTTTAGAATGATGGGCAAAGTGAACCATTATACAGGTAGTCCTCGACCTATGACCATAATTGAGCCCAACATTTCTGTTGCTAAGTGAGTCATTTGTTAAGTAAATTTTGCCCCATTTTACAACCTTTCTTGCCACCGTTGCTAACTGTGAATCACTGCAGTTGTTAAGTTAGCAACACCGTTGTTAAGTGAGTCTGGTTTCCCCATTGATTTTGCTTGTCAGGAGGTCGCAAAAGTGGATCATGTGACCTTGGGACACAGCGACAGTCGTAAGTATGAACCAATTCAGTAGTCGGTTTCACTTATCGTATTTTTCGGAGTATAAGACGCACCGGAGTATAAGACGCACCTTAGATTTTGGGGAAGAAAATAGGGGGAAAAAATCTACCTACCAGGTATTCATCTGGCTAGCGTCCTTAGTCTGGTCAGCTTCAGCACATTATTTTATTCCCTGGTTAGGGCTGAAAAAACCTTTTTCGGAGGGAATAGCAATGAAAAAAATCCTGCAAGCTGGGAAGATTGTTAGCACCTCGTTAGGGCTGAAAAAAAAAGCTTCAAAAAAGCTACATTTGGAGTATAAGACGCACCCAAATTTTCAGCCTCTTTTAGCGGGGGGAAAGGTGCGTCTTATACTCCAAAAAATACGGTATCTTCGCTACCAGTTCGGAACTGTGAGCTTGCATGCGGCGCTTCTGCGCATGCACAGAACTTTCTGCGCATGCGTAGATCGTCTGTGATGACATCCGGGTGGGTGGGCGGAGCTTCCCGCACTGGGGCGAACTGGTAGCAACCCACCACTGAACCAATTGCCAAGCATCTGAATTTTGATCATGTGATCCAAGGGATGCTACAAAAGTTGTAAGTGTGAAAAACGATTTAAAATCTTTTTTTCAGTTCCGTTGTAACTTCGACCGGTCAATAAATGAATGGTTGTAAGTCAAGGACTGCCTGTATTACCCAAATTGTGATCATTTTCAACACAATGGTCTGGTTGACACATATATCCGAGACAGATTCTACGAGCTAGAAAGGCTGGGTCAGTGCATTGTGTTTAGCAAAATGATTTGTATCATGGCTTGATTCACTGTGTGAAGTCAGAGACTGATTGGGTTCATTGTTTCACCAAGCCGTGGTTTATATACAGGTGGTCTCAATTTACACTCAGAATTGGGACCAGGGTTTCTTTTTCTTTCTTTCTTTTTTTTGAAAAGTTTTTTTATTTTTTTTCTCCACAATGTCCATACATATATCAATGCATATACCTTAAAATATATCAATTACATTCATAATACACATTTCTATCTAATCAATCATCAGAATGTCCTAATTTACACCTACTTTATATTATTACTTACTTATCAGTCTGTTTCTCCTTTTTCCTTTTACACTTCCCTCCCTCTACCTCCCTCCTCTCCTCACTACCTTCTTACTTCTTCTCTCCCCCTACTTACGTCCTTCCACTCCTCCTTTCCTGCCCTCCTACTTCCTCTTCCTCCTTCTAAACCATCCCTGAGTGTTTCCAATTCTAATACATCTAATATTTGGCAGACTGACTACATACTAACCAACATCTTTTAATTATCGGTGTTCCTTCGACTCACATTATTTCTGTGTTCTATCCATAACTATACTCTTTAATTTAGGTATACACAGTTACTCTAATGCTGCCACCTTAAAAATCTAATTTTGTCATCTGTATTATCCCCATATATTCTTCAATTTCTATATATTAATCTTATAATAATTCTAACAAATTTCTATACATATTTATTTTCTAACAAATCATAAAACTTCACGGGACCAGGATTTCTGTTGCTAAGCAAGATGGTTGTTAAGTGAGTTGCACCCATGTTTTTTTTTTAAATTTGTGCTTATAAAATATAAAATTAAAGAAAAGCGTGCCGTTATTTAGGAACACGCCGAAGACTTTGAGATGTTATCCTTCTGGCTTTCCAATACCTGTCATTTTCTTAACTGCCTGAAGCAGTACAGTGGCGAAGAGGTAAGATTAACTTCATCCTAGGCTTGTCTTTACGAGCAGTTTAATACACCCTCTTGGTATTTTGTTGGTCGGCTGAAAAGAACCACTTCTATAAATTAGATCAGAGGTCTTCAAACTTGGCAACTTTAAGACTTGTGGACTTCAACTCCCAGGATTCCCCAGCCAGCCATGCTGGGAGTTGAAGTCCACAAGTCTTAAAGTTGCCAAGTTTGGGGACCCCTGAATTAGATAGTTGTGCTCACCATCCTGTGTTCATAGCACTTTGCTAGCCATGTGCCTTGTCCCCATAAACTGGGTGCCAAGGTTTCCAAGTTGGTACTTCCTTAATCTCTGTCTCTGCCAAGGTTGATATTTCCTGCCAGTTTATGAGCTGAAGAACAGGGGCAGGACCCCATGTTTGTCATAGGTGAAAATTAATCTCACAAAGGAGAAATAGATCTTTTCCCGGACATCAGACATTAGAAAAGAAAACCGCAGTTTAAAAGTCTAAGTAAAAATGTTTATTTCAGTACAAAACAATAAATCTTCATTATTCTACATCTCTGATATAAAAATAGGTCTTGCTTCAATGGAAGCCAGGAACAGAAGGAGAGAATGGAATGCATACATGCGTACAAGAACATATCAATCACGTGCTCAGGAATAAACCATTATAATGAATAGGGATGCATCTCCCTGCATATACATATAACAGGCAATAAAAAAATCACTGCGTGACAATGTTCTTACAGGCTCAGGTGTCACCGCTGATCATACCTTAGATCACCTGTCGTGGCCTTTCATAAGAGAGGCAGAATCCTGTGCCATGATTATTATTATTTGCTTCTAATTGGGATAGGAAGTTGCCAATATAAGTAAGGCAAAGCAGCTGTTTTCAAGGATGGAAACAATTTAACACCACTCAATTGTGGACTGGAGATTTTGCAGTCTTATGTAAAGAAATTCTGGCTTTGTTTAATTTCTCTGGTGTAAGAAATTTAACTCTAACATATGGTGATAGCTATCCTCTTTTTTTCCTCTTTTAGCTATTTCTAGGTTTTTGGAAATGTCTTAGAAATAGCATACTTTAACTCTTGAATTGCACAGTTGGTGTTCACCAAAATGCACTTAAATTTAAGAATTCTGCAGAAGAACAAAACAAAAACCAGACCCCAATATTTTCCAATAAAATTAAATGGAATGACTGACTCTGTAATTTGTTTATATTCTATTGTACTAGAGAAAAAATACGCACATGGATAGTGTTGGCTAAGCTACATTAAAAGCTCTGTACTAATCTGATAAATGTATAATTTGTTTGTGATCTTAATTGCCATATGTTGATAATGTTGCAATTGGCTTTCCAGGAATTCATGAAGCACAACACACCGCAACAAAATAAGAACAATCTGATCCACTTTGATCTGTCCGAATACAGGCAGGTCCTTAGCGATCTGGCCATTCGTATATATCATCAATTTATCAGTGTAATGGAGACCAGTATTCAGCCAATGATAGGTAAGGAGTTAGATTGACATTAGCAATAATAGATTTCATAAAGCCCCTCTGTCAGTGTTCCAAGTAATACACCCATAACAAACAGAACTCCGAGGCAAGCAGGTTCCTCAAAGAACAGGTTTATTGGACATATCATATTGGCACAGACTGGTGAAAACCGACTCTAAAGGTTCCCGTGGTTTTCACCTAATTAAAAGTAAAAAAATTTCCCCTTTTCCCAAACAATCAGTCACATGGTCCAATCAAGGTGCTGTCCGGTTGCTTGGAAACTTCACTCCTCCTCTCTTCAGCTACCTGCTGGAATGTCCTTGGTTCTCAGGGGAAACGATTTTGTTTTGGCTACAAAACTCCAACTATCTCTATTTCCCTATCCTTCAGCACCATTGTGGCATCACTGAAGCCTCCAAGATGGCTTCAGTCAGGCAAGCTTTAGAGTTGACACCCTTGTTATTTGAAACGAGAAACAAGAGAAGGTGATTGTGAAACACTTAACTCAAATGTTTGTGTGACTACAAACCGCTTGAGTGAATTCTGGTTCCTTCTTTGTTTCTTTATTTATATTATGTATGCGGAGCCTTAAACTTTGATTTTCTACTCATTGCCCTGGGATTCAGTTCTCTTGAGATTTTTTTTCTAGGTTAAAGGGCATAAAAATTGTGCTATTCCCTGTCAGGCTTAAATGGTGGTTATCTGTGGCCGTAACTGTTTAAGCTACTGAGTCATTGATGGAATTGGAGAACAAAATGCAATGTCCGTGTACTTTCTAACCGTTTGAAGGGAAACTTTTATCAATGAAAAAGTTGCAATTATGGTTGCAAGGGAGCAAGGGAGGTTTATTTATTTATTTATTTATTTATTTATTATTGGTTCTTCTATGCCGCCCTACTCCCGAGGGACTCAGGGCGGCGTACAGCATTATACAAGAACACTAAATAATAAACAACAGTTAAAAACAGGATTAAAAAATTTAAAAAATTAAAAGATATTCACCATCTGGCATACTGGGGGAGAGCTCAGGTGGAACTAGTCTCACCCCCTGCCTGCAGGAAGAGCCATGTCTTGACGGCTTTCCGGAAGGCCAGCAGGGTGGGGATGGTTCGGGTCTCTGGGGGAAGTTGGTTCCAGAGCGCGGGGCCCCCCACAGAGAAGGCCCTCCCCCTAGGGCCCGCCAGCTGGCATTGTTTGGCTGACGGGACCTGGAGGAGACCCACTCTGTGGGCCCTAACCGGTCGGAGGGAAGTATGAGGCAGAATGCGGTCCCGAAGGTAACCTGGTCCTAAGCCATGAAGGGCTTTAAAGATGATGATCAACACCTTGAATTGTACCCAGAGACCGATGGGCAACCAATGCAGCTGGCGGAGTATAGGTGTAACGTGGGTGTACCTTGGCACACCCACCACAGCACGCGCACCTGCATTTTGCACCAACTGAAGTTTCCGAATACTCTTCAAGGGTAGTCCCATGTAGAGCGCATTGCAGTAGTCCAGTCGGGACTACACACGTTATGCACACGATCAGGGTTTGTACAAGAGGCTGGCAAGAGTACAACTCCTGTTTTCAGATCTGAGACAACGCAGGCAATCCTGGTCCTATGGCTGTAATGAGTCTGCCCATTACGGTCGTAGGACATGACAGCTGTCATAGGACCAGCCAGATTTTACAAGCTTTTTCGGTGTCGGTCGTTAAGCCAACGCAGCCAACGTAAAACGAATGACACAGTTATTAGGCAAGCCAGTTGTTCAGTAAGGTGTGGTTTTGCCAAAATTTTTGTAAAATGTGGTCAGGTGACAGGACCCCAACTGGAACTGGATGATAACTTCCTTTTTGTAGGTACGTAGGATGTAACTTTGAATGGTCATTAAGTGGCTGAGTGGCCAAGGACCACTTGTAATGATAACCCAAATATTTTAGCACTCACAGAAATTTTTTCTGGCATTTCCATGATTCAGTTATTCCTGCCAAATTTGGTAGCCCTCCCTCTCTTCCTCCCTCCCTCCCTTCTCTCCTCTCTCCATTGTCCTTCCTTCCTTCCTTCCTTTCCCTTTCTTTCTTTCTTTCTTTCTTTCTTTCTTTCTTTCTTTCTTTCTTTCTTTCTTTCTTTCTTTCTTTCTTTCTTTCTTTCTTTCTTTCTTTCTTTCTTTCTTTCTTTCTTCCTTCCTTCCTTCCTTCCTTCCTTCCTTCCTTCCTTCCTTCTTCCCTCCCTCCCTCCCTCCCTCCCTCCCTCCCTCCCTCCCTCCCTTCCTTCCTTCCTTCCTTCCTTCCTTCCTTCCTTCCTTCCTTCCACCACCTTATGTGATTGACCGGGCTGCGTAACTGGCCCAAAGTCACCCAGTGAACCTCCGTGATTGAGGAAGTCCTACACCCTAACCACTGCACCACACTTTCTGATGGACAGACCACAGAGGTTCATAGGCTGAGCTGTCCTATAGATCTTGATGGCTTAAGCATGATGGGTTGTAACCGAGCCGAAATCAACACCAACAGATTCTGATAGAGATCTTGTTCTCAGAAACAACGTTCTTATTCAAGAACTAAATCTAGAGCACTTAGAAAATGCATGTTTTGGTCATTAACTGAAAGTCACCTCCATGAATTTGAATCCAGCCATCCCGTTCTGAATAATTGATTTACTGATCAAAAGATTGCTTATGCTGCTAGGGCAAATGGAGACGCTGCTGTCCATTAAAAAAAAAACTGCCTGACTTTTATCTCCATTTTTAGCATCCATGAATGACGGGATGCTGAAAACGCTGAGGAAACATCCTACTCGTTTTTTCGGCGTAATCAAAATAAGGAGGAGGATATTTAAAGCACGGGTAGCAGATTTCAACCCACATTTTTTTTTCCAAAGCTAAACAAAATTCTTATTATTTTACTTTTTTTTTTTTTGCTTTCTTGCTTCCTGTTATTTTTTTACAGTGCCAGGAATGTTGGAATATGAAAGTCTTCAGGGGATTTCGGGCTTAAAACCGACTGGATTTCGCAAACGTTCTTCTAGCATTGATGACACAGATGCTTACACTATGACCTCCATCTTGCAACAGCTCAGCTATTTTTACACAACCATGTGTCAGAACGGCTTAGACACGGAGCTTTTAAAGCAGGCCGTGAGGCAGCTTTTCTATCTGATCGGAGCAGTTACTCTGAATAGTCTCTTCCTTCGGAAAGACATGTGCTCTTGCAGAAAAGGAATGCAAATAAGGTAAACCTTTTGAATAATAATAATAATAATAATAATAATAATAATAATAATAATAATAATAACAACAACAACAACAACAACAACAACAACAACAACAACAACTCTAGATTCCGCACTTCCGTTTAGAGGGAGGGAAAGAATCTCAAAAATTAAAGATATAAATTTAAATTAGATTGCATAAGTAAGATCAGGGGTGGGCTGCTGGGGGTTCGCAGGGGTTCAGGAGAACCTCTAGCTAAGATTCTGTGCAGTTCGGAGAACCCCCAAATCCCACTCCTGGCTGGCCCCGCCCACCCCACCCCGCCTCTCCTAGGAATCCCCACGTGGCCCGTTTTGGATGCAGGTAAGTGCAGGGCGTGCGCGGAGGCTCGGGGAGGGCGAAAAACAGGCCTTCATTTCCGGCCTCCGGAGCCTGGGGAGGCCGTTTTCACCCTCTGGAGGCTTGAAAAAAGCCTCCAGAGCCCGGGTAGGGCAAAAACGCCCCCCTTGCCGTGGTGCAGGAGGCCGACTAGGCCACGCCCACCATGGCCACACCCACCCAGCAACCGGGCAGAGAACCCCTTGCTAAAATTTTTTGAAACCTACCGGTTCTCCAGAACTGGTCAGAACCTGCTGAATCCCACCTCTGGGTCATAGGTTAAGGATTACCTGTTACTGTGTTCATACAACTGCAGATTGCTGAAGAAATTACACCCAAGTTTACACTCTATGCAAGAGTTTGCAAAAAAGCACATAACATGCTACTACATTCACAAATTAAGTCTGGTGGTAGTCCCAAGGATTTCAGCTCAGATACAGCCCATTTCCTAAAGCAGGGGCCCCCAAACCTTGCTCCGTGAACCACAGCCGGGCCGCGGCATGCCAAAAACCGGGCCATGCAACCAAGTGAAGCCCCATCCACGGGATGCAAGCAACATGCGAAACCACGGCCCCTCCGGCCCACGGGAAAACCCTCTCCATGGAACTGATCCCTGGTGCCCAAAAGGTTGGGGGCCACTGTTTTAAATTTAAAAGGATGTTTTAAATATAATGGCCATTTTCTGCTTCATCTCAGATGCAACATCAGCTACCTCGAAGAATGGCTGAAGGAGAAGAACCTGCAGAGCAGTTCTTCAAAGGGGACGTTGGAGCCTCTGTCGCAAGCCGCCTGGCTTCTTCAGGTCAAAAAGATCACAGAGGAAGATGCCAAAGAGATCTCGGAGCACTGCACAACCCTCTCGGCTATGCAGGTATTGAATTAATACATTCAATAAAATCGGGGTTGAAATGAAGGGGTCCTTGGTGCTGTCTGAGCTTGGTTGTTTTCTGTTAGACATTTCATTACCCACCTAGGTATTATTCTATTATTACTCTACTCTACTCTACTCTACTCTACTCTACTCTACTCTACTCTACTCTACTCTACTCTACTCTACTCTACTCTACTCTACTCTACTCTACTCTACTCTACTCTACTCTACTCTACTCTACTCTACTCTACTCCACTCCACTCCACTCCACTCCTCTACTCTACTCTACTCTACTCTACTCTACTCTACTCTACTCTACTCTACTCTACTCTACTCTACTCTACTCTACTCTACTCTACTCTACTCTACTCTAGTGCAATTTTATTTCCCTTTCAGACTGCAATTTGCAGGTCATAATTTCTTTTAATCCTCCCCACAGATAGTAAAAATCCTCAATTCCTACACTCCCATTGATGATTTTGAGAAAAGGATAGCTCCATCCTTTGTTCGTAAAGTCCAGGTATGATTTTAACCGCAATACTCTTATTTTCCCCCTGGTATTTTGGGACTTTTAAGTTTTTAAATACCAAACCTCTTGAGACCTCTTCTGTTTGAAAAGTAGCATGTAAATGAAGGAAATAGATAAAAAAAAATTAAAACCTGCCCTAATATAATAAATGACTTTCTATAGGAGAATGTATCCATATATAACTGCTTGGACCGTGTATGCATCCAGTCCAGGGGTCAGCAACCCGCGGCTCCGGAGCCGCATGTGGCTCTTCCATCCCTCTGCTGCGGCTCCCTGTTGCTCAAAATATGTGTCACAACCGCCAATGTGCGACACCTGCTGGCACGCGATTTATTGAGCTTTTTGACCCCCGGTAGGCCAACCATGGATAAATCCAAGAAAAGAAAAGTTTCAGAAGAAAACAGAATGTTTAATTCAACTACATATGCTAGTTTTGTGGCCGCTCAGGAAATAGTCAAACACAGGAAGGGTATGTGGCTCCCGGTGTTTTCTTTTCTGTGGGGAACGGGTCCAAATGGCTCTTTGAGTGTTTAAGGTTGCCGACCCCTGATTTATTTATTTATTTATTTTGTGACATTTATATACCGCCTCACAGTGCAAGCACTCTCTAAGTGGCTTACACCAGTAAGCAATGTATATTTATATTGCCCCCAACAATCTGGGTCCTCATTTTACCTACCTCGGAAGGATGGAAGGCTGAGTCAACCTTGAGCCGGTGAGATTTGAACCGCTGACCTGTGGATCACAGTCAGCTAAAGTGGCCTGCAGTACCTGCCTGTAACTGCTGCGCCACCTGATCCAGGCAATTGTTAACCTTCTCTTTATTCTAATTTCAGGGAATGCTGAACAATAGACAGAACTCCACCCAACTGATGCTTGATACCAAATACCTCTTTCAAGTAACATTTCCCTTTACACCTTCACTACATCCGCTGGAAATGATAGAAATCCCCAGCAGCTTCAAACTTGGCTTCCTCACTAGAATATAGTTACAAGAACTAATGCATTATAAATCCACCCTTTCCCAAAGAGCAAATGCAGACTCTTCACTGATGCTTCCATATCAGCGTAAATCTTCTGACGACGACGATAGTTTGCAGCACTGATGATGTTACCTAGTTCGGTAATGAAACGTCTGCAAGAAAACTACTGAGCTCAGAGAGCACCAAAGGACTCCATTGTAAAGCTTTTTAAAATGGGCATTAAGTCTGGGGGAGCAATATGGACTTCAGAATGTAAGAAATGGAATACTGCATATTTTGTTATCCTGCCTCTAGGCTAGCATTTCTTAAACCTTAGCCACTTTAAGGTATGCGGACTTCAACTCTTAGAATTCTGACTGGCTGGGGGAATTCTGGGAGTTGAAGTCCACACTTCTTCAAGTTGCTACGTTTGAGAAACACTGCTCTAGATTCTTTCATTTTGTACCAAGACCTACCTAATTTTAATTTATAATTTTATAAATTAAATTTATAAATACGTTTATAATGAAGGACTTTTTCTATAATGAAGGACCAATGAAGAGCTTATTTTAACCTACGGCATTTGAAATGCAGCTTATAGAATTGCACCGTTGTAAATATACGGAGTAAGACAGGAGTTTTGTTAGATCTTTCGTGTGTGCGTGGCGTGTGTATAATGATAGACGGTGCCACAGATGAAATGACAGTATTCCACCAGATATTGTGTCAAGTCATTGCCACACCGATAAGCTAACTTCCTACTTAGCTTTTTCTAGGTCATCCAAAACTGGCTAAATGTGTATGTGTTACAACTTTCATCATTCAAAAAAAGAATTAATCCTTTGTATATGACAACGGGGGCAAGGCATTTATATGCACAATGGTAAAAAGATAAACAATTCACTCAAGCGTGGAATTTGAAATTAATTGAATTGGTAGAGATGGCAAACATGATTATTTTGATAAAAGGTAGTGTGTGATGAGTACCAAAAACTATAACAACCAAATAATTTTTTTCCCATAAGAAATAATGTAGAGAGTCACAAGGCAGCAGATCCTGACAAGTTCTAGCTTGTGCATTGAGTACCGGGACAAAATTTTCACATCAAAATGTGTTGAGTACCAAATTCGATGAGTACTTGGAGACCATTTATGGGCTTCTTGCTTGAGAAAAATGAAAATGAAGGATTGATTTTAGGGTTCGATGATTTGTTATGATTGCAGAAATATTGTGGGTTGTTATTCTTGCTAGTCATGAATACATATATACATGTATATTGTATATTTTTTATGTCCATGTTTAAACTTAAGAGTAAGTGGTGTTTATGATATATAATTCTAATGCTATTTGATTGTTTAATTTGTATACTTCGATACAATATGTCATTGTTTTAACTTAAGAGTAAGAAGTTACTTTATATTTGTATCTATGTTGAAGAAACTCCAAAGTCAATCCCATTTTTCTTGTCACTTTTAAACCTTTCCCCCTTTTGATCTCCTCTCCCTTAATGTTTCCTTTTCTGTTATTTTGTAAATTCATCTCTTTTTTTTGAAATATAATAAAGTTTACTTAAAAAAACAATTCTTCGAAGGCGAAAAAACAGCAGAGAGAAAGTTTCTCTCCTTAGCCTCCACTTCATACCTAAGTTACAAAGCTTTCTGCATTGGACTGATGATTTTTATTTATTGTATTTATTTTTGTGAGATTTATATACCACATCACAGTGCAAACACTCTCTAAGCGGTTTACACCAGTAAGCAATGTATATTTACATTGCCCCCAACAATCTGGGTCCTCATTTTACCTACCTCGGAAGGATGGAAGGCTAAGTCAACCTTGAGCCGGTGAGATTTGAACCGCTGACCTGCGGAGCACAGTCAGCTAAAGTGTGATCCGCAGGTCAGCGGTTCAAATCTCACCGGCTCAACCATGACCCGGATGTAACTGAGAATCTCCATAGACAATTAGGAATGGAGAACCTCCCACATGGCCAGTGCTGAGGGATGTTGGGCATTGCACAGGTTCAAAATTTGAGGCCAAAAGAAAGGAATGTATTCCAGCCCCATTGAATGATCCATTTCCTAGAATTTTCTTTTAACTGTTTCAACCAATTGCAAGTCTCAAGCAGCATTACAAGGTCCTTCTATACGATGCAGGGTTGCTAAATCCCTCTAAGCAGATTAAATCAGCCTTAAATTCTTCCTTCTGCATTTTAAATAGCCCACTGATTAGCTTGTTGCTTTCCTAACACTTCAAGGTATCGCTGTGGGTGAGAAAAGGTAAGAAATAGCCTTAATGTTTTGGATTACAAGCCTAAATTATCTATAGAGTAATGCTGAAGGGTTTTTTTTTCAAATAAAGTCTGGTTTGGTTTTGGTTGGGTTTGGTACCTTAGTCGTTCAGGCAAGCCTTCTCAAAACCGCTTAAAATAAAAACGTTATGTACAAGGATTTTAAAATGGTTGTCAGAAGAACAAATGAACCTTATTGCCTACAAAATAAAACCGATGTTTTTGTAAGATTTGTTTCACTCACTATGTATTTGTACCTGGTCAATTGAGTAGTTAAATTTGGGTTTTAATTGTTTTAATTTTTTTTAAAAAGAAAAGTTTTATTTTTAATTGTTCTACCGTACCCCTCCTAGAGTCCCATTCATCAGATGGACAGCTATATAAAGTTGATAAATAAAATATAAATAGTTGGTTCACTTTCATTTCTCCTACTATAAATTCTTTAGTCTTTCTTGGACATCAGCAGATGGCTGCAATCCAAGTTTTGTGTATGAATAGATAAGTAATAAGTGAGGGGGAAAAAGGTGCAAAGAAAAATGGAAGGGAAAAAAAGGAAGAGAAAGAAAGGAAAAGTTATAGAGACTGCTTCCGACCTTCACAGCAATTGTTTTGCCTCTCTCTAAAATGACAACAAAATTTCCTTCGTACCATAGTCTGTCCTTTCTAATCATCAAATCCCTCAATCTCGTTCATTTTATTTTATTTTATTCAGCAAAAAAGGCTATAAGGCAGTGTTTCCCAACCTTGGCAACTTGAAGATGTCTGGACTTCAACTCCCAGAATTCCCCAGCCAGCATTCGCTGGCTGGGGAATTCTGAGAGTTGAAGTCCAGACATCTTCAAGTTGCCAAGGTTGGGAAACACTGCTATAAGGGATTTCCAATCACTAATAAATGTATTATTGTTTCTAATCAACCAACTTCCTGTTTATCTGTTATTTATTATTATTTTTAAGTCAGGAAGAAAGCCATTCCTTTCACTTCTCTCTTTCAGCTACCTGCAAAGATGTGTGATCAAACCTTTGCGGCCAGTATTTTTGGGCCGTGCGACATTTGTAACAAAGAGAAGGTTCTTCAACAAATATACTGCAAATCGGAGAAACGCAGCTGTTGTGCGCTATGCGTCAAACAGGTAAGGGCCTGCAATGATTGGAAGGCTGTTTGAGGGGAATCTACTGGATCTAGTGTGGTGTCCCTTGTAGCTGGTGGCATCTTCACTCTCCTGCCGTCACCCTGCTAGTGGAGTGGGTTGAAACGAGGGGTCCTTGGTGCTCCCTGAACTTGCTTGTTTTCTTGCAGGCGTTTCATGACCCAAACTAGGTAACGTCATCAGTGCTGAGTTGTAGTGCAGGGCAGGGGTCTCCAACCTTGGCAATTTTAAAACTTGTGGACCAACTCCAGAGTTCCTCAGCCAGCTTTGCTTTGCTGGCTGAGGAATTCTGGGAGTTGAAGTCCACAAGTCTTAAAGTTGCCAAGGTTGGAGACTCCTGGTGTAGAGAGTTGTAGTTCTGGGGTACATCTGGAGGGCGCGCCTCTTTCAGAACCAGGAGGACTTGATCTCTGAATTCCGGGTAGTTCTTGCCAGATGCAGTTGTGAGTGATTTCTAATTTGACAGCTTGTATTCACTTCCAGTTTTCAGCAAAGCAGCTCAGAATGAACCAAGGGTTCATTTAATGAAAAGAAAGGACGAGAGGTGACACGATAGCAGTGTTCCAATATCTCAGGGGTTGCCACAAAGAAGAGGGAGTCAAGCTATTCTCCAAAGCACCTGAGGTCAGGACAAGAAGCAATGGGTGGAAACTAATCAAGGAGAGAAGCAACCTAGAACTAAGGAGAAATTTCCTGACAGTTAGAACAATTAATCAACTTGGAACGACTTGCCTCCAGAAGTTGTGAATGCTCCAACACTGGAAGTTTTGAAGAAGAGATTGATCAGCCATTTGTCTGAAATGGTGTAGAGTTTCCTGCCTAAGCAGGGGGTTGGACTAGAAGACCTCCAAGGTCCCTTCCAACTCTGTTATTCTATTTAACAGCTGAGACATTTGTTCAGAGACCGCTGCAAAAAAAAAAAAAGATGGCAAAATTGGGTCGGCCACATGGGCCACCCGATTTAGACCCTCTGAGCGGGGGTTTCCACCCATCCTCCATCCATCGGTGGATGCCGCCGCGCCGCGCGCTCCCGAGAGGGCTGCCCCGGCTCGGCGAGGCGGGGGCGAGGCGGGGGCGGAGGCTCCTCCTTCCACCCCTCCCTCCCTCCTTCCTTCCTTCCTTCCCTCCCCTCTCCTTTCCATCCTCCCCTCCCCATCCCTGGCTGGCTGGCTCACTTGCGCGCTCTTCTCTCTTCCCCTTCTTGGCCAAGATGGCAACCGAGGGGCTGCAGGAGAAGGAGAGCCTGGCCGTGCTCAAGACCGAGGCGGAGAGTCTGAAAGGCAAGCTGGAAGAGGAGCGGGCCAAGCTGCACGATGTGGAGCGTGAGTCGGGGCCGGGCTGGGCGGGCTGCGCCCCAGGCATCGCCGGAGGGAGGCAGGCAGCCGGGCGCCGCTCCTGCCAGGCTCTTGCAACCTGGGGCGGGGGGCTGCGGGGAAGGGGGTCCCTTCCTGACAGCCCCGGGCGGGGAAGGGGCGCCGCCCCGGGGCATGCAACCCTCCCTGGCCACGGGCAGCTGCCAGGCTGGCCGGCGTAAACAACGGGCACCGCTGGGTGGAGACGCCGGAGAGATGCCCGGCCAGCCCAAAGCAGTGGCGGGCCAAGGGGGCATTGGGGGGGGGGTCCCCTTGAGTCATGGGGGGCAAGGCAGAGGAGACCCCCCTCTTTTCCTGCCTGCTTTTTTTGCCCCCTGCCCCCTGCCCTTCTCTTCCTTCCTGCCGGCCAGCGAAATGGGCTCTGGTGCCCTAGAAACATTCAAGCCGTCCCCATTTGCAACCTGGCGCCCTCCAGAGGGGCCTGGACCCCTCGCCCCACCAGGAACCCGGGCAGTCTGGAGGCGGCAGCTCAGTAAGGGTTGGTGGGGAGCTCATACAAATCTGTTTAAATAAATAAATAAATAAATTAGGTTTGGAGGAGGCTGGGCTGCAAGCTGTTGTTTCTTGGGCAAGGTGTGTGTGGGGGGTTGCCTTAGAACAGTGTTTCCCAACCTTGGCAACTTGAAGATGTCTGGACTTCAACTCCCAGAATTCCCCAGCCAGGTAATGCTGGCTGGGGAATTCTGGGAGTTGAAGTCCAGACATCTTCAAGTTGTCAAGGTTGGGAAACGCTGCCTTAGAATCAATGCTCCAGGCACCCCTGGATTTGGGAGTTTGGAATCTTGTTGGTTTTCTGCTCTGAAGAGACTTGGATCTACTGGTACCCAGCCCCTCCCCCCAAAAAACCCCCTTTGAACTTGGCTGGAGTTAACAGTTGTCATGAATATGCTTGCATAATTCGAAGGTGGGTGGGTGGAAATCATAACCTGTTTGAATTAGAATGTATTAAAAATATATGCTGTCCAACTACGGTGATTTTGGACAACAGAATAACTAGTAACAGTTAGAAGGGACCTTGGAGGACTTCTAGTCCAACCCCCTGTGGAAGCAGGAAACCCTCTACCAGTGGTTCTCAATCTTTTCTTCACCACGGACCCCCTTTAAGTTCCCTTTTTGGCCACAGACCACCAAGACTTAAGATTTAACACAGGTTGGGAATCACAAATGCCAGATACCATTTCAGACAAATGGATGGTCAAAATAGATTAAATTGTGCCTCACTGCCTTCTCTACATGGGCTTTCATTTTATCTCCACCGCGGTCCAGTGAGATGTGCTAGGTTGAGCAGAGCGGGCTTCCCTACCCATCTTCCTTGACTCATCCCCTCCAGATGTGTCCAGCACCAACTCTCCAATCCTTAGCCAGCTGTGGCTGAGAGTTGACCAACATATCTGGAGGGCTCAGACCTGCAAAAGGCCAACAACTCGCTTCCTAGAGTGGTTGGGATGAAGAAAATAGGAGGAAGGACTATTATATGTGTTCGTCAGCTTGAATTATTTATAATAAAGGCAGTTTTTTTATTTAATTTTTTGTTAAAATCCCAGAATTCCCCAGCTAGCATGTTGACTTCAATTCCTAGAATTCCCCAGTCATCACTGGGAATTCTGGGAGTTGAAGTCCACGCCTTTCAAAATTGCCAAGTTGGAAAACATTGATGTACAGTATACCATTGCATTGTTAGACATTTTTGTTTTAAACAAAAAAAAACTGGCCATCAGGGAGTCTGAATCTAAAGCGACCTTACTTGCTTTACTCAGCCAATGAATTTTATTTTTCTCTTTTAAAAGCTTCACTTCCTTGGGCTGTTAAACAATTTGGATGCATGGAGCATTTTGAGGACTCGTATAGCATTCCAGCCAAAAGCGGGGAAAAAGGCTTAAGAGAAGTTTATTCCTGTCCCCTTTCTTGCGTTCATTTCTCTTTCCCGGTGAAATAAATGTATTTCACTGGTATTTTTTTTTTATCTTCTAAGGAACACTGAAATTATTAGAGGTCTTTGGCCTTGAATAATGGGGACAAAACCCACTGAGTCCTGCAAGGCCTGGTGAACCTGTTTCCCAGAGTGGAAAATAATTGTGAAAAGAAAGTGAATGTTTTAAAAATTCCTGACTTTGTTCACCAGTATTTGGCCTTCCAGCAGATGGGAATTAGCTTTTCCTGCCTGCTAGAAGATCGACTTCTGTTATTCCAAAAATATAACGAGAAAGCTTCTTCGGGATGATAGCGGTTGCTTTTTGAACGGCTAATCCATCACTGTGAGGATTAAAGAGGCAGAAATGGGTTGCTTGAATGGTAGCCAAATAAGCCATAAGGCACCGCTCGTCAGTACTGGGTTCAGGAGTCCTGCCAAAAAAATAACCCTGCCAGCAAAGACAGAGACCGGTTGTGGGAGTTCAGAGTCTGTTTGGCCCGTAAGTGCTCCGTTTGTGCAAAAAAGAAATCTGTCCTGGAACTTGTCAAGGATGCGATGGGAACAAAACAAGCCTGCTTACAAAAACACTTCTGAATTCAGCTTTTTTTTTTTTTTTTTTTTTTTTTGCTTTTTTCTCTTTGGAAGCGTTTTGGAAGGCAGAGTGAAATTTTTCGATCGGCTTTTAAAACGGACTGTCAGTGCTTGTGTGAATGGCCATTGCTTCTTTTAACTGCAGTTTTAAGAAGTTTTGATGAGCGGATCGCTCCTAAAAGACAGCATTTTACCAATTTTGTTGTTAGTTGCGAAGTCGTGTCCGACGCATTGCGACCCCCTGGACAAGTTTCCTCCAGGCCTTCCTGTCCTCCACCATCCTCTGGAGTCCATTTAAGCTCACGCCGACTGCTTCAGTGACTCCATCCAGCCACCTCGTTCTCTGTCGTCCCCTTCTTCTTTTGCCCTCAATCTTTCCCAGCATTAGGCTCTTCTCCAGTGAGTCCTTCCTTCTCATTAGGTGGCCTAAGTACTTGAGTTTCATCTTCAGGATATGGCCTTCTAAAGAGCAGTCAGGGTTGATCTCCTCTAGGACTGACCGGTTTGACCGCCTTGCAGTCCAAGGGACTCGCAGGAGTCTTCTCCAGCACCATAGTTCAAAGGCCTCAATTCTTTGGCGCTCAGCCTTCCTTATGGTCCAACTTTCACAGCCCTACATTGCAACTGGTGAAATATTAATAAAGATGGCTGTATTGGTTTAGGACAGGAGTCTCCACATTTGGCAACTTTAAGACCTGTGGACTTTAACTCCCAGAATTCCCCAGCCAACATGGCTGGCTGGGGAATTCTGGGAGTTGAAGTCCACAAGTCTTAAAATTGCCAAGTTGGGAGACTCCTGATTTAGGAGCATAAATGATGCAACATAAAAGAACCAGCC
Source organism: Diadophis punctatus similis (assembly GCA_023053685.1). Taxonomy (NCBI): domain Eukaryota; kingdom Metazoa; phylum Chordata; class Lepidosauria; order Squamata; family Dipsadidae; genus Diadophis; species Diadophis punctatus. Next base: position 15,607,397 of record JALIGW010000012.1, on the reverse strand, counting down.
AGAGGTGGGTTCCTCCCGGTTCGGATCGGTTCGCCGGAACCGGTAGCGACCTGCTGGTGACGTCATCATGACATCATGGAACCGGTTAGCTCGGTGCTGGTCCATGGGTGCCGCCATCTTTAAAAAAAAATTTGAGGTTTTTTTTAAATTTTTAATTTATTTTTTCTTCTGAGCATGTGCAGAAGCCAAGTTTCCGACACTGTGCATGCAGTCGCCATCTTGTTTTTGGGGTTTTTTTGGTTTTTGTTTATTTTTTCCGGATTTTTCAGCACTGCGCATGTGCGCAAAGCATGCGTGCACCCACGAGGCGTGGCCACGAGGTGCAGGAGGAAGCGAACTGGCAGCGAGATAAGTTAGAACCCACCCCTGGAACCAGCCATATCCAGAATTCCAACAAGGTTGATTGCCCAAAGAGAGCTGTAGAATTTGAAAAATTGGACCTGGTGGGATTTTGTTGGACCTAATAAAATATTGCCCAAAGGTCTGTAATAAGTAAATATAAATCTACTTTCTGAAATGCAATGGGCATAAAAGTTCCTAGAAATTCCTTAAGTCCTTTCCCCTCAAATTTGCAGTATTCTTCTGCACAGCGGGACGGGTGGGCCATGTTTTCTGCTTTTATAAAATAGCAAGTCCACATACATCGTGAGAAATGCACAGAGGACCTCACAGATAATTCTAAGCATCTCCCAAAAGTTTAGTTTCAAATTAACACAAAAAGGAGAAAGAAGGAACTAAGGGGGAAAACAGATGTCCGCTCCATTATCAACTCAGTGGGTGACTCAGAGCTACCACCGTCGCTCCTCTGTCCACCTTATTTCACAGGTTTCTGGAGGTTATAAAATGGAAAGGTGAGAGAACAGTCAACCTGAGCCTCTTTTAGATGAACGTGTGAATAAATGTGTGAATAAATAAAATGAATAGCGCTTCTACTTCTGGAGGTTGGAAATTGCGAGAAAACAACCCTTGTGGGATTCCACGTTTGCTTAGAAGTGAGCTTGTTCTTGTTCTCTGGTGCTGCTGTGGCCAATAGATGTTGAGTTGATGATCAACGGTAGGCTAGGTTCTTCATTCCTGGTTAGATTTCCATAATTCATAGTCAAAAGTTGTTAATGAGTATTTTGTGCTCTTGAGCACGTGCACAGCGAAATGTGATGTTGCAGTTTTGATATGAGTTGCTATTCAGTCAATTAACAGATACCTTTAAGTATATACAAATAGTTTACTTAAAAAGTAGCAAAGTTCAAATAGGAAGTCCAAGTCATACACGGTAAGTCAGTCAATACGAAGAATCTTCTTCTTGCCTATCTTTGTTTTAACTAGCAAACAAAGATTACAGCTAACAAACAAATCTATACTATCACAGATAGTTACGTTTTACACAGCAGCTCTTCACATACTTTCACACAGACACTAAGTTAATTACTCAACAGTGAAGCAGCAGAGATAATCAGCAGAAAGAGTCAGAATCAGCAGGAAATCAACACAGCATTCTGGCAGAGCATGCTCTCTTGCTCCCTTTTATAGTAATCAGCCTACAATGCATTTAAAGCAATATTCACATAACATTGATTTGTGGCTTGTTCATATATTAGCAAACCCAATCGTTTAAACAGAGTTCTAACAAAAGTCATTCTGGTGAGAGATTAAGAATCCTAAAATCCAAATATACCTAGAGAATATCAGGTGGGGGGGACATTGTTTTTCCCTTGATCAAATTACCTTTCAGTACAGTGTGGTTCTAAAGGTGGAAATAAAAAACCAGGTCTTTCAATAGGTGAGGTGGTCCATCTTTTTTGGGTCCTTGCTCTGGGATGCTTCATTTCCCGGGGTTGACACGTCATTTCCCAGGGTTGACACATCTTCTCCAGGTCTTCTGCTAATCCCCTTCTTAGCTTTGCATCTTGCATGGAGTCCTAACTGGACCTGCTTCAGGGGTGGCCTGGGTCTCAATGCCACTTGTGAATTTCTCGTAGTGCATCAGGTGGCGGAGCGCGTGGAAGCTTTGGGACAATTTGTGATGAAGACACGGAGGACCCTGAAAGGCCATGGTAATAAAGTCCTCTGTATGGATTGGTGCAAGGACAAAAGAAGAGTTGTCAGCTCTTCCCAGGTAACAGGAGTTTTTATTGGTTTATATTATTTTTTCAGCTTCTTTCTAGACTGGCATTTCTCAACTCTGGCAGCTAGAAGATGAGTGGACTTCAACTCCCAGAATTCCCCAGCTGGGGAATTCTGGGAGTTAAAGTCCATCCATCCTCAGAACTTTCAAGGTTGAGAAACAATTAGTCTAGACCAGGGGTGGGCAAACTACAGCTCTTTGAGGACCTGTGGACTTCAACTCCCAGAATTCCTGAGCCAGCCATGCATGCATGGCTGGCTCAGGAATTCTGGGAGTTGAAGTCCACAGGTCCTCAAAGAGCTGTAGTTTGCCTACCCCTGGGTCTAGACCAATGCTTCTCAGCTATTGTATCTTCTGCTCCACCCATCCTCTCTGTCAAAGAATTGGGGTTCCACCAGAATAGAAACTAAGTGCACATTTTTTCCCTAAAAAGGACAAGATATAGAATATGTTTAGCCATGCGCTCCATGGTTGATGTTACAGAAAGACCCCTTGTCATAAGCGCAAAAATAAATGAGAACCTGGAGGTCTTGACCCAAGCATTGTCTAGGCTCAGCAGCTCAACAAGGATTTTTACGTCAAGTTAGCCGGATCATGAAAGTGTCCCTGAGGTTCTCTCCTTGGAATGGAGAAATGCTTGTCCAGTTGAGAAGTCCATCTAGATAAGCATCGTTTGCTCTGGGCTGGAACTGGATCCTGTTTTGGGCCTCATAGCTGAGTAGGAATAAAAAGATTCGTGGTGATTAAGAACACCATGGGAAGCTCCAGAGAAAGACCATTGGTGGTGACCCACCAAAGCCCACTTGATGCACACCAGGGGTCGCTCATGAGTCATTGAGACCTCATGGGATAACAACGCCAAACTTCCTTAACCGCCACGAAGATCAGATTGATTAAGGCAGAATATCTGGGCTGACTTCATGGTGATATCTCAAAAGGGTTTACTTTTGTCTAGACTTGATGTTATCTTTTGAAAGTTGAGACACCATCGGTTTAATTAAGTCATGTCTCCCCTGCCTCATAAATTCCTGTAATTATAGGCAGAAGGCGTAAGTAGAATTCAGTCAGTGGACTCAATTGCAGTGTGACTTCAAAATAAGCACACACACACACACACATTTCAGAGTGTTTTTTATTCTTCCTTCTCTTCTTTAGGATGGGAAGGTGATCGTTTGGGATGCCTTCACCACCAATAAGGTGAGTTGCTTTAGAACATCTTTCCCCACAAGATTGTGCACAGTCTGAAGGATCAGTTGGAAGGGGGAGAAGGGAGAGAAATTGCATCCTATTTTGTCTTTCGTTTGCATTGCTGGGTAAGGATGAAGACCCCAAATTCTGGTTGGCGTTGATGACATCCAACACCAAATTTGTGGCTGGTGTTGTGGGAATTGGTTTGCGTTTTGCCCTTGGGTCTTTTCTCTAACATCTCAATGAACTTCCCAGACCAGTCCCTTGTCCGGTGGCAAGGCCGGGTCAAATGTTATTTATTTATTTAGTGACATTTATATACTGCCTCACAGTGCAAGCACTCTCTAAGCGGTTTACACCAGTAAGCAATGTATATTATTTATATTGCCCCCAACAATCTGGGTCCTCATTTTACCTACCTCGGAAGGATGGAAGGCTGAGTCAACCTTGAGCCTGGTGAGATTTGAACCGCTGACCTGCAGATCAGTGTCAGCTAAAGTGGCCTGCAGTACCTGCCTCTAACCGCTGCGCCACCTCGGCTCTAATGTTAGCTTGAAAGATGCAAGTAATGCTTTATATTTCAGGAGCATGCGGTGACGATGCCCTGCACATGGGTGATGGCATGTGCCTATGCGCCGTCTGGATGCGCTATTGCATGTGGGTAAGCAGAAGCCTCTTTAACAAAAAGTATTTGAAAATCAGTGTTTTGATCGTGACAAACGATGCTGCTACTTCTTCTCTTAAACCGATGGGTTCCCAAATGGAAAAAAAATAATATTGACTGGATTTTAATCTTGGTGGAAAGACAAATGGTTTGGATGCATGTATATATTAATGGATATTAATATTTTTATCTTGCCCTTATTGCCGGACTCTGGGCACTATCTGAAAACATCAAAATAATGTGCATATACAATAATGGAATGGTGCAAAAACTCTCCTTCAGTAAAATAGCCCAGCTCAAATTAAAAAAAAATATAGAAAAATAAACAGGAGGAGACCAATCACCATTAAGTTCCAAAAGCCTGCCTTAATACGATTATATTCACAATTACATTCAGAATTTGAAAGAGACCCTGGAAATGAATAGGCCAGATCCACCTCTGGAGATACAGTATACCAGCGCTATCACTGAGAAGATCTGTTTTCCTTTATATTTAGTTACCGTGGTACCTTGGTACTCATCATTAATCGGTTCCGGGAGGAGTGACAAGTAGTGAAAATGACGAATGTTTAATGTGTGGCCCTTTCGGCTAGAAAGGGTAGCGAGTCACGAGACAGCCAACACCGACAACTTCTGGCTTGCACGCCAAGTACCAAACAAATGACAAGTTCTGGGGCAAAATTTTTGCGTCGAAATGCGTCAAGTCCCAAATTTGATGACCTTCAGAGAAGTCGAGGACCAGGGTACCACTGTATTTATAGGTCACCTTTCCATCAGTTGACGCTCAACAGAGCTTTCGGCAAATGTAATGCAATGATTACCAGTGAATTAAACAAAATTTACGGAGTAAGAGGTCTCTAGAAGGACCTCCCATGATGCAGCTTCTGAAGACTCCTAGGGGAAATGAGATAACGGAGGAGATGTCTCTCTGTATATTACGTCTTAGGTTGTTCGGGAATTCGAAGTTCCAATGTCAGATTTTCAATCTAGTCCAAAAGTAAATTGATAATCCAGGAGCTTTGAGAGCTTCATACAACTAGCATGGCTCAGATAACACAAGCAAGGTTGAAGCAAGATTGAGGGGGTCAAGCTATTCTCCAAAGCACCTGAGGGCAGGACAAGAAGCAATGGATGGAAACTAATCAAGGAGGGAAGCAACTTAGAACTAAGGAGAAATTTCCTGACAGTTAGAACAATTAATCAGTGGAACAACTTGCCTCCAGAAGTTATAAATGCTCCAACATTGGAAGTTTTAAAGAAGAGATTGGATAACCATTTGTCTGAAATGCTATAGGGTTTCCTGCCTAAGCAGGGGGTTGGATTAGAAGACCTCCAAGGTCCCTTCCAACTCTGTTCTTCTCTTCTCTTCTCTTCTCTTCTCTTCTCTTCTCTTCTCTTCTCTTCTCTTCTCTTCTCTTCTCTTCTCTTCTCTTCTTTTCTCCTATTCTATTCTATTCTATTCTATTCTATTCTATTCTATTCTATTCTATTCTATTCTATTCTATTCTATTCTATTCTATTCTATTCTATTCTATTCTATTCTATTATTACCCAACCTAAAAATGGGCGATCCATCTGATTATTCTGAATACTGAACTATATTTTGGAAAACACCCCTTTGTGTGCATGTGTTGGGGGGAACTAGGACACTTGCTACCATGGTCTACTTTCTCAAAGAGACCATGGGTAGAATGCTCCGGTGATATTTTCAAAATAGGACTTTCTTTCTCTTCCTCCCCCCTCCTGTTTTTAATCTAGTGGTCTGGATAACAAATGCTCGGTATACCCCCTGACCTTTGAAAAAAACGAGAACATGGCCGCTAAGAAGAAATCGGTCGCTATGCACACTAACTACTTGTCAGCGTGCAGCTTCACTAATTCTGATATGCAGGCAAGTACTTCCAACATGCATCTTGTCGTTACTATTCGCATCAAAAAGTTGTGTAGTTCAGAGGGAGCATGGTTTTCACTATCCCCGTAAAATCACTCATTCGTTTCTTTTGGGATAGGGATGGCTAAAATACTCTTTATGTTTCATAGAGGAAAATCAGAATCGCCCCTTTCTCGTCCCACAGAACTGAAGTCCGCCTAGTAAGGGCTCCTATCATTATCATCATCATTTTTTAACTGTCACGATGTGATTATTGCCAGTTGTGCAGATCTACTGTTTTCTTGTATTTATGGTCAAGCAGACGTGTGATATGTTCTATTACGCATGCCTGCATTCCAGAAGTTTCCTCCTTCCTTCTCTTTCGCCATTTCTGCTGAAAGCAGAAGTGACTTTTTCATTAGCCGATAAGATGTAGCTTATTAAGGATTCTTTTTATTATTTTCTACTGAAATAAATATTTTGTTAATTAGATTTGAATCTCGGTTTTATTTTCTAATGAGAATGACTTCAAAAGGGAAGCAAAGATCCATCGACCTCTACGGGGGATTGATTCCCCCCCTTCTCTTCTTAACATTAACGACCCCGTAATCCCTTGCGGGATGGAGTCTGGATGGAGCTAACAGAGTGCTTAATGGCCGGATGCCTTTCCTGTCGCCAATGCGGAGGTTTTTTCCCCAGCAGATATATTCCCATTGTGCCCAGAGAGAGAAATATCTGCCTCTACCTAGGATCGAACTCACAGCCTCCTGATTGTGAGGTGAGAACTCCACCTCTAGGCCACCGCACCACTCCTAATAAGGTCTTCTATCCCCCCCAAAAAATAATAAATACAAAATATATGGAAAAGCAAATTGCAAACTTTGAAAATCCTCCACTCAATTTGTGGATAGAAAAGTTGGCTGATGGTTTCCCCGTAATTCTGGAGGAGGAGGAGGAGTTCTCCCAAAATGTCTGAAGGCAGAATTCCCCTCCTGTGATGGAGGTCACTCGACTGTGGAGATTCTCAGTCATCCAGGGTCATGGCTGTCCCAAAGATGATATTTTTCAAAAGGCAACTGGACGTCCTTTGTTTTTCCTTGAAGAGGTTTCGCTTCTCATCCAAGAAGCTTCTTCAGTTCTGAACTGAAACGTCTCCAAGGAAAAACAAATAAAGTCCTGTTGCCTCTTGAAAAAGCACCTTTGAGACACCGCAGTGAGAAGAGCCTCATATTTGTCTTCTCTTGGAACTGAATTCAATTCAAATTCAATTCAAACCTTTATTGTCAGAGTACAACGTGTGTACAATGAGATTGGCGGAGCCTCCCTTCGTGCACCCCAGAGGTGGGTTCCTACCGGTTCAGACTAACGGTTCTATAGAACCGTTAGTAACTTGGCAGCCTGGGTTGCTGGAACCGGCAGCGACCCAGGCCTGCCACGCCCCCGAGCTGGCTCTTTCGGCGGCACCATAGGCGCCGCCATCTTGTTTTTTGCTTATGTGCATGCGCAGAAGCTTTTTTTAGTACTGTGCATGCACGCATGTGCGCAGCGCGCAACACGCGCCCGCCCACACGTCCCGTCCCTGAGCGAACCAGCAGTAGCAGAATCCGGAACCCACCCCTGGTGCACCCTCCAACCTAATACAACTCACAGTGAAAGACACAAAATCCCTGACCCAGTGAATCCTACTAACAAACACACAATCCTACTACTCCATGTGAGCTTGTTGCACATCGTGCCGGCCCCACAAATCAATCATACTATGTTGTTGTAAAGTTATTTTCCATGCGGGATGCTGACAGCCCATGGATAAAAACTGTTCTTTAGCCTGTTTGTGCGGTTGCCTGTGCTTCTATATCTCCTTCCGGATGGTAAGAGAATAAAGAAGGGCTGACCAGAGTGTGAGTCGTCCCTGAGGATTTTCCTCACTCTTCTAAGGCAGCGAGGCCTAGCGATGCCATCTAGCGGTATCAGGGGACAGCCCACAATGTTTTGTGCCCTGCTCACCACCCTCTGTAATGTCTTTCTATCCGCGGCTGCCAAGCCGGCATACCACACCGTAATGCAATGAGTGAGGGCGCTTTCTATTGTGGACCGGTAAAAAGGTGGTCATCTAGTGGTGGGTTGCTACCGATTCGATCCGGTACGGTGAACTGGTAGCGGCGGGGGCAGGAGGCTCCGCCCACCCGCCTGGAGGTCATCAAAAAACACTCTGCGCATGTGCAGAAGCGTTGCCCGTGCGC
>JALIGW010000012.1:15416813-15594313 GCA_023053685.1 Diadophis punctatus similis | reverse complement strand
ACACACACTTTGTATGCAAAGCTTTTCATGTAAGGTATAAAATAGCAAAAATAGTAGTAACATCTCTCTGAAATAACTAATATATGACCGGCAAGCCATGCCCACCCAGTCACATGACTGGCAAGCCACGCCCACCCAGTCACGTGGCTGGCAAGCCATACCCACAAAATAAGCCATGCTCACAGAGTGGTAGTAAAAAAAATTAGGAACCAGCCCCTGATTCAATGTCTATGGAGTTTCTCAGTCCTCCAGGTCATGGTTGTCCCAAAGGTGCTTTTTCAGGAGGCAACTGGACTTTCTAGTTTTTCTTTCAAGATGTTTCGCTTCTCATCCAAGAAGCTTCTTCAGCTCCGACTTCAGCTCTATGCAAGGAATATTAATCCTTCCATTTCCCACCATCCAATCAGAGCTGAAGAAGCTTCTTGGATGAGAAGTGAAACGCCTTTGAAGAAAATCCAGTTGCCTCTTGAAAAAACACCTTAGGGATAGTGTTAGACTCCCAATTCCTATCAACCTCAACCAAGTGAGCCAGTAGTTGGGAATGATAAGAGTGCAAATTCCAGATCCTTTGAAGGACTTGAGATCTCATGTCTCTGCCTAACATCAAATTCCTAGGTCAACAAATGTTCTTCTAAAATTTTTCCCATTACCACCTCATGGATGTATAAGACCTAGACCTAAGGATGGACAGTCTTTGACTTCCAGATGTTGCTCTTACAACTTCCAGCATCCCCTACTTACATTGGCTAAGACTTCTGGGAATGTACTTCAAGATATGCATGTGGTTATTTTCTTGGCCAGCTTACTTAGAGGAACTCAGAATTCCTCTATCTCTCTGTCCTTATTGAATCTGAACCAGGATTCAATATTCCTTTAAGATTTAAGATACCTTCTTAGCTTTGGAATTTCTCCAGGGCTTTTAGCTCAGATCGTTTCATCCTCACTGCTCTTGCAGGGTTAACGTGGGATAATCCCACAGATATTTTGCCCTAGACTCCTGGAGGAAGGAGGACAAATCAATAAGCCAAAGAAATATCCTAAACAAATGGGTTGAATGTAATCTCTACGAGCCAAACCACAGCTTTGGAATTTATGTGGGAGGAAAAAAGTTACAACAGCAAATGAGGTAGAAGGAGGAAGGAATGTTATTGGAAGCTAATTTTAAATGTTATTTATTAGCTTGTTTTGGACATCCTGCCCCCATATTTCCATGCCAAAAGATTATTCCAAGGTGGTGTAAAAATGCTTTTGCAACAAAAATAAGCTAAAATAATAATCTCCCAAGGCAGCAAATAAATGTATAGAAATCTGACCGAGGGAGTTGAATAGGGAAAAAGGACGGTTGAAATAAATGCATCCTTTTACTTAGTTAAAAGGAGATGTGTTCTATTGGGAAGCCACTTCTTAACTGGTCTATTGGGAAGCCACTTCTTAACTGGTCAACCGAAAAGGTCAAGATGGGCTTCTTTGATAAGGCAATCTATTAGTTGAGGTACCACATGCTAGGTTTTCACAGCTAGGAATGTGCTTCCAACATCAGTTTCTTAGGGCAGCCTCTTTCAATTTCAATTTCTCTTAGGCAACTTCCAGATGTATGGCCTTCCATTCCCAGAATTCCTTGGGCAGAATATCCATACATGAGAATTTTGGAGATTGAGATCCAAACAGCTGAAAGCTTAGGGATGGTGACTCTAGAATGATCAAAGAAGCTCCATGGAATCCATGGGAGTTGAAGCCTGACACAATCCTAACAAGCAAGGTTAACATAACTTATCAGTGTGTAGGCCACAGTATTCAGATTTACGTAGCTTTGTTGGCATAGCTAAGATGAGCGGCGTGGTGGCTTAGTGGTGAAGACACTGCCTCACACTTGAAAGGTTGAGAGTTCAATCCCAGGTAGAAGTCAAATTAACAGAGTTGGAAGGGACCTTGCAGGTCATCTAGTCCAACCCCCAGCCCAAGCAGGAGACCCTACATCTGCCTCTACCTAGGATCGAACTCACAACCTCCTGATTGTGAGGCAAGAGCTCCACCTCTAAGCCACAGCAGCTGGTCGCAGCAAATGTTTCTCTCCTAGGGCGCAAAGAAAAAAATCTGCTGCTGTGAACTCCACGTGCTGTCAGGAAGGGCAGCCGGCCAGTAAACGCTCAGCTCCATCCAGTCCATCCCAACTCTACCCCTAATTAAGAGATTACAGGGTTGTAAGGGAGTTTACTGGTACGGCTAAAATCTTGCGTATGATCATATCATTTAAAAATGTTTTCGATAGTGAATTTTCTTTTTTTTTCTTCCCTTCTTCTTGAGTGCCGTTTATATGACCTCCGAGCAGACAGAGAGGTGGCCATTTATTCCAAAGAAAGCATCATCTTCGGAGCGTCCAGCGTGGATTTTTCTCTTAGTGGTGAGTTGTGAATTCTAATGTATTTTCTTTTCTCATGGAACGTAACAAGGAGGAGAATAAAGTGTGGTCTCCTTCCAGTTTAGCTTGGCTGGCGATAGCAGCATCAGTGAAATTAAACTCTTCCAGACCTTGAGACTTAAAACAGTCCCTTCTGAGTTGGTCCTTCAACTCTAGGTGTATAAAGAATTATCCTAAAATTGCGAGTTCCATGTGTAGTTCAGAGGTGGGTTCCTGCCAGTGCGGTTAATAGCTGTTGTTCGGCGCAGAGCCAAAGACGCTGCTGCCGTTCGTGGCGCGGGGGCTTTCCCTGGGCGCTGCCGCCGCCCGCATAGATGCCGCTGTTTGCATTCTTTTGCCCTCTGCGCATGCGCAAAGCGTTCTGCATGCGCAGAGGGCAAAAGAACGCAATTGGTGACATCCATGCGGGTGGGGAAAGCGCCCGGGGAAAGCTCCCGCACCGCGAACGGCAGCAGCGTCTTCGGCTCTGTGCCGAACAACAGCTATTTTAGGATAATTCTTTATATATATATAAAGCTGTGAGCTGAAACACACCTAGAGTTGAAGGACCAACTCAGAAGGGAACCGAACTCTGGTGTAGTTATAGAAGAAACGATAGACATCACAATCTCGGGAACTTTTAAAAGTATTTTATTATACTAAGCTTTCGTTAGCCCCTGCTAACATCGTCCAATGGTGATTTTACACTCTGATGATGTTAGCAGGGGCTAACGAAAGCTTAGTATAATAATGTTTTGGTGGAGTGCACACAATTTTTCCTTTAGCCCAGTGAACTCACTCACATACTGTGTGTGTGTGTGTGTGTGTGTGTGTGTGTGTGTGTGTGTGTGTGTGTGTGTGTATGAAGTTAACTAGTGAAAGGTGTAGCATTTTCTTGATTTGAATTTAACTGCTCAAGGTGGAGTGCACACAACTTTTCCTTTAGCCCAGTGAACTCACTCAGATAGGTGAGTGGGGTGAGGTTTATTACACTGAAGTAAAATCATAAAGTCATAAGGTGGAAAAGTTGAGCTGAGAATTACAGCTTTGTTGTGCATTATGATTGCCGGCTAAAGATCAATATTTCCTTTAGAATTTAAAGTGGTTTTCTTCTACTTGTGAATCTGTTTGGGAGCTTTGATTGATTGATGTGTCAACAGCATAATCGATAGACTGATTGTGTCATCAGCATAATGCTGTGATTCAGAATAAAGCATAACAAAGTTGGAAGGGACCTGGGAGGTCTTCTAGTCCAACCCCCTGCCTAGGCAGGAAACCCTACACTACCTCAGACAAATGGTTGTCCAATCTCTTCTTAAAAACTTCCAGTGTTGGAGCATTCACAACTTCTGAAGGCAAGCCGTTCCACTTGTTAACTATCCTTATTGTTGGGAAGTTTCTCCTTAATTCCAGATTGCTTCTCTCCTTGATTAGTTTCCATCCATTGTTTCTTGTCCTGCCTTCTGGTGCTTTGGAGAATAGGTTGACCTCCTCTTCTTTGTAGTAGCCCCTTAGATATTGGAACATTGCATATTGGGACCTGACCTGACCAGCATTTTGTCCACAGGGCGTTTATTATTTGCGGGCTACAACGACTACACCATAAACGTTTGGGATGTTCTGAAAGGGTCTCGCGTCGCCATTTTGTTCGGTCACGAGAACCGCGTTAGCACTTTGAGAGTTTCGCCCGACGGGACTGCGTTTTGTTCTGGATCGTGGGATCACACTCTAAGGGTAAGGATGTTGTCTCCAATTGTTTCTTTCCTTCTTTTTTTCTTTCCTTTCAATCCAAAGGAGAATCCCTGTAACGAAGCTAATCATTGTTTGATTTCTTTCTCCACAGATCTGGGCTTAAGTAACAGGGCGGTTTCCCAACATGTATTCACATAGTGAATCATAGGATCACCCTCCCACCCCACGTTTAATGGTGGGGGGGAGGAAATCTGCCGCAAAGACTCTATCACGACCTTAAATGGATGGTGAAAAGATGGAAAGCGACACCTTGTTAGTATTTATCACATAGCTGCCCAATTCAAAGTTACTTCTAGATAGACTATATATAAATATATATATATATATACCTTTATCATACACGGGGACACTGGGCAGGAGAGTTTATGTGTTGCTATAGTCAGAACATGTTTTTAATTCTGTTTTTGAAACTACCTTTTTTCCTTAGATAGAGGATAATCATTCTAAAGCCAGACTTTTGGGAAAATTATAACTGGTTTAAGGGGACTTTGTAGCATTTCAAATCACACTGTCCGTGTCGTGTTTGCATGAAATGACGTTCCTCTCTAAAGTCGACTTGGCATTAAAATAGAAACCAGTGTAAGGGGTTGGTGGTTGTTTTTTTGCTTTGGGTTGTTTTTTTTTTTAAAAAAAAAAATCCGGGTACCTGAGGGTTTGTTTGCACATTCCATAACAGAAGCAGGAAGAGATAAAACCATTCTCTTTCCTTGCTCTTCAAGGTCTCAGGTGAGAAAGAGAGAGAGAGACAGTGCTGTGCAATGGGTAGGCTGGATTCGAAGTCCCCACTCAAGCCGTGAAGCACACTGGGTGCCCGTGGCCTCAGTCACTATCTCTCAGCCTAGCCTACCTCATAAGATTGTTGTGTGTGGGGTAAAAAAACCAAACAAAGTGGTGCAGAAGATGAATGATACTGCCTTGGTCATCTTGGGTGTAAATTCGGGATAGAAACAGAGGCCGTATAAAAGAAACGTGTTCTAAGAGGAGTGAGTGCAAAGCCCTTTAGGTGGGGATCTGGTTTGGTGACAGGACATCTCCCGGTTACTTGAAACCCCATCCAAAAGATTGTGGGGAACGGGAAATCTGGTGCATCGACCCTTTTTCCATCTTCCTTTTGGCTCTTATGGAATGCATGCATCCAGCCTGATTGGAAAACCCTCTTTCTTCCAACACTAACTGAACCCTAAACGAAAAGAAACAAATAATTCAAATTAAAATCGGTGGTTTGTATTTGCTGTTTCTGTGAGCTGGATCCAAGGGGTCTTAAAGTTGCCCAGGTTTGGGGACCCCTGGTGTAAATACTGAGTGTAAATACAATTCTGGGGATTGTAGTCCTCTGCGGCTTTGAACAGTGCCTGGTTGGAGATAGCTTCCTCGAATAAGTAGTGGTCTCTTTGATGTTGGGGTCTGGAAGGAGTAGCTAGTAATAGAAGTCCAAATTCAGGTAGTCCTCGATTTACAACAGTTCATTTAGTGACCGAAGTTCCAACGGCACTGGAAAAAGTGACTTCTTATGACCATTTTTCACTCTTACGACCGCCGCAGCATCCCCATGGTCACGTGGTTTACATTCAGATACTTGACAATTTGACTCACATTTATGACAATTGCAGTGTCCCGGGGTCACGTGATCCCCCTTTTGTGTCCTTCTGACAAGCAAAGCCAGTGGGGAAGCCAGATTCACTTGAACAACCTTGTTACTAACTTAACAGCTGCCGTGATTCACTTAACAACCGTGGCAAGAGAAGTCGTAAAATGGGGCAAAAGTCATTTAACAAGTCTCTTGCTTAACAACATCAATTCTAGGCTCCGTTGTAAGTCGTAAGTCAAGGACTACCTGTACCATCGGTTGCAACTTAACTTTGGCATATTTCCAGCCACGGCATCCTTCGATCCTTCGAAGATACTCGAATGATTGAAGATACCTGCGACCTGGTTCTGAAATTCCAATGGCCGTTGTCCTTGTGGTTATGAGATCACATTTCAGGCCCTTGGCAACCAGCTCACATTTGTGGCCGTTTGCGGCTTTAACCTGATTTACAACACTTTGCTGAAGACTGAGCTTTACTTCCGGTTTTCAACAAAAATGCCTCATAGCAAACAACTCCAGCATTCACTTAATGGCTGTAGAGTTCACTTTACAACCGTGGCGATCACTTAATGACTTTAAGGTTGTAGAATCGGGTCGGGTCATATGACGACCTGCCTATGACCGACTTATGGCCGTAATGGGTAAGGTTTCCTCCTGGTTGTAGGTTGAGGTCTACCTGTCTTGTTAGACAGGATTACTACCAGGGATCAGTTGTTGGCCTAATTTTGGGGGAAATGCTATTTTTTATTAGTTTATAGCATAAAATACAAAAATTAGTTGTTGGCCTAATTTCAAAGACGTCTCAAAGTGTTGTGTTTGGTCAACAAATCTGGGTTTTTTCCTTCCTTGTTGGATGGGGAGGAAGGGATGATGACCACGTGACCAAAAAAAAGTGGAAAATGAAGAGGTCCTCTGTTCACATGAAGAGCAACCCATCAATAGTTTATGTTTGAGGAACATTCTTCAGGAAAGTAGAGTCCCTAATAACGGTTGTTAAAACCAGTGTGCTCCAAATCCCGTGTCTGCCCCTCAGGGATGTCCAACCTTGGCAACTTTTAAGACCGTGGACTTCAACTCCCAGAATTCCTGAGCCAAGCAATTTTAAGATCTGTGGACTTCAACTCCCAGGATTCCCCAGCCGGCAACTTTAAGACTTGTGGACTTCAACTCCCAGGATTCCCCAGCCAGCCATGCTGGGAGTTGAAGTCCACAAGTCTTAAAGTTGAACACTCTTGCCTTAAATGGACCTTCTGAACTCCCGCCACTGAAATACAGGGGGAAGGCAATCTCCCCTTAATTTTTTGACCAAAAGCAATGCAACATAGATGATCAAAGCCATTGCCATATTTTCTTTAGTTCAAACTTAATCATAGTGCCAGGAGGCAGGACTCTCCTTCCTTCCCTCCCTCCCTCTCTTTTCTTTTGGGTTTTCTTCAAAGATACTCCTTTCCCCAAGAAAATAATTTTTTTTAATTGAATGGGCTGTTTTTAAAGTAGAGTTTGTGACTTTTGAGTGGTGAATTGAAATTGGAAAGCTTTTTGAAGGCAGCGTATAGACCAGTGATGGCGAACCTTTTTTTGCTCGGGTGCCAAAAGGGCGCACGCACTGGAGCTGACATAGGGCAATGCCTCGCGTGCCCTCAGATATGGCTCCGTGTGCCACAGGTTTGCCATCACGGGTATAGACGTCACTGTGATTATTATTTAAAGACGGATTCATGAAGGTGGCTTCATGGGACTTCTCTGAATCCATGTACACAGGCCTAGGAAGAGGTGTAAATATTTCTAAGTAATTCCGTGTTTCTAGGTAATTGACATTCTGCCATTCATGAAAAAAACTTGACAAATCACTGCCCTGCACTTTCCACTTGGAAAACAGATTGGTGTCCTTTTTATGACGTGGGCAGCCAGTTTTGCCCATTGTCCAAGGGGGTGCCCTGTAGAAATGACCACTGTTAGCTTGTGATGCAATGACGATCTCACACTTCAAACACTTTGATGCAGTATTTATTGGTGAGATGTTTTGAGTTTTGAATGGAATACGTGGTGTTGATTAACTTATGAATGGCTGCACTATAATAAATTGTATTTTACATACCGAGGATTGTTGGCTCTGAATTGTCTCTCTGGATTTCGAATAAGACCGTGTTTGCTTCATTATCTCACACTTACCAGTAGTGGGTTCCAATTATCTTTGCTACCGGTTCGCTATTGGGAGCGTGTGTGGCGCTTCTGCACATGCGCAGAGATGTCCGGGCTGGTGGGCAGAGCCTCCCACCACTGCCACTACCGGTTTGCCCGATCCGGAGCAAACCGGTAGCAACCCACCACTGACACATACCTAGCCTAAAGACTGCTTTGGATCTCATGAAGGACAATCCGGTGTACATCTGTTTGGAAATAAGGGCCAGCTGGCTAGCTACACTTGGAAATGCTATCTCCGGTGAATTGGAGACTGATTCTTTTACTAAAATACCATGCAGTGTTTCATCCCTTGATTGAGTTGATTAACAGATCTGAAATATTTGTTTTATAGAGGAGAGTAGGAATAGAAGAGGAGAGGAGAGAGGAGGAATGGAATGGAATGGGGAATGGGAATAGAATGGAATGGAATTGGGAATGGAAATGGGAATACAGTAGAATGAGTAGAGTAGAAGAGGATAAGATAGAATATGATAGACTGGGATGGGATAGAATAGAATATGGAAAGAATAGAATACAGTAGAATAAGAATAGAATAGAATAGAATAGTTTATAGAATTCTTTATAGAATTCTTTTTAATGTTTATTTTGTTGTTAAGCCGCCCAGAGTCCTTCGGGAGTTGGCATATAAATTTAATAAATCTAAATCTAAATCTTTATTGGCCAAGTGTGATAATTAGACATACAAGGAATTTGTCTCCAGTGCAGAAGCTGTCAGTGTATATGCAAAGCAATAATCATAATAATGAAATCAGTAAGAAGTGATAGAGAAAATGAGAATACTACTAGTATTATTACTACTACTACTACAGGCATAGATATAAGACTATGCTGTGGGAATTAGGTGTTCGGAAGGGTGATGTCTCTGATACTATATCCAGGACAAGTCAGTTTTGCAACTCTTCTGGGAGAGGTTAGCCAATCTATGTCCTACACAGGTAGCCCCTCTTAAGACCAAAGCATCTCGCAGTGGAACAAAGTAGCTATCATTTCGTACATGTGAATGACACCACTGTGCATGAACAAAAAGGGGAGGGCTTTGTGTTGTGAAGATGCTTCCGTCTGCCTTGACTATGGATTGTTTATTGCTGTGCGAATCCCTTGGAGGAGCTAAGAATCAGTTTGGCGGCTTGGAGGCGTTTGCTGCATGGTGGATCTTGATATTGTCTACCTTAAGATGATTCAGGTAACTAAGATGATTAAAGGCCTGGAGTCACAAACGTGTGAAGAATAGTTGCAGTATTTAGGTATGGCTAGTCTAGAGAAAAGAAGGACTAGGAGTGACATGGCAGCAGTATTCTAGTATGCAAGTGGCGCAGTGATTAAAGTGCAGCACTGCAGGCTACTCCAACTGACTGCTAGTTCAGCAGTTCAGCTGTTCAAATCTCACCAGGCTCAAGGTTGACTCAGCCTTCCATCCTTCTGAAGTCGGTAAAATGAGGACCCAGATTGTTGGGGGCAATATGCTGAACTCTGTAAACCGCTTAGAGAGGGCTGTAAAGCACTATGAAGCGGTATATAAGTCTAAGTGCTATTGCTATTTGAGGGGCTGCCACAAGGAAGAGGGGATCAGCTCATTTTGCAAAGCACCCAGAAGGCAAGACAAGAAACAATGGATGGAAACTAATCGAGGAGAGAAGCAACCTGGAATTAAGGAGAAACTTCCTAACAGTGAGGACAATTAACCAGCGGAATGACTTGCCTTCAGAAGTCGTGGGTGCTTCATCACCGGAGGTTTTTAAGAAAAGAATGGACAGCCACCTCTCTGAAATGGTATAGGGTCTTCTGCTTGGACTAGAAGACCTCTAAGGTCCCTTCCAGCTCTATTCTGATTGTACTATTGATTGTACCATTTGGAGACTAAACTCCGCATCGAGATCCTTTTGAAGGAAAGCAAGATGTCAAGGAGATAGATGATCCTCTCTCTCTCTCTCTTTTCTTTTTTTTTTAAAAGGATTCTTAATTCATTCCCCTGTGGGTGACTTAGAACATCTTTGAGATTCACCCAAGCATCGCTATGCCAGCTTAACTGTAACAAGGAGAGGTTTTATCACTCCAGCAATGGCTGGGAGATGTTAGGAAGGTGCTATAAATCACCCGTGGAGAACTGGCCTTCTTCAGAGCAAGAAATACTGGAGGATCAATATAGGAGCAGATGGCCTCTCAGCAGAAAAATTTCTCTGGGGTTGAGGAGGAAATGCACTCCCGCCCAACGGGGTATCTTCCTAGGGCACAGCAAGCTTGACAAAGGCCATTTGGAATAAACATTAGATGATGAAGGTAGAAAATGTCAGGGTTTTGTTTTTTGTTTTTTCAACTTGGTTTTGGAAGTCTGGGGCTGCTTCCGTGCGAAACAGATCTCTTCAATAGCTTAATTTTTGTGCACCTTTGATTACATCTTGTATTTGTATTTGTTTATCAAGCATATATGATTATAACCAAGCATATATGATTATAAGCAAAGTACAAACAGTAAAACATGATTGAATATATATATATGTAATATTACAAGCATGAATAAGAGTAAAAGAGGTATGAATATATAGGTACATTAGGACAGGAACGGTAGGCACAATTGTGCACTTATGCACGCCCCTTACTGACCTCTTAGGAATGGGGTGAGGTCGATGGTAGATTTTACAATCTTGTCCCTTGTACATCTGAAATGTGAATTTAAGGAGGAATCACAGCCAGGTTATGGACCGGCTAGTCCAAATTTCATCACTCCAGCCTCAAATCCCTGGATAGAAGGTTGGATGCAAAAATAAATAAATAAATAAATAAATAATAATAAAAAATGTTATTTTACAGTCACAGACCAACATATAATCACAAACAATTAACACCAGAAGTCTTGGCTAAAGGGAATTGCAACGTTCTCCTCTAAAATAAATAAACAAATCCCCAACCCTTCCCAAGGGTATGAATAACTGAAAAACAAAGGAGAAAACCGAGCAATTTTTCACATCTTTGCATCCCAGCATCTGGTGCCCTACAAGCGAGATGAAAGTTAGGCCGTTTCATTATAAATCATCATTTATTGTAAATTATAAATGGGCGTTTGAAACCAGCTTTTCCAATTCTCTCCCCTCTCTCGTCTCTTTTCTCCAACCCAGCAATTTATTTCAATACTGAAATGCAAGGAACAGCTTCGGCTTTTATTAAAGATGTTGACATTGCTGATGAAAACTTGCAGTGGGGGGAGTTTGGGGGGGGAAGGATCCATCTACGGAGAGCTAAGATCAAGGAAAGGGGGGCAAAAAGCAGTAGCCATTCTAAAAATGCTGACTTTAGAGAAAGATGCCGGAAGGGGGTTAAAAAAAAAGAGGGGGGTTAGCTTTCCAAATCTTTTTCATTTCTTTCAAAGGCTTCCAAACCGTCCCCTGAAATCTAAAACCTTCCAAAACATTGTACAAATATGGTAATATTTTCTTCCTCAAAAAAAGCAGACAACGAAATTGTTGCATGGAAAAAAAAAGCCATTCAAATATCATAAACTGGAAGATCGTACCAAATTGCTAGTCCATATTTTCTTTCCAAATAGATGACTTGATGTCCAACGAAATTAGGATTTCTAAAGAAAAAAAAAAACCTTGGAAATATTATGCATAAGAGTTTCAGTATCAATGCAATTGTTCGAATGACAAAACAACCAGCACATTAAAACCTTCAATAACAAGATAGTATTGTGTGTGCAAGAGATCCTTTAAGTGCTTTACATCTACATTTATCTGTCCTGGATTTATTATGAACTGAACCGCAGTTTAATATTTCTGATATATCAGTAAGTGAGCCTTATAAACTGACATCATAACTGAGAATTTGGGCGCTGTAATCCTAACACACACTGGAAAAGATGGAAAAAAACACCTGAATAATCCAAGGAAGCCCCAAGCTGTGTGTTTAAAAAATGATGGTGTGGTTAACTCTTGACTTTGGGGGCACTTCTGGTTAATCCCAAACTTCCTTAGCCATACATTAAATAAATTCAGCTCCCTGGGTTAATATCTGTGTAGCTAAATAGGCTTCAATCAAACAATTAAATATTATGGCTATACACCAGCCGTTAACCTCACCTGAGACTGAAATTAATGTTTGTACAACCTGTTGGGTCCACTTTGGTCTCTGCTCACCTAAAAGATTGTGTCAAAACAGTCGTATCACGGCTTGAAATAATGGCAGAATTGTCACACACGTCTCGGGTGAAATGGTCTAGTGTGCGCAACCCATGTCATTTGATTCCTGAATTAACCCATGTTCAGGTTTGCGGAATGCATCAGCCCACCTTATCCAGAGCAGCAAGAACTTGTCAACATGCCAAGCCACTAAATGGACATGTGCACGTTATGTTAACCAAGGGATGTGCAGGGGAAGAGAACAAGTCACGATGTGCCTCGACATGCAAATGTTTGTGCCATGTCATGGCATCACGTGCCGTTTTCACATCATATTTGGCTTGCTATGCAACCAAGATTAAAACAAGGGATCCGTGGTGCTCTCTGATCTGGGTTGTTTTCTTGCAGATGTTTCATTACTCAAACTAGGTAACTATATCTGCATTGATGTTATTCCCTAGTTGGGTAGTGAAACGTCTGCAAGAAAACAACCAACCTCCGAGAGCACCAAGGACCCTTTCATTTCACCTCTGAGCTACAAATATTCTCCTTTAAGGTTAAAATTAATCTAATGTAGTATGTTACAAGTCTGGGCTTACTAAGTAACCGGGTTTACTAAACTCTGGATGACAGATTAAGATTGTTTTTGATATGGTGTGTTTAGAACAAACCAGCTATCTTTGGTTTACTTCACTGCAGTCTTAGGCCAGAAAACCCACCATATTCAGGAAAATAGAACAATTGGTGGTGACAACTGTGGTACAAAAATTATAAAGCTAAAAAGATTTAGGGTTTTTCCAGATAAAGTTTATAGTTAATGGGATATATAAGCTGCTATTTCTTCTTTTCTGTCTTTCTGTCATCCTCTGTAGCTGAGGGGGGCAATTGAAGTGATAGCAGTGTGCTTTAGCAACAACCGACAAAGCAAATTTCCTCTTCTGGCTGGCATTTCCCTAGAAGTAAAACTACCTGTATTGGTTTATTGATTAGTTTTTCATAACCCTTGATCAACAAAGAGAGATTTTTTTTCTCTTTATTTAGGACTTTTTAGAACCCTAACCCCCCCGGATATGAATAAAGCAAAATAAAAAGATAACACAAACACACACAACACCCAATAAAACCTAAATTGAATAAGGAAGACCTCAGATGTGGACTCCTCTCCAAGAAGATCAGAAAAACTCCAGCTTGGAACTCCTACAGAGATACAGCTTATTTGGTTTGAGCCAATGCTAGTTGTGCGAGTTCAGTCATTGTAGTTTAACGTGAAGTGTGAATGCGATCAACTGGCTTATGCAAAAGTCACGATTAAACAGTTTATGGATCACATATTCCGCCAAGTTCACGAGATCAAAGAATATCTGAAGGACCTAGAAACCAAACTCTTTAAGAGGAATGGCTAAAATAAATTACTCAGGGTGTTTATTCTGCCAATGAGAAGAGCGAGGAGAGCTATTACGGTAGCCTTTGGATATCACAGGTTGTCACATACAAGTTGACCACCTCCGTTGGCCCACAGGGAGGATCAGAACCAATGGATAAACCCAAAAAGGAGACTTAGATGGACTCTTGATCAATGCAGTTTAGTATGGACTCGAGAAGAACTTTCTGATTATCCCAGCTAATGGCCAGTGGAACAGCCTGCCACATGAACTTATCTTGGGTTAGGGTTAGGATCTCTGAGCAGAAGGTTGGACTAAATGACCCATAAGAAACCTCAATGGGCTTTTGTGATAAAACTCGCCCCTTACGGGATCCTCCTTATGAAAAACCCATCCTCCGCAGTCCATTCGAGCAAATTTAGTATGAGCCAAGGTGGCGCAGTGGTTAGAGTAATACTGCAGGCCACTTTAGCTGACTGTGATCCGCAGGTCAGCGGTTCAAATCTCACGGGCTCAAGGTTGACTCAGCCTTCCATCCTTCCGAGGTAGGTAAAAATGAGGACCCAGATTGTTTGGGGGCAATATAAATATACATTGCTTACTGGGGTAAACCGCTTAGAGAGTGCTTGCACTATGAGGTGGTATATAAATCTCATACATACATACATAAATTAAATTAAATTAAATTAAATTAAATTAAATTAAATTAAATTAAATTAAATTAAATTAAATTAAATTAAATTAAATTAAATAAATAAATAAATAAATAAATAAATAAATAAATAAATTTAGCAAGGCTGTCCGGATGGCTCAGGAATCCGGCTTTAATCGCACCAGGCTTTCCCGATTCCCCGACTTCTCACTGCACCAGGACCCCCCCCCCCCAAATGCGGACTGCTGTTCACGTTTTCCTTCAACTCCCAATCCAGGCTTCCCCCCCCCCCCAAACCCCACGCCTTCGCGGGCTGCAACCCCTCCTTCCACCCAGCCCAAATGCCGCAACTGATGCAGAGCGGGGTTTCCAAAGGGGAGGGAGGGGGAAAGAAAAGAAAAAAAGAAAAAAAGAAAAAGACACACTCCACCCCACGATTTCCTGCTCAAATAAACCCAGTCCCCCCCGAAAACCACCCCACCAGGAACAACAAAACCCACCCTACAGCCAGTTTTAAATAAAATCGCTCTACCCATATAATGCATTGTACCATGCATGCAACGTATAGAGAAAAAAAAACTTAGATCGCATTGCATTTTAAACTACCCCCAATAAAAAGAAAAAAAAACTGTCTTGCAGAAAAAAAAAAACCGCAGCGCAACCCGGCTGCAAAGCGCGCGTGAGAGCGCAGACAAGCGCGTGGGTTGCTCCCCCCCTTCTCTCTCCCCCCCCCGTTTTCCGGGGCGGCCCTTCCAACAGTCTCTCCCTCCCCCCCCCCTCGCTGCAGTTCCCCCCTCCTCCGGCGAGAGGCGGCGAGGCACTGCAGCTCCCGGCCGGGGAGGCGGAGCCGCCGAAGCCGGCCGACACGTGGGCAAAGTGGGGGCGGAGGCGGCTTCTTTAGGCAGCAGCGGCAGGCGCCGGTACTGGGCCTTGTTGGTCGCCGCCGCCGCCGCCTCCTCCTCTTCCTCCGCCGGCCAGCAAGAGGCGACCATGCCGGGCGCGCTGCGGGAAGAGACGGCGCAGCTGCTGGGCGACTACGTGCAGCACCGGCTGGGGGTGGCGGCGCTGCCTGCCCCGAGCCGCACGGCCGAGACGCTGCGGCGGGTGGCCGACGAGCTGGAGAGCCGCGAGCGCCTCTTCTTCCGCAACGCCTGCAGCGCCGCCGCTTTGCCCGAGCCCGGCGAGGCGGCGGCTTTGCTGGGCCGGGTGGCCACGCAGATGGAAGCCGAAGGCGGCCTGAATTGGGGCCGGGTGGTGGCGCTGGTCGTGTTCGCCGGCAACCTGGCGGCGGCGCTGGCCGAACGGGGCGCTCCGGATCACAGCGGCGCGCTGGTCGAGGCGCTGGCCGCCTACCTGGCCGAGGAACGGCGGGACTGGCTGGAGGCGCACGGCGGCTGGGTAAGCTGAGCCTCGCCTCCCTCCTCTCCTCTCCTCTCCGCCCGGAGCTCCAACCCGGCTCGGGGGCTGCGGCTCCTGCGCTCTCCCCCCTTCTGCAAGCCCCCGAGCGGCAGCCAAGCGCCAACCTCCTCCGCCTTGTCTTGCTGCAGCCCCGCTTTTTTTTTTGCTGGCGGTGGGGACCCCCGAGATCCTCCGCCCGGGCCTCGATGCCTTTTTTTTCCTCCCCCCCCCCGCCCCTTCCTCCTCCTCCCTCTCCTGCAGCCCCCTCCCCGAGTCTGGCTGCAGCCCCGCTTCCCGGCTTCTTTCTTTCTTTTTTTTTGCTGGGGTTGGGGACCCCCGAGATCCTCCGCCCGGGCCCCGATGCCTTTTTTTTCCTCCCCCCCGCCCCTTTCTCCTCCTCCTCCTCCTCCTGCAGCCCCCTCCCCGAGTCTGGCTGCAGAGCCGCGGCGCTTGCAGGGTTGACCTTGGCGCAGAGGCTTTTCGCCGGCTGCTTAAGATGCGCGCTCGGCCGCCCAGCCTCCCTCCCCGGCTCTGTGCTGAGCTGGCGGGGCCCCCCCTCACTCTTTCCTCCCCAGACCCCCCCTTTCTTCTCCCCCCCCCCCAGCCCCGAAGGGGGCAGAATTGCAGAGGGAAGAAGCGGGAGGGCGAGGAGAAGGGGAGGAGGGTTGACTGACGGCTGGGTTGCAGCGAAAGAGGGCCGGCTGAAATTTTTTTTTTCCCATATAAGGGAAGCAACGGCGGACAAACCGTGAGAAGTTGCCTTGGAAAGGGCTTTTCTTGGAATCTGGGATCGGCCTCCCCTCCTCCGTCTCTCGCCTTCCTTCCTTCCCTCCCTCCCCTCCAATATAGCTCTCTTTCTTTCTCTCCCTTTTTTTTTCTCTCTCTCTCCCCCTGCTTGCTTTTTCAATTTTTTTGCTTTGAGCCGCATTATTTATGCGGCGCACATAGTGAGCTTTGCCTTCAGGTTGGAGACTGGGCTGGGGGAGGTGTGTGTGTGTGGGGGGGGGCTGGTTTCTGGGACGAGCTGTGCCCCGAAGGCTGGCAGCTGATGGAGCTTCCAGACCACCCACCCACCGCCTGCCCTTGAAGCAGCCTGTGCCAAGGAAACCTGCAAAAGGGGGAAGGGGCCCTGCAAAAGCCCCCCCCCTTTGCTCAGGTTGCACCCCCCCTTTAACCAATTTCTAAAACCATTCCTCAAAAGCCCACCCGAATCTGCGTAGAATGTAGCATTAGGTTAAGGTTTCTTTTCCTTTTCTCTTGAGGGTTTTCCCCCCTCCCTTCATCTTAAGGAAACCCCCTCCCCCCCAAGCATACCCTAAGCTTTCCTGCACAATTTTACGCTACTCTCTGGTGTGGCTTTCCCTCCCCCCCCCCCATTGTGTAAGTCATGTGATTCGTTTGCATCTGGCTTAGGTGCATTCCAGCTATTGTGGTCTTAACTGTCGCTCTTGGTCTAATAATGTGCTGTTGGAAAGAGACCTGGTTAGATCAGAGTTAAGAAAACCTGGCTTAATGGAATGAGTGAACCTCGCCTCTTGTTGCTTCCCCCCCCCCCCCCCCCCCGGGAAGGACAGGCCCTTGTGAATTCTTTCTCTGAAATGGGAACTAACATGAAGGAAGGCAGGAGGACGCTTCTCGGATCTAGCCAGGTAGAGGCCACACCTGGATAGATTCTTCCAAGTCTAGATTGCTTGCCAACAGACTTCTACTTTGTCCAGCATTTCAAAATATTTACTTAACAAGAGGAATCGGTAAGCTTCCTGTGAATTTTAGTTCACCGCCAGGTAACAAGACATCTGTTTAGTTTTATGTTAGTCCAGCCTGACTGGGGGGAAAAACAGATGGTATTCTTCACACTAGGATTCTTGAGATTAGACTCCTATATCTTATGAACCAAGTGCAGGTAGTCCTGGATTCAACAACACTTCGTTTAGTGACCGTTCAGAGTTACAACACAAAGAAGTGGCGACCATTTTTCACACTTAATGGCCTTTGTAAGCCTCCCCGTTGCTGTGTCATTTACATTCGGATGCCTTGACAACGGTCTCACTTTTATGACAGCTGCAGCGTCCCAGAGTCTCCTTTTGAGACCACCTGACAAGCAAAATCGATGGGGAGACCGGATTCAATTAGCAATCCCTGTTACTAATTTAACAACCGGCCGCGATTCTCTTAAAAAAAAACGTGGTAAGGAAAGTCGTAAAATGGGGCAAAGCTCACTCAACGACATACACTTTGGCCTCAATTGCAGTCGTAGGTTGAGGGCTCCCTGTTGCGATGAACCATGGTTTGCAAAAAGAAAAGGGGGAAAAAAAAGAAGTTTGCGTAACACGTTAAGCTGTGAAACAATGGTTTGCGAGCCCCTGGCTGGACATGCATGTGTATTATAGCAAAACTGCACAAGGCACTTTATGACTTTAACACAGTGCATGAATTGGAGCCAGTGTGTAGTTAAATGGAAGGTGGGTATAATCCCAGAGTTTGGTAGCACGCGCCATGGCAACTGTGGGTGTGCATGCGTTTCTGCATCAGATGATTGTAGCTGTCCTAGACCTGACCATTGAACCAAAGAGCACTTTTCTTTTGCTCAAAGACAGGCTCATATATAACCGACCCCGTTGGAAAAAATTCTCCTTGAACCCTAGAGACAGAAAATGCAGCTTAGATCCTGAATTTGCAGGTCTCCTTTTGATGGACCTTTTTTTTTTAACCTAACCTAGATGGCATCTGGAAGTCTCGGATTCTAGCGGATTCTTTCTCTAATGGTACTGATAGAAATATAGTTGGTTGTGTTTTCTTGCCCCCCGAACGTTGGAGGAATGAAAGCTCGGTTGTTCTTTTTTTTTGTTTATGCAGAAGAAAGTGTTTCCTAAGATTTGCAGAGATTTCTCAGCCAAAATTTTGGGAACAGGGAAACATTAATGAGGACCTTCAGTGAGGGTGACGAGTGTTGCTTCCAGCCTTCCGTGATGGTTCTGGTCCATCTTCTGGACCAGCTCAAGTTTCAGAGATTGTGAAAATGCAGTAAAATGCAGTAAAAATGGAGAGCAAGAAGGGAGTAGTAGAAATGATGCTACTTAGAAAAATGTGGCTGGATCAAAAGGATGGTTGCGTTTGTATCTTCTTAAGATAAAGATCTATCTTTACTTCTTGAGTAAAGAAGGGATATCTCCAAAGCCTCAGGATTGCAGTTGTGTTTCCAATATAGTCTATTTTTTGAGGGGTCCTTGGTGCTCTCTGAGCTTGGTGGTTTTCTTGCAGACGTTTGATTATCCAATTAGGTAACATCATCAGTGCTAGAAGAGAGTGGGTTAGTTTGTGCTAACTCTTCTAGCACTGATGATGATACCTAATTGGATAATCAAACGTCTGCAAGAAAACCACCAAGCTCAGAGAGCACCAAGGACCCCTCAAAAAATAGACTATGTTGGAAACACAACTTCAATCATTTCAATCCTACAAATATTCTCCTTTATAGGTAGTCTGCTTTTTCTCCAAGAAGTAGACCTAAAGAGATGGGTCCCCAGCTTCTGTTTTATTAGGAAACAGTTCTCTGAAATAGACCAGTAGGCTGATTGAGACTGACCCAAAGTTTCCAAGATAAACACATGATGGTGCACATCTTAAAAGAAGAAGTGGGGTACTTCCAAGTCAACATCTAGCGTCATTGAGCTCCACCTCCCATTAGCTAATGTCTGCTTGGCTGCTCATTTCAGGTGGTGGAAATCCATTAAATCCACTCTGTAGAGTGGTGGGCTTTCCATTTCAGATACGGGTTCTGTGGTGCAGTGGCCATTAACTTAGATGGTTTGGAAAGGGGTTGGCCAAGTGCATGGAGAAGACGCGTCTATGGCTACTAGTTGCAACTATACGTGAAGTCCAGGCTCAGAGGAGAGAATATATGAGTCCCAGCTAATGAGGAACAGGAGGCTGGAGTTTCATACCAGTTCTGCTTCTGAACTGTCTGAAGATCATTATTGGCCAACATGCGAGGCCAGTTCCTTCAATCTAATCCCGTAGAGTTTGATTTGAGTTTCTGCAGGTCAGAAACGTTCTCATGAACTTCCCATGAACCTTGCAGAGCCTGTCAAGTTCAACCGAGGAGGTGTCTTCATGTCATCTGTAAGGTTTAGAATACATTATTCATAGTAAACTGAGGCAAAGGGGAATAGCAGGCCGTTCTGGCATGTTTTCATGGCTTATCCGGTGAAATTTTTGCTTTGTTCCTTATGGATGGCAAAGATTGGGTAGTTGTGTTGCCAAATCTCTCAAGAGTCCAAGAACTACAGTGCAGAAATTCTTCTGAACTTGAGTTTCCCCAGGCTAATAATATCTTTCCATCGGTTAGCTTCACATGCCAAGCCATGGTTTATTGACTAAGCCACGATTCAGCCTGAGCAAAGCTACAGAATCGCTTGGCCAGCGGAGTGGCTCAATTCACATGGGCCACAACCCCAAACTTAAGATGGTTGTGGCTTAATGGCAGGCTTAGAACCCAGTTCCTGATATTCTGGCACGGCTGATTCGAGAAAGCCTCTTAGGAACTCAAAGGCAATTCCAGGAACCTGGTCGTTCTTGCAAACTTTAATTGGACTTTTCCCATCCACCTACTTGAAATAGACTACCGCCAACAAAAGCCTTTGTTTTGTCTCTGATATAATCAGAACTAGGGAGAATTTTTTGCATTCTTAAGTGCTTGGCACCTTTCCAGGCCTTGCCAGATAGCTTGTGAAGTCTAGCCCATTTCTATATCCTTTCTTGATAAGAAGATTGTGGCAGTGTAGCTAGGAATCCCTTGAGATACTTAGTAACCCAGTTGCTGGATAGCTGCCAGCAAAATAGTGTATGTGTGTGTGTGTTTTGAATATGTGGATTGGCCCATCCCAACCTATTGGCCAGGCTGGCTAGGAAAGTTGCGAGTAGTTGTAGTCGAACACACCTGCAGGTCAACTCAGACGAGAAAGTTATTGCTAATAGCAGAAGAAACTTGTCCTTGGCTAATCTTTTAGGTCAGCAGCAACAAAAGGATCACTCCTTTCCCCCGCTTTGCATCTGGACCAGCTGAAGGTTATAGAAACTTCCCTCTGTGTATATTACCAGCTCGCTCTCTTCCCCGCTTACTCCCCAGTGTAGGATTTCTTGTAGCTCTGCAAAATCCAACCCCAGCTATTGTTGAGTGGGTGCGGGTATAAACCTTTGCCAGGAATGTGAATAATCAACTTCAAAGCAACTATTTCTCACACAAAGTACTATGGGGAAAGAATACATAGAAACCTTCATTCAGTTCTCGGTTTTCAAACGGGGGGGGGGGGCAGGAGAGAGAGAAGAAAGTAAGTCTATTCAAAGCCACCTCTTCTTCTCTTGTGGGCAGTTGGTTTTCTGTCTTCTCCCTCCCCTTCCCCTGGACCTTTGCGATCATATTCTGCATTTAACTGGTGCCCACGGGCAGCATCAAAGGTTTAAACTGGACAAAAGTGCATTTTTCTAACCCATGAAAGGTGAAATCAGAAGCTGCTCCCCAGGTAGGCCCAAAGATCATCTTATGAGGTTAGCCATAAGGCTGTTGGCTGTAAGATTTATTTATTTATTTATTTATTTATTTATTTATTTATTTATTTATTTATTTATTTATTTATTTAAATGGATTTCTATGCCGCCCAACTCCCAGGGGACTCTGGGCGGCTCACAACATATTAGAAAACCATTACAAGTATAAAATACAGTGGTTAAAAAATACAAAAGTTAAAAAGAGTATCATATATTCATAAAAATGGGGGGAGACCCATATCTAATCTAGTTGGTCTCACTTTCACCCCGCCTGCCGGAAGAGCCAAGTTTTTATTGCTTTCCGGAAGGCCAGTAGGGTGGGGATGGTCCTGATCTCCCGGGGAAGCTGGTTCCACAGGGAGGGAGCTCCCACAGAGAAGGCCCTCCCCCTCGGCCCCGCCAACCGACATTGTTTGGTCGATGGGACCTGGAGGAGGCCGACTCTGTGGGCCCTAACCGGTCGTAGGGAGGTATGCGGCAGGATGCGGTCCCGAAGGTAATTTCCCCCCACCTATATAATTTGAGGACAAGTGTGTGTGTGTGTGTGTGTGTGTGTGTGTGTGTGTGTGTGTGTGTGTGTGTGTGTGTGAACTGAGTGTGAATCACATGTTTGGCTACAGATGTCTGGAAGCCCAGTGTTCTTTTCAAGGTTGGGACATTTGCCTCGTGTGACTTCTGCATGGGATGTGGGGCATGCGGTGTAGCTAAGAGCTTTACCGCAAGGAAATCCGTAATAAAATTATTTTCAGAGATTTAACTTCTCCAGGGCTTTTTGAATTCTGCCAGCCACATTTAAGGGGCTGCTTTTCCCAGGAGTTGAAAATAGGGGTTCTATTGTAGAACACTGGTTTCTCCATTCCAAAAAAGGGAAACATTTTTGGGGCAGGAGAAGAAACAACAATTTGTGATTGATACTGGTTTCTAGGGAAGATTTCTGTTTTGTGCCTTACGTGAAGGTGGACATCTTTATCCAGGTTGAGAGAGGAGAGTAACCTACGGCAGTGGTCTCCAACCTTGGCAACTTTAAGACTTGTGGACTTCAACTCCCAGAGTTCCTCAGCCAGCAAAGCTGGCTGAGGAATTCTGGGAGTTGAAGTCCACAAGTCTTAAAGTTGTCAAGGTTGGAGACCACTGACCTACGGGATCAGGAGTGTTGGGATGAAAATAAAATCTCATAGAGGCGATTTAGATCTTTACTTGGAATCCAGACAGTTAGAAATAAAGCCGAGATTAAAAATCTAATAGAAAATATGTTAAGATAAGAATTACTCTTATCAGAGGCGAAATGAATCTTTTCCTGGAACTCTGACATTGTCAAAATAAACCGCATTATAATTCTAATGTAAAAGATATTTATTTTGATACAAAAATAGTTAATCACATGTTGGCTATATAAAAGAGATGTTGCTTCGTCAGAAGCGTAGAACAAAAGGAATGAAGGAATGTACACATGCGTACTAGGAACATAAATCACGTGCTCAGGAATAAACCATTATATTTGACAGGGATGCATCTCCCTGCATCTCCCTGCATATACATGTAACAGGCAATATAAAATCACTGCGTGACAAAATATTTATTTCAGTACAAAAACAATAAATCCTGAATAATTACATCTTTGCTAAGAAACTCGACCGTTCAGGTCAAGAGCCAAGTCAGAAGAAGAAGAATGGTGGTTTAGGAATGTGGACATGCGTAGAAGATCATATCACGTGTTCTGCTTGTATTGGAATGTACCATAATATTAGATAGGGGTGCATCACCCTGCATAGACATACAACTGACAATATTCACACCGTGACAAGGAGCTTGGAAGGGAACAGCTTGAAAGGAATGGTTGAAGGTATGGGAGATGTTTAGCTTGATGAAGAGAAGGACGACCGTGTAGAACGGTCGTCCAACCTCGGCAAGTGTAAGACTTGTGGACTTCAACTCCCAATGTTGGCTGGGGAATTCTAGGAGTTGGTCCACATGTCTTAAATTTGCCAAGATTGGACACCTCGATTGAGAAGATGAGGCAGATATTCCGGAAGACAGGTGGAAAACAAGGAAGTAAGTTTTGGTTGGACAAAGGAGAACATCCCAATAGAGAAAAAGGTTCATGAATGAACTCGGACTGTCTTGGAGATGCCGAATCTGCTTTGGACATACCCTGATCTAGAAGATGAGGCAGACAGTTCCAGAAGGCAGGTGGGAAAGAAGGAATTTAAATCAGAAGGAAAGTTTTGATGGGACGTAGGAGAACATCATAATAGGGGGAAAGGTTCATGGATGAACCATCTTGGAGATGGTGAATCTCTTTTGCTGCTGAAGGTTGAAGAGAGGATGGGTGACTTATCTGCTGAGATTGCTACGATGGTGAATTTTTGCACCAGGCTTAAATGATTTCCAAGAATCTTTCTCTATGTCATGTTCTAATTTTCCCAAGAGTGTGTGGGCTATGGATTAAATAAAATGCTCAACCATTGTATGGAATATGATTGCCAGTCATGTAACTTTTTATCTCCTGCAACATGGGAAATAACTATTTGGTGATAACCTTGGCAGGTCTCTGGAGGCCACTTGGCATCCCTTGAGCTTCAGATTGGACACCTTTCTCTTAGATCCACCTTCCCCATCTTAGGGCCTGCCAGAAGGTGTCGATCAGAGGTCTTCAAACTTGGCAACTTTAAGACTTGTGGACTTCAACTCCCAGAATTCTCCAGCCAGCATAGCCAAAGCTTCTACTTTTGCAGATTCCTTGCAAAAGGATGCTGGTCATTTGCATCCTTTTAGAGGGTCGTTGAAGCACTTGGAGGTTTATCTGTGTCACCTGAGTGGTGCAAATGGTTCCTGTAATCTGCAATTTTTTCCCCTCTGCAAATCCATTCCTACTCCCACACCATTCCAAAGGTGCTCATCCCAAATTGTATAGCTAAAAGTCTGTAGAGATTCTCAGTCATCCAGGTCATGGTTGTCCCAAAGGTGCTTTTTCAAGAAGCAACTGGACTTTCTGGTTTTTCTTTGAAGACGTTTCGCTTCTCATCCAAGAAGGCTTCTTCAGCTCTGACTGAATGGTGGAGAATTTATTTA
Organism: Diadophis punctatus similis; assembly: GCA_023053685.1. NCBI lineage: Eukaryota > Metazoa > Chordata > Lepidosauria > Squamata > Dipsadidae > Diadophis > Diadophis punctatus. Next base: position 15,570,207 of record JALIGW010000012.1, on the reverse strand, counting down.
GTCACAACTGAAGAAGCTTCTTGGATGAGGAGCGAAACGTCTTCAAAGAAAAACCAGAAAGTCCAGTTGCCTCTTGATCCACTTAACCACCGGGTGACTTGACTTAATAACTGCAGTGATTCACTCAACAGCTGCAGCAAGAAAGGTCATAGAATTGGGCAAAACGTAAGAACATCTGACTTAGCAACAGAAATGTTGGGCTCAATTGTCATAAGTTGAGGACTACGTGTATACACATACACACCTAGGTGAGAATGTCTCTCTCTGTGTCTACTTGCTGCTGCTTCTTTTTTTCATCCAGAGCTTGAATCCCAAATATTGGGGCAAAACTCTGCAAGCCTTAATGAATCACTGCAAAGATAATCATTAAGTGAAACTGATGGAAATAGACATTCTGTCTGGCTTAATTTCTTTTAGGGCCTCCATTTCCCTTCTCCGCTACAACCCTCTCTACTGTTTTAACGGCTCTTCCATTAACGCTTCCATCTTAGCAGAAACCCAAGTGACAGCAACGTAATAGCAAGATGGGGCTTGGGACCCCCACCCTTTTTTTTAAAGTGAAGAGAGAAAGAATACCTATTCCATTCTCCACCTTCTTGATTTGGGGCATTGCCTATTTTTTAATTATTATTATTATTATTATTTTTTGCTTCCGGAATTCCTCAGGCACCTTTGCCCCAGTAGTTCTGAATGGCAACTCCCGGCCATTTTTGGTTCTCCGGCTCAAAAGAGGGCGAGTTGGCAACGTCTGGAAGCTGCCCACCTGAATGCTAATGATCCGAGCGGCCGCTGCTGGCAAAATGCATCAGCTGACATCCAGCCTCCCCGTCTCTCCCCCCTGTTTGCCCAAATTAAAGTGGTAGAGAACAAAGTTCCGAAAGAAATTAAGGGTAGGACCAATTTGCATAGACATCTGTCAGATAGGAGTTCAAACATGACCATCTGGAGTCATATCTCTTGTCATTCTTGATTATTCTGAATAAAGAGGCGGCCCCCGCAGCTGCCGGTTCGTTTCTGGCACCCAAACAGGCTAGGAACGGTGCAAACACACACACACACACACCCCAATGATGCTCTGTTTTGTGTGAATGAGATGCCATCTTCCTGAGTGGGGTTTGGGCAGCCGCGTTCTTAATGTGAGCACAATAGCGCAATCGTCTTGTGTGTTTGTGTGTGTATTTTTCCTGTAACTGATGGTACAGCCATCAATCCTTGGTCTGTCCCTGTTTTCTTGGTCAAAGATTAAAAAAAAATGCTTCTTCATATTCAGCTACTTTAATGGGTATTCCTGATCTCTTTCTTTACACTTATTTTGGAAGTGTCTTGAGGTAGCAAAGAGCTGACGTTGGAAGCATCTCTAACACTTATCAGCCGTGTTGGTTCCAGATCTACAGATCTTTATTTGTCAGCTCACTTTGGGACCTCTTTAATTTCCTTTCTAATTTAAGACTGGCCTAATTCATTCTATGTCTTTTCCCACTGGAGGTCTCCTTTGCACCAATATGAAGGCTAGCCCGCTTTTTCTCACCTGCTGTCTTCCATGTCAGTTGGACCAACTCTTACCATCCTTAGCTATCATGGTGAGATGGAATTCTGGGCACTGAAGTCCAGAACATTTGATGGGTTGCAAATTATCTGGCTTGCCCAGAAGCTCTTGAAGCCGACGGTGGTTGAACATCGGGTGAATCTGACTCATGGTGTTGTTTGTTGTCTTTTCTCTTCTAGGATGGCTTCTACCACTTCTTCAATAAGCACGGCTCGGATGCAGCTGACCAGAACAGCACCATCAGCAATGCAATTATGGCGGCGGCAGGATTCGGCCTAGCAGGATTGGCTTTTCTCTTGGTGGTGCGATAAGAACACACAACACACACACACACACACACATCAGCGGACTTAGACTGCAGGGAGATGGGATGGGTGGGCACGCTCCTTTCTTAAAACCGCTAACGTCCCAGCGAAACGTCCATTCTATATTTCTACGACGGTCGAAGATAGAAGCCTATATATAAATATATATTTTTAACTAGAGTTGGGGCAAAAATTAGTTGAGCACATCACCTCCCCCCCCCCCCCGGCACGACCAATGGTGGGTGAATGCCTCTTTGCGCTCATCCTAAGAACTGGGCACCTTTGGGATCGTGGCGTTAGGGCTGACACCTCGTCACCAGTTGTTCCGGGAACCGTGAAAGTGCTGGATGTTATTGCTACTTTGTTCATGGTGGGCTTGTAATGGAACCAAGTGGAAGACGTGTTTGCCTTTCTTCTTTGTGTGCGTGTGTATGGTGCGGAGGGGAAGGGAGGGGAGGGGGGGCAGGAGGGATCGTTGCCTTGTGAAATGTGAGCCAGTATTAATAAGAATGAAGAGCTTATTCTTCTTGGGGTGCAATGCAAACCATACCAAGGCCACTCAATAACATAAACTTGCAAGTTCCATGTTGCACAGAGCATTATAGCTTACGTGTTTTTGTTATAATGACATAACTCTTAAGTTACACTACAAGTATATGTCAAGAATGTTGATACCAAAACAGTCGAAGCTGCAGAACCAGTTCTTAACTGAAGTTGTTTAACTATTAAAAGAAAAGAAGAAGAAAAACCTTTTTAAAATTGGTATATTTGGAAGTCCATTGAAGGCTGGGATTTCTGTGGATTTCCTGTCAAATCCAGAAACTCCATATAACTTAATATATTTTTGAAGTATTTATCATTGTATAATACTGGTAGCTGGTTAACATCTATTTTTGTTAAATTCCATTTTTTTAAAAGAAAAGCTCTCCAGTTGCTTTCTTCACTGTACCTGTCTTATAACTTGTTTAACAGTTCTAGTTTTGGTAATTGATATACTGTGTATTGTACAAAATAGTCTTGAGACGTGTCCTGTGTCCTTTTCTTTAGCTTGTACAGTTTTAATATGTGAATAAACAACTGAATATTTTTATTTTAAACAAGTTCATGAGCAGCGTTTATGTGGAATTTCTCTCTGTCTCTCTCCTCCCTCCCTCCCCTCCCTCCCTCCCTCCCTCCCTCCCTCCCTCTCTCTCTCTCTCTCTCTCTCAGACCCAACACGCAAGTAGCACAAACATGCCTTCAGGAAAAAATATAAGCAGCAGGCCAGGTGTTGTGTGTCTGCATTGGCTATACACAGGTTATACACAACTGCTAAAGTCAAGGTATATCTAATTTTGTATTGACTTTCACTGTCTACAGAGAGTACAATCCAAAGTGAATAAGGAAGCAATTAAAGGAGCCAAGAATCTTTGAGCACTTTCGCTTTCTATTTTTATCCCCCTGTGAAGTCCCAGGTTGGGGTTTTTTTTTTTACTGTTTATAGCAGCGGTTCTCAACCTGGGGGTCGTGACCCCTTTGGGGGTCGAACAACCCTTTCACAGGGGTCGGGAGACTTTGCCTGGACGCCACCATTTGGGTTCTTTTACCTTCTGTGCATGCGCAGAACACTGTGCATGCACAGAGGGTAAAACAAAATGGCGGTGGCGGGGTGGGTCACGGGGACGGGTCGCGGCATTAGGAAGGTTGAGAACCACTGGTTTATAGTGAAAGAAATGCAAATTGAATGTTATTTGGCAACCTGAAGCAGTCGGTGAACATGTCTGTCTGTCTGTCTGTCTGTCTATCTATCTATCTATCTATCTATCTATCTATCTATCTATCTATCTATCTATCTATCTATCTATCATTCTCTCTCCCCCCCCCCTCCCCCTCTCTCTCTATCTATTTAAGCACACATATAACCTTTAAGATGAGTGCAGTTTGCAAGGCAGCTCTGATAGGATAGATCTAGAATTGGCTTTGTGTAGATGTGATAGGAGAGCTTCTCTCTTACAGGTGGAAGCCGCCCCATGTTCAAAGAAAGTCGTCTGCTTTGGACCCCCGTCTTTTCCAGGATTGTAGCCTGTATCAACACCCACTTTAGAGAGTTCCTGTGTTTAATCTAGCATGACCTTGTGATTATTTCTGAACAGCCAACTCCCATTGTAAACCTAGATAGAACAGGAATAAGGAACTCCACACCCTTCCCTCCCGGCATAATTTATGTTGTGTTAGAATGATAGCATTCTGTTGGGATGGGCAGTAGATTCAAGGGTAGGACAGACGAGCTGGTTTTGCAGTAGATGGCTTCCAATAGGAGAGGGGTTTTTTTTTGGAAGCCAGTTGTGAGCACACTCACAATATGGCTTTCATATTGTGGCTTTCATGGTGGGCCTGGCCAGTCCAGCTTCATGTAGCAGAAAGCAAAGGATGACATTGAATCGTGGACTGAAGAAGCTTCTTGGATGAGAAGCGAAACATCTTCGAGGAAAAACGAAGTCGTTTCCTTTTGAAAAAACAACCTTTGGGACAACCATGACCTGGACCAACGAGATAATTCATAGACACTGAATCCTCTAGTATGCTCATGAGTTTCCCAAGAAAATACCAAATTATTTTGTTTTCTTGACAGGCGGGCCTTCCCCTTTCAAATAGCAATAGTAATAGCACTTAGACTTATATACCGCTTCATAGTGCTTTACAGCCCTCTCTAAGCGGTTTACAGAGTTCAGCATATTGCCCCCAACAATCTGGGTCCTCATTTTACCGACCTCAGAAGGATGGAAGGCTGAGTCAACCTTGAGCCTGGTGAGATTTGAACTGCCGAACTGCAGTGCTGCTTTTAACCACTGCGCCACCTCGCCTCGGTAGAGCCCTTAATTAAGGGCTAATAGAGCCCATAAGGGCTAATAGAGCCCTTAATTACAGATATATATTTTTTCTTTTGCTTTCCTAAAAAGGCCTGAAAGGGTACAAGGAGGAGCCTAAGACAGTTTCTTGGAAATAAAAGATCAGGCTGGAGGTTAGCACATTGCTTGGCAGTAGCCCAGTTTCTCATTGGATTGCTTTTTTTTTGTTAGAAACATCCTTTAAAAGAAATTTGGAAATGAACTTTGAGTCATGTCAAGGATCAAATAGTTGGAGGGCATCTAGGGCTCAAGAAATGAATTCTCATCGCAGTGGTCTTTATCCAGGAGGACTATCCAGGAGAAGACCCACGATAAGATGCCCTCTGGGGCTCTATGTACACATTTGGAGTTCTTTCTGCTCAATTTTCATTCTTTTTGTCCAGCTAAGAGAAGTGGCAGAAAGGCAAACACTTTTTTTTTCAAAAGCCAAAGTGATGAATTAACAGAATAACATAGTTAGAAGGGACCTTGGAGGTCTTCTAGTCCAACCCGCTGGAGGGTCAAGCAGGAGACCCTATACCAGGGGTCAGCAACCTGCGGCTCTGGAGCCACATGTGGCTCTTTCATCTCTGCTGCGGCTCCCTATTGCTCAAAATATGTGTCACAACTGCCAATGTGTGACATCCGCCGGCAGGCAATTTATTGAGCTTTTCGATCCACGGTAGGCCAACCATGGATAAATCCAAGAAAAGAAAAGTTTCAGAAGAAAACAGAATCTTTAATTCAACTATATATGCTAGTTTTGTGGCCGCTCAGGAAATAGTCAGGCGCGGGAAGAGTTTTGTGGCTCCCGGTGTTTTCACTTCTGTGAGAAACGGTTCCAAATGGCGCTCTTGAGTGCTTAAGGTTGCCGATCCCTGCCCTATACCATTCTAGACCAGTGGCTGTGTCCAGTCTCTTCTTAAAAGCCTCTAGTGATGGAGGACCCACAACTTCTGAAGGCAATCTGTTCCATTGGTTGATTGTTCTCACTGTTAGGAAATTTCTCCTTAGTTCTAGGTTGTTTCTCTTCTTGATTAGATTCCATCCGTTGTTTCTCATCTTGCCTTGGAAAATAAGTTGACCCCCTCTTCTTTGTGGCGGCCCCTCAGATATTGGAACACTGCTTTCATGTCACCCCTTCTTTTCAGTAGATTAGATACACCAATTCCTGCGACCTTTCTTCATATGTTTTAACCTCCAGGCTCCTAATCTAGTTTGGAATGCTTCAAGGTCTGGTTCTGCCCCAGATTGTCCAATCTTTGAGGGATTGTTCTCTTTAACCTATATAATCAGGCAGGCTTTTAGCTCCTAAGCTGTTGAATATTTTTAGGAAACCACCAAGAAATACTTGATTTGAAATTCATGGACAGAACTGGAGACCACTAGTTCTGCTGGGCTTTGATTTTGATAGTACTGCAGTTGGAGCATTATGGAAGTTGAGATTCCACACATTTGGAAGACAGATTAGAGAAGACCAGACCACAATGGCCTCAGAAGTTGTATATAGGTAGGCTTGCCTCTTTAAACTCAAGACGTTTACAGCTACGAATTGAAGGGTGCTCATCCCACAATTCTGCTTCTCCAGACCAAAGGTTTTGTCCCTTGCCTCAAAGGTTTTCAGTGAACTGAAAAGTTAGCAGAAATTGCAAGTCACAAGTGGAAGACGTTCAAGTTGGAAGCCCATCTACACAATTGATCTGGAAGAGCTTCCTTTGTGAGTAGCCCTGGTTAATTCATTTTGTATTGAATGGCCACCTTCTCTTGCCATCCTAGGGAATTATGGATAAGTCCCATCAACATATTTCGACCGTCAATAGTGGCTTAATTCAATCAACCATGCCAGTCCTTGAAATGGTGCTGTGATTAGTAATACCAGTCCCTGGATCCCAACTGGAGCATGAGTTCTACATGGAATTGAGAATAGGGAACGTGGACACTACTTGAGCAGGTACGGCCAATAGGAATGTCACGATGTGAATATTGTCAGTTGTGAGTCTATGCAGGGTGATGCACCCCTATTCTAATATTATGGTACTTCCCAATACAAGCAGAACACGTGATATGATATTCTGCGCATGTCTACATTCCTAATCCACCATTAATCACTCTTCTGCCTTGTCTTCTGACCTGAACAGTCGTGTTACTTAGCAAAGTTGTAGATTTATTGTTTTATCTTGTTTTTATACTGAAATAAATATCTAAGTGCTTGAATTCCAAGTAAAAGATCCAGATGTCGCCTCTACGGGGATATTCTTCCCTTAACAAGGAAGGTATGGTGGAAGGCATAATTCAACAGGTCATTTTCTTCCCATTTTTAAAATCTTGAGCACATTGTTGGCTTTGTCAAGCTTCCACCAAGAGCTTTAGGCAAAGTTTTTATCTTCTCAAACCCACTGGAGTCAGAAAATAATCGCTTCCTTCATATATCTTGCTAAGCCAAAAGACAGGTTGCTTGTTCTGAGCATGTCATTTGAACCCAGCCTGTAAAGAGCTGCAATATATATCATGGTTTATGGCTTAGCATGTTCTACGAATTGGGTTAATTCAATAAATTATGCCTAACGAGGGATGACAAAGGATGCTGTGTCAATACAGTTGATGAATTTTCCTGGTTCCAACTAGAGGAAGTTCCCTGGGAATGGCTTGCTTTCATGCAGCGCTTGTAAACACTTATTGTTCTAACATGTTCCTCTTTCCTCATTAGTTACAAGTGCAACATTTCCTGGTTGTAAAACTTCCTGCTCCTTATTGTCACCAATGGCTTGAGAAATCTAATGACTTCTCAACAGCTGAGTCCAGGCCTATCCCTCAAATGAATAGTTAACCTGAGTTGTGCACCAGGCTGAGCCCTAAACCATGGTTTGCAAACCACTATGCCTGTGTTGGCAAATAGATGGGGAAGAAATGGAGGTAGTGACAGATTTTATTTTCCTGGGCTCCAAGATCACCGCAGATGGGGACTGCAGCCAAGAAATTAAAAGATGCTTGCTCCTGGGGAGGAAATCTATGGCAAATCTAGACAGCATACTAAAAAGCAGAGACATCACCCTGCCAACAAAAGTGTGTATAGTCAAGGCTATGGTTTTCCCAGTTGCAATGTATGGCTGTGAAAGTTGGACCGTAAGAAAGGCTGAGCGCCAAAGAATGGAGGCCTTTGAACTGTGGTGCTGGAGAAGACTCCTGCGAGTCCCTTGGACTGCAAGGTGATCAAACTGGTCAGTCCTAGAGGAGATCAACCCTGACTGCTCTTTGGAAGGCCAGATCCTGAAGATGAAACTCAAATACTTTGGACACCTAATGAGAAGGAAGGACTCACTGGAGAAGAGCCTAATGCTGGGAAAGATTGAGGGCAAAAGAAGAAAAGGATGACAGAGAATGAGGTGGCTGGATGGAGTCACTGAAGCAGTCGGCGTGAGCTTAAATAGACTCCGGAGGATGGTAGAGGACAGGAAGGCCTGGAGGAACATTGTCCATGGGGTTGCAACAACGACTTTGCAACTAACAACAATGCCTGTGTTCCCACAAGTTTCGTAGCTAAAATGGAGCCAACGTCCAATGTGAGAGTTCCAGATGATTAAGAGAAGACTTAAAATGTTGCTTCTCCAGGACTCCAGACTGCTGCATTCTCAACAATCCACTTCCTGAAGCATCTGGATGACGGTTGTTTGCCAGTGCATTTTTGTGGAAGGAATTGGTTAAACGGTGTGGGTTTGGGTAGGTCAAAAGACAACGTGAAACAAGAAACTCAGCAGGAGCACTCAACCATCTGCTGAGCATTTGATCTCCTGTCCTGTGTGGCATCCCATAATCACCAGTGGCCCCATTGTTGCTTTGTGCCTCGAGACCCTTTGAACTCGCCCAGCCACTGTATTGCCTTGCTAGGTTTTCATTCACATTTGGGAAGTAAAAGAGCTCTTAACATCCCCCAAGCCTAGCAGCTGAGAGGACGTCCTTCTGTTTCTCAGCTGTCAGTTGGTGAAATGTAATCATGGTTGAAAATCCATCCGAGCTTCAGAAAAAGGTAGAGACTTGATCATTATTTCAGTTTTCTAATGAATACAGCTGCTGCCAAGGGCTGTCCTGAAGGATTCCAGATGGCGTCTAGGACAAGGCTTCATTCTACTGAGCCAGGTCTTGCTGGAGGCATCTGATCTGACATAGGGAGCCTCCGTTTGTAGGCGATCTCTTTGAATTGTGAGGACCTTGGTGCTCTCTGAGCTTGGTGGCTTGATTCATCTTGGTGCTTCGGTTGATCTCCTCAAACCTCCTCAGTCGAAGAAGGATCCGAGCTAGCATCTCTTCAACGCAGCAACTGGACGCCTAGGTCCTACTTATTGGGCGGCTTTTTTTTTAAACACCCCAAACTTGGTGTGACTGCTAAGTCATGAACCTTGGCTTTCCAAATCATGGTGGTTGAGTTCATGCAACATGTTCAGCCGATGCCAGAATTAAGGCCTCGCAAGATGGTAGTATCCAAACAGGTGGGAAGAGATGATGTTGAGCAGCTTTGGGGAAAAGGCAAAGGAGGAGTGGGGGAGGGGGAAATGGAAGGGGAAACATCCTTGTTCTAGTTAGGCTTCCAGGAGAACCCTTTGAAGATGGAACCTGTTCTGTGGAAAGGTAGTTTCAAAGAGGAGACAGGAGGTACCCAGCGGCATCATAGCCACTGGCACTGTTGGGTAGCTCACCACTTCAGACCAGAGGTGGTATTCAGCCGGTTTGGACCGGTTCAGGCGAACTGGCAGTAGCAACCCGCCCAGGGGTGGGTTCTAACTTACCTCGCTGCCAGTTCGCTTCTTCAGCAGAAATAGCCTGCAGTACTGCACTCTAACCACTGTGCCACCACAGCTCATAACAATTTCCTGATCGTTTTGTATGGCTCTGTCCTCCTTGCCTAGCATTCTCCTTAACTGGAAGCAGAATGGGCCAACTCGCTGCAGGACAAGTCAACAAATGCAAAAATTAAATTAATTTCAACGGAACCGTGGCCAAGAATAATGAAATAAAATCAATCTAGAAATACCAACGTTACAATAATTTCGGCAAAAACGTAGTCACCAATAATAAATTGAATGAAATAATACAGTGTTGAATTGTCCTGCAGGGAATTGTCCTGAGTTGAGTCGGTGGTGGCGAGTTGTCTGTGGTGAGTTAGCAGTGGCAAGTTGGCCATGGCATGTTGTCCTAGACCAGGGGTAGGCAAAGTTGGCTCTTCTATGACTCATGGACTTCAACTCCCAGACGTTCTGAGCCAATCATGCTAACTCAGGAATTCTGGGACTTGAAGTCCATGAGTCATAGAAGAGCCAACTTTTCCTACCCCTGCCCTAGACCCATTGGAAGTTAGCTCTGGGTTCAACATAGTCCTCTAAATTAACCTGCTACCCTCACAAGTTGGCTGGCTGGCTGAGGAATTCTGGGAGTTGAAGTCCACAGATTTTAAAGTTGCCAAGATTGGGCATCCCTGGTATATAAGATCTAAAGTGAAACCAGGGAACTAATATCTCAGGCTGGCCTGAAATGGCTTCATAGTTGAACAACTTGTGGAAGAGGAAAACTCCATGTAGTAGCTGAAAAAGAGGTGGGTTTACTGCAGCTACCTTCCTCGCTCTCATTCTACTATTTCAGGAATATTTTATTTGATCGGGGAGCATTTATGGGTGGGGAATGGTCTAGTCTGCACAATGGTGTTTGGTTTGGTTCTGCCAGCAACAGAAGCCGGGAGGAAGGGTGGGGGGGATGTGGGGTTACACAAGCACCCAAGATTGCCATTCCAACCCCATTCACATCAAAAACAGACCCATTGAATCCAGGAGGGCTTACTTCAGAGCAGACTGTCATAAAATTGCATCGCTAGGGAACTTTAATCCACCGCACACAAGCTACTTTCTGACAGCCGGGTTTAGTCCAACTAGTAAAGCTTGCTTTGAACCATCTGGCGCGTTGCATATGGAAAGTTCCCAGTTGCTTAATGCTCATTTGGAGGTCAAGCCATATTTACTCAGGAGGGTTCCTAATTATATTTTGGGCACTTGAGGGCTGGGGGCTGGGTCTGCCTGCAACAGTACCTTTCACCGTCTGTTCCTTCTATAGCATCCATACAACAGACAGAGTTTTATTTATTATTCAGGCAAGGGAAGTGTTTCCAACTCCCAGAGTTGAGTTTATCCACTGTGGTCAAAGGCCAATGAAGGTTGCATGCTACGGTTAGCCATACATAGAATGCTGTTAAATGAGAAACTCAGTTGGTTAATGCCTTATCTAACACTCTCCACGAACTGCCATAAATTTGAGAGAATGTCTACGTTAGAATGCCTGAGAGCTTTTGCTGCTATTGGTCACTCCTTCCTAATGGAAAGAGACATAGGGTGGGCAGTAGCTCCTGCTTTGGTCTCCACCTTGGGAGCTTCCTAGAGGCATCTGCTGGGTGATTATGAGATACAAGATGGCCATTGGGGTGAATCACCAATATAGAGTAATAGAATAGGAAGGGATCTTGGAGGTCTTCTAGTCCAACCCCCTGCTATCTTCAGTGGCTGCTTAAGGATGAACGGTCCATAACAACAGCACAGGTGGCCAGATTCTGCACAGCAGCACTGGGGATTCATCGGAAACACATATCTTCTCCACCATAGTTACGTTATGTAACAAATGTGGCAAACCCTTTGCACTACTTAGTCTCTTCCCTTTTAGCGTTGAACCTGCAACGGGCCACACAGTTTATGGATTGTAATTTTAGTATAGTTAGACCATGTATAATTGACAGACTGGATTTTATTATAGATTTTAGTTGTTATTTATTATTTTATACTAGAATTTTTAACTGTATATTTACTGAGCATTTTTATTTGTTCTGGTCTCTGGTCAAATAAACTGTAATAAACCGATTGATTATTTCATAGCAGCTCTAAAAGCATAGCAGCTCTCCGTTCGGTTTAAGATTTTTGCTCAGCCCATTCAGTCTGCAAGTTCGCCCACCTCCTAGTACCGTAATCATTGCTTGCTCTTTGCTGGTCAGGATGGAAGTTAATCAAAAACCACTACATACTGTACATTCCAGCGGTGGATTCTTTGCCGGAGCACCAATAGATGCGCGTCTCTCTCCTTGTCCCCACCCCACCCCATAACCCACGAGGTTTACCCACATTTGCTTTCTGCCTTCAATTATCTTCTCCACATCGGTCGTCTCTCCACCACCAGCTCCGAGTTTCAGTTCTGCTCTGGAATGTGCCCTCGCTTTGGAGAATGTGCGCAGACAAAACATTGCTCAGCTACCAGCCTGGAGGTTTTAGATGAGGTGGATGATCGCAGGGCCTGCATTTCATGAACCTTGAACCTTCCTTTTTGAAAGACCTCGGAGGAGAAGCTGAAGTCCAATCAGTCATCTTGGAGATATATATATTTATATATATGCAGGAGGGAGGCTTGAAGCTAAGTTAGGCAATGGCTCCAGATTTCCCTCCACCTCCTACCACAATGGCCAAAATTGGTACTGACAAGAAACCATCCAGGGATGAGAGCATAATCTCTTAAAGGGACATAACATAATCCCCCTTGTCCCCCGAATCTAGACTAGGAGAAAAGCCTTGCCTGATCCATGGTGATGGTGATCCATTCATTCGTGTCTGACCCTTGGCGATTCTGTGGGCCGGGTCTCTCCACAGCTTCCGGGCTTGCACTGCCTTCTTTGAGTGGTTCTGTTCTCATGCCTGATCCATACCTGTATATCTTCTGTGAACTTCTTTATGCTGATGGGGGCTCTATCAGAAAGGTGCATGACATGCCTTCAACTGCTTTCTGGGGACATTGAAATCCTTTGACAATTATAATAGTGGAGAAAATAGTCACATTTTGTCTTTTGCTATTAAACTGTTAACACAAGGTTGATTTTTTTAAATAAAAAAATAGTTCTTTATTTTATTTATTATTTATTTTATTTTATTATTGGTTCTTCTATGCCGCCCTACTCCCGAGGTGGAGTACAGGTGGAGTACGAGGTGGAGTACGGGTGGAGTATAGCAGATTTGACTCCTACTGTCTTTTCTGTACTCGCTGAGGTCATAGTTCTTGTTCTTCCCTTTGTTCTTTGTTGTGTCTTCATCTCCCCCTCCCCCTCCCCCTCCTCCCCTTCTCCATCTCATTGTTCTCTTTCTCTTTCTCCCCCTGCTCCTCCTCCTCCCCTTCTCCTTCTCCTCCCCCTCCTCCTCCCCTTCTGCTTCTCCTCCCCCTCTTCCTCCCCCTCCACATCATCTTCTTCCTCCTCCTCCTCCTCTCCTTCTCCTTCTCCTTCTCCTTCTTCTCTTTTTCTTTCACTTTCTCCTTCTCCTCTTCCCCCTCCAGCTCCTCCTCATCATTGTCGTCCTACTCTTCCTCCTTCCCCTTCTCCTCCCCGTCATTGTCCTCCTTCTCCTCCCCTGCTCCTCCTCCCTTTCTCCTCCTCCTCCTCCTCCTTCTCCTTCTTCTCCTCCTCTTCCTCCTCCTCCTCCTCCCCTCCTCCTCCTCCTCCTCCTTGTTCTCTTTTTCTTTCTCTTTCTCTTTCTCCTCCTCCTCCTCCTCTTCCCCCCCCTCCTTCTTGTTCTCTTTTTCTTTCTCCTTCTCCTCCTCCCCCCTCCTGCTCCTCCTGAGAACATTTGGGTCCTTCCCAGCCGACTTCCACAAAGCAACATCCGTGTGATTCACTTAACAACCGCAGTCATGTTAATATGATTTGTGGCAAAAAATATATATCTTAAAATCGGCCGCGCCTCACTTAGCTGCCTTGCTTAGCAATGGGAATTCTGTCTCAAAGTGCGGTTGTAAGTCAAGGACTACCTACATATGCTTAAAATTCAATCCAGTCATTGTACAGAGATGGACCAGACTTGAGCAAGGCCAGGTTGAAGTATAAAAATCAAGGTGCAAATGGGACCAGAGGTTTTGTCTTCCGAGCTTTCGGTCTTGTGCTGGAGCCCATCTTCAAAGAACTCCTCTCTTGCAGAGTGTGTCACATGGTGTGGTGCCTGCTGGTTCGGACCGGTTCTATAGAACCAGTAGTAACTTGGCGGCCTGGGTCGCTAGAACCGACAGTGACCCAGGCCTGCCATGCCCCCAAACTTACTCTCTCGGCAACGCCATAGGCGCTGCCATCTTATTTTTTGCTTCTGAGCATGCGCAGGAGCTGTGTTTTAAGCACTGTGCAAGCGCGCGCCCACGTGGCCGTGGTACTGAATGAACCAGCAGTGAAGAAAACCGGAACCCACCCCTGGGTGTGTGTCACACACTCGGCTAGAGCGGGGGTACCCAACCCCCAGTCCATGAACCATCACAAGGCCGCTGCATGCCAGCAACCGGGCCACGCAAACAAGCAAAGCCCCATTCACAGGATGCAGGCAGCATGCAAAACCATGCCCCCTCCTGTCCACGGAAAAATCTTTCTCCATGGAACTGGTCCCTGGTACCCAAAATAACAACAACAACAACAACAACAACAACAACAACAACAACAACAACAACAACGAGTTGGAAGAGACCTTGGAGGTCTTCTAGTTCAACCCCCTGCTTAGGCAGGAAACCCTACATCAGACAAATGGTTATCCAACATCTTCTTAAAAACGTCCAATGTTGGAGCATTCACAACTTCTGGAGGCAAGCTGTTCCACTGATTAATTGTTCTAACTGTCAGGAAATTTCTCCTTAGTTCTAAGTTGCTTCTCTCCTTGTTTAGTTTCCACCCATTGCTTCTTGTTCTACCCAAAAGGCTGAGGGCCACTGTGCTAGAGAGAAGTTCCCTGAGGATGGACTCCAGAACGAGGCCAAAAACCTGGAACACAAAACCTCTGGTCCCGGTGACTGACCCAGATTGGATCCTGCAACACTATCCTGGGACATGTACATTTTTCGCCTTCTTTCGTCAAAGGGCAAAGCTCGGTTTCTCAACCTAGCCCGCAGGGTAAGATCGTCTGTGAGGATCAGAAGGATGCTTGCAAGAAAGGAAAACCACAGATGCCCCCTTAAAGGAAAGTCTGGGTTCAAATCTTAGAAATGAAATCAACACGTGCCAATTTTACATGTCTGTTTCTCTTTACCGAGGCTGGAAATCAGTTTAGCAATGGAATGCGTTTTCTGAAAAGCCACGGGATTTTCTTACACGCACCCTAAGGGGAAAAAAAAAAGGAATTCTACATTCTTCTAGATTCTCCGTGTATCCCATTAACCTTATTTACATTTCAGGAAAACTGGCACCACCTTCAGCGAATAAAACGCTGTGTTTCAAATTACGCGAAGGAAATTCTGGGTCTTTCATTAATTTTCTTCAGATTTGCACAGTGTGCCCTTAACAAAGCCAGGAGGAAATGACTGATGGAGTAATTACAGGTTAGGAATGAAGAGTACTTCAAAAAATTCAGAAGACGTGCCCATCAGTACTGGGAAGAAGGAAAGTGGTTAGGAACAAAATACCAACCCCATCAAGATACCAGAAAATGCTAATGCCCCCAAAGTTCCAATTTCACTGTAAGCAACCTTGCTATGGGTCCAGATTCTGACAATTATTTTCATTTTCCTACCCCTTTAGAAAATGTTTACTCCAATCCCTCACTTTTGATTTGTTTTTTTATTCGTGTCAGAAGCATCACAATTAAAATAAGGGTTACTATATGACATATAGCAGTGATGGCGAACCTATGGCATGGGTGCCACAGGTGGCACGCGGAGCCATATCTGCCGGCACGCGAGCCGTTGCCCTAGCTCAGCTCCAATGCGCATGTGCGTGCCCGCCAGCTGATTTTTGGCTCACGCAGAGGCTCTGGGAGGGCGATTTCGGCCTCCGGAGGGCCTCCAGGGTGGTAGGGGGAGCGTTTTTGCCCTCCCCAAGCTCCAAGGAAGCCTCTGGAGCCTGGAAGTCGGGAAATGGGGGAGTGGGGGGGTCGTGCACACATGTGCAGGAGGGTGGGTCAAGTGAGGGGCTTTGAATTATGGGTGTGGGCACACACGCGCGTGCAATAGCGCACATGCGCACTATTTCGGCACCCGAGGAAAAAAAGGTTCACCATCACTGACATATAGTATTATTTTATAGTACAAATTTTATATGACATAAAATTTAAAATATAAATTAAAATATGTACAAATTAAACAGATTTTGCCCAGAATCTGGCAACATAAATTGTGTTTCATCACACTGCCATGAGGCCCACAAATCAGGGGTGAAATGCTACAGGTTAGGCCCAGTTCGGGTGTACGGGTAGTGGCGGCCACCGATGGTTTGAAGAACCGGTGGCGGCAGCATGAGGCTCTGTCCACCTGCCCGGACGCCGCCATTTTCAATTTTTAACCCTCTGTGCATGCGCAAAGCCTTCTGCACAGCAAATCACGTGGCTTCCGAACCGGTAGGGAAGGTAAGTAGATTTCACCGCTGCCTCAATGTATAATGATCGGAGCACAAAAGGGAGGTATACATATGTGTTGTTGTCCGCATGTCACCACAATCGCAAAGGAGAAACTGGATAGCCCCATTTCTTCAGAGTGTCTCTGGATCTTGTACCCATGTGCAGTCTCTTCAATGATTTCCATATTTCCCAGTTTTTTTCCAGACCCAGGTTCCAGCTCCTCCGTTGGTTCTATCTAATGTTGGGTTTTTTTGTAGCTTTCTATAGATCGGGTGTCAAACTCAAAGCCCGGGGGCCAGATTTAGCCCAGGGGGTGCTTAGATCTGGCCCATGGGCCACCCTGGAAACAGCGAAGGATCGGCCCGCGGTGCCTCTGCCAGCGAAAACGGAGCTTGAGTGGGCACATGCTCTCTTTTCACTGGCAGAGGGTTGCAGGAGGTCGTGGCAGCTGAAAACAGAACTCGGGAGCCCATTTTCGCTGGCAGAGCGCTTGGGCCGCCACAGACGCCCCTGACACGAGTGACGTCGAGCTGGCCACGCCCACTGGTACGCAATATGGTTTGCAACACTTTATATTCAGTACATCGTGACATGTCACCATTAATGCAGGGCCTCCTGTCACTGGATATGTTGAAATGATGGCTTGATAGCCATCCATAAAAGAATGCTTTCATGTAGATACCAGATTTGGGTTGCAACCATTTGAATGACCACTGGGGTGCAACAAATAGTTAGCCTTTTTGTATGCTGCCATCTACTGATCATCTGAATTTCTGCAGTTCGGATTTGATAGGTATGATTTGGATTCCTGCCTTATGCAGAAGTTTGGATTCAGTGACTTATATAACTCCATCCATTTCTTGGATCGGCCAGAGCTTAGCATAAATGAATATACGAGTGAATCCTGAAGTTTTGTTTAGTTACAATTTGTATGTTGCTTCTAAGATTCCCCACCCCCACCCCGGGTGTATTAGAAGCATCATATTAGAAGATGCATCTTCTTTAATCAATGTGAGATGAGTAGAATGCTTTTTCTTGAGCATTTTTGGCACTAACGCTACTATAATTCAACACATCATGAAAGAAGAACCCAAGTTACAAGCTTCTGAGTGAAAGAGGAAACTTGTAGTTGGGATAGAATAAACTGCTGAAGCAGAGTGAAGAGTAGAGGCCAAGCATGCACTTAGACCAGGGGTCGGCAACCTTAAACCCTCAAAGAGCCACCTTCCTAACCGGAAGCCCTCCATTTAATTCTGGAGCCGGCCGGAAGTCCAGTTCCCCCACCATAGAGTCTCCTCCTAGTGTGTCACGTAGTGAATATTGTCAGTTGTATGTCTATGCAGGGTGATGCACCCCTATCTAATATTATGGTACATTCCAATACAAGCAGAACACGTGATATGATGTTCTTTGCGCATGTGTGCATTCCTATCCACCATTAGCCGAACCGAGGTGGCGCAGTGGTTAAATGCAGCACTGCAGGCTACTTCAGCTGGCTGCTAGTTCAGCAGTTCAGCTGTTCAAATCTCACCAGGCTCAAGGTTGACTCAGCCTTCCATCCTTTCGAGGTGGGTAAAATGAGG
This sequence comes from Diadophis punctatus similis, assembly GCA_023053685.1. NCBI lineage: Eukaryota > Metazoa > Chordata > Lepidosauria > Squamata > Dipsadidae > Diadophis > Diadophis punctatus. Next base: position 15,552,537 of record JALIGW010000012.1, on the reverse strand, counting down.
ACCCAGATTGTTGGGGGCAATATGCTGAACTCTGTAAACCCCTTAGAGAGGGCTGTAAAGCACTATGAAGCGGTATATAAGTCTAAGTGCTATTGCTATTAATTCTCTTCTGCCTTAGCTGTTGACCTGGTCGTGTTACTTAGCAAAATGTAGTTTATTCAGGATTTATTGTTTTTGTACTAAATAAATATTTTCTATTAGACTTTAATCTCGGTTTTTATTTCTAACTGTCTGAATTCCAAGAAAAGATCTAAATCGCCTCTATGAGATATCATTCTCACCCCAACGTAGTGCGGCGTCCTTTTTCCTCTACCTGTCCTAAACAAAAGCCCTATCAATTGGGCAGCCGACCAGAAAACCCGCCCCTTGCCATAAGTCTCCTCCTGGCACGCCCTGCTTCCCCCGCCCCCCAAACCGGAAGCTCCTCTCAAAATTGTGGTGCCGACCAGCGACAGGGACCCGCAGCAGAGGGATGAAAGAGCCACATGCGGCTCCAGAGCCGCAGGTTGCTGACCCCTGACTTAGACAGTCTAAGGTTTAATTCCTAACACTTGCAATAAGGACTAGGAAGGAGCCAAAAGTGAAATAGGTTGAGTTTCGTCAACCACACGGACAAGATTAAAGTGGACGGCGGCAATCCTTTTTCCACGTTTCAAAGCAAGGAGGGATAAAGTTTGGTTTGCAGAGCAGAAACGGAGGACAAAAAGTGAAGACATGAAAAATGAACAACTTCACGAAAGGTCATAAGTCGTAACCAAGGAAAAAAAAAGAGAGAGACAAACCTCAATGAATCCAGGATACACAAGGCCTTTTTTAAAAAAAATTCTTTAAACTGAAATAATAGGCTAGGCCACAATCTTAACATTCCGTAGCTGCTTGGAAATACACCGGGTGACCCAGGCCAAAATTCAAAGTGGCTGTGAATAATAACAGGTGTCTATAAAGGAGGGAGCGAGGGAGCAGGTTAAGGGAAAGAATGCGTTCAAACATGTCCTTACCTGTTTGGCTTGATCAACAAACAGTTTCTCTCCACCCGATTTCTCTAAATAGCAAAACTGACTCTTCAGTCTTACTTTAGCTTTCTCTTTATAAATACACAATGGTAAAAGCCAAGCCCAAGACAACGAAGGGTTCAAAAATTCATGTTCTTTATTTATCTTCAGCCAGGTTTGTCTTTCAGGGAGGAATTAGGAAGTGTCTTGCATCTATCCAGAGTGCAGAGAAGAACAACAAAGATGATTAGGGGATTGGAGGGTAAGACATGAAGAACGATTGCTGGAATTGGGTAGGTCTAGTTTGATGAAAAGAAAGACTAAGGGTGACATGATAGCAGTGTTCTAATGTTTGAGGGGCCGCCACAAAGAAGAGGGAGTCAAGCTATTCTCCAAAGCACCTGAGGGCAGGACAAGAAGCAATGGATGGAAGCTAATCAAGGAGAGAAGCAATCTAGAACTAAGGAGAAACTTCCTGACACTGAGAACAATTAACCAGTGGAACAGCTTGCCTCCAGAAGTTGTGGGTGCTCCATCATTGGAGACTTTTAAGAAGAGACTGGACAGCCATTTGTCTGAAGTGGCGTAGGGTTTCCTGCCTAAGCAGGGGGTTGGACTAGAAGACCTCCAAGGTCCCGTCCAACTTGTTATTCTGTTATTCTGCCAACTGCAGAATAACATCATGAATGAAGCCCAAGCATTTTAGTACAGCCCTCCAAAAATAATTCATATAATGTTTTCAGTTGGAACTCCACATGAGTATGTATGGGGAGATCCAGGCCAACGCTAAGCCTCCATACAATTTTTGAGGACGATTTATGTGTTTGACAGAGTCTAGAGTTTAGAATGGATCCTATAGACATCGATAGATGACAACTGTTATCCTGGTTTGCTGCTAATTCTTCTGGGAATTAATATCTGGAGGGCTTCACTTTACCCATCGTTGCTCCAGACCAGTGGTTTCCCAGCATGGTGACTGGGCCATTGGTGATCCGCACCAAAATTTGGTGGGGGAGGAATAAGGGGTGGAGATTAATTGTATTTATTAAGTTTGTTTTATTTATTAGGTTTGCAGTGAGGTGATTCTGGGTATGCTTTTATTGCGCGTATGTGTATGTGTATGTGTATGTGTATGTGTATGTGTATGTGTATGTGTATGTGTATGTGTATGTATATGTATATGTATATGTATATGTATATTAAATGTTTTTCTGCTGAGTCACCTGGTATACCCAATTATGGGATGGAGCATAGAGGGTAAAAGCACTGGCTAACAAGGCAAGCAGCCACGGTTCAAATCTTAGAAGGGTATGGCTAGCTGATGAGAGCTAAATAGCTTGAAATAGATCTATACTAGTCTCCCTTTATTTCTTTATCAGTTCTTTGTAAGTATATGTATATGTATATGTATATGTATATGTATATGTACATGTACATGTACATGTACATGTACATGTACATGTATATGTATATGTATATTAAATGTTTTTCTGCTGAGTCACCTGGTATACCCAATTATGGGATGGAGCATAGAAGGTAAAAGCACTGGCTAACAAGGCAAGCAGCCACGGTTCGAATCTTAGAAGGGTATGGCTAGCTGATGAGAGCTAAATAGCTTGAAATAGATCTATACTAGTCTCCCTTTATTTCTTTATCAGTTTTTTGTAAGTATATGTATATGTATATGTATGTATATGTATATGTATATGTATATGTATATGTATATGTATATGTATATGTATATGTATATGTATATGTATAGACACACACTAAAAATACTGGTAATAATGTAAAAAGATAAAGATTTCCCTGCCCAATCATGTCCAACTCTAGGGCACAATGCTCATCTCCGTTTCTTGGCCGAGGGAGCAACCATTGTCCGAATACATTTTCCATGGTCAAGTGGCCAGTATGGCTATATGTCAAAGGTGCATAGAACACTGTTGCCTTCTCACCAAAATAGCATCTATTTTATCTACTCAACATTTGCATGCTTTCAAACTGCTAGGTAGGCATGAGCTGGAGCAAGGAACGGGAGCTTACCCATTGCATCCGGCACTCGGGTGTCGAACCTGGGCTGTCAACTGACAAGCTCATTGTCTTTAACTGCTGAGCCATCACGTTCCCTTTGGTAATAATGTAGTAAGTGTAAACTCATTCTTTTTGGTAGCCTGCATGTTATGGGTCCGGGACAAGATTTGGTCTATCTTGCCTGCATATTCTCCTTATCTATTATCTGTACCAGCTTCTACCCATCTTATTTATTCTTCTTCTAAACAGTCACCGTATTTATTTATTTTTTTTGCTTGAAAGAAAAATGGGTGATGGGGTGTGGGGGGGGAGATGTCTATTGTCCTTTTAAAACAGCCTCCAGACTCGGATTGGCTTTGAAACGGGGCCATTTGCCTATTGCATAAAATGCCGTGAGAATATAAAATGATTTTCCACTAAAAGCAACCCAATTCACTGTTGACACATAAGCACAATCTCTGTGACTCTCCCACTGAGCGGGGAATTATTACGCTTGCGTTCCTCACTGCTGCAAACTCAGATCTGGGTCTGTGCGGCTTTTTTCAGCCGCTGTCAGGCTGTTCCTGGATTGGCTTTATGTCTGTACCTGTTTTCTGACTTGAACGAACCTCCCAACCCCTCCAACGTTGTTAGATCGGAACCAGAGTCTCTCAAAATCATCTAAGAGATTGAAATCCTTTTTGTGATTGCAATACTGTTCCGTTTATTCAAGGAAAGTTAAAATGCAAAACACCAAAATATATTTTTTTTTAAAAACCCACAACAAACAAGACATTAAAAAGAAAAAGTGTCTTGGAAAAAAAAAGATTGACACATATACACATAACATCCTTCCTAGTTGAATCCGGATTAATCCAATATGACAATATTAATTTCCCATCCGTTACAAAATAGGCCAAAAGAATTTTAAACTAGAAACTTATGACCACAATCGAGCCTCAAATTTCTGTTGCGAAATGAAACATTTGTTAAGTGGGTTTTGCTCCATTTTACGACCTTCCTTGCCACCATTGTTAAGCGAATCACTGCAGTTCTTAAGTCAGTATCACGGTTGTTAAGTGAATTTGGCTTCCCCGTTGACTTCGCTTGTCAGAAGGTCGCCAAAGGAGATCACATGACCCCGGGACACTGCAATCGTCATAAATATGAGTCGGTTGCCAAGGCTCTGAATTTTGATCACGTGACCATGGGGATGTTGCAACAGTCATAAGTGTGAAAAATGGTCATAAGTCACTTTTTCCAATGCCTTTGTAAATTTGAACGGTCACATAATAATAACAATAACAATAACAATAATAATAACAACAATAATAACAATAATAATAATATACATATACATATACTTCGAAAATACATTACGACGTCCTAGGCCCCTGGGTGGGGCTCGACTAGTAATCAATGCCAAATCCGGCGAAACAACTGGCCGCTGTGATACAATTGTATAATAATAATAATAATAATAATAATAATAATAATAATAATAATAATAATAATAACAACAACAACAACAACAACAACAACAACAACAACAACAACAACAACAACAACAACAACAGAGTTGGAAGGGACCTTGGAGGTCTTCTAGTCCAACCCCCTGCTTAGGCAGGAAACCCTACATCAGACAAATGGTTGTCCAATTTCTTCTTAAAAACTTCCAGAGTTGGAGCATTCACAACTTCTGGAGGCAAGCTGTTCCACTGATTAATTGTTCTAATTGTCAGGAAATTTCTCCTTAGTTCTAGGTTGCTTCTCTCCTTCATTAGTTTCCACCCATTGCTTCTTGTTCTACCCTCAGGAGCTTTGGAGAATTGTTTGACTCCCTCTTCTTTGTGGCAACCCCTGAGATATTGGAACACTGCTATCATGTCTCCCCTAGTCCTTCTTTTCATTAAACTAGACATACTAGACATAGAAATGAACTGTTGTAAGCCAAGGACTGCCTCTACTCAACTGTTTACAAGGAGATTGCAATCCAAGGGGATTTGAAAGAGTTAATTTTCCCTCTCTAACCTCCGCTGAATAGAGTTATTGTGAATGGGGACTCAGAATGTAGACTGCAAGGTTTGGCTCAGCCCCAAACATTTTATCAGATAAAAAATATGAAAGGTTTCCAAATGTTTGGGATGTTTGAAGGGGGAGCTACTGCCCCCATCCATCCCCACAATTTCTGGAAACTTTCAAAATACTACCAATTGCAGATTTCCAGTCTCGTCTCCCGAACGATGCGTGGATCTTTTGCCTAGTTGGAAAGCGGTCCGCTTGTCCCTCTCTGATGGCATTCCAGACACAGGAGTGAATTGTGAGTGTTGTAAAAACATTAATGTGGAAAACAGTTTTTAACCTTTCAGAGCTGAGCAACTGTTTTCCATCTTCTTTGGGGAAGGCTCCCCTCCATGAATAGCCTTTTAAAACCTTCCCTGCTGTTGAACTTTTCAGGTAGGGTCACATACAATGGAATATTGTTAGAAGTACGTAGGCATCTCCCAACAGTTGCGTGGAAAAGGTTTGACACTCAAAAGGTTCCAGGCTTCCCTGAGGCAAGTTATTCTACGGATGTTCTCGTTAGCCATCAGAGTTTATTTGTGGAGAAATCACTTCTGAGAATACAGAAGTATGCAATTAACGTAGAAAGATATTGCATTTTAAGGTAGAAAGGCTAGGAATCTCACCATTTCAATTTCAAAGCTTTATTTCTTCTCCGAAATGGAAGCACAGGGAGAGTGTTTTCCAGATGTGATGGGCTTCAATACCCTGGATTCCCGGTAGCTTCCTTTAACATGCTATTTGTATAGTTGATTAACGATTGATATGCCATGTCTATAGTTGATTAATGACCAGGGAGAAGGTAGCTCGAACTGGACAAATAGGAAAATAGGATTAGCTTGGGAGTGGACTTATTTTTTTTCTTTTGAAAGCTTTAAGAACCTTTCAGAAAATGGTTGCAGATGTGCAGTTGCATTTGAATAAGATTATATTTCTGGACTGTGAAAATATAGATGGCCGTTAGATGGCAGTAAAGAGGCAAGTGGGGGGAAATACTGATTTCTGCTGCCATCTTGTGGTTGTCTGATGTTTTACAACTACAACTGGTAGCCATGATCTTGTTAATATGATTCCCTCTGAAGGATTTCTCCTTGAAGGGCACATTGTATACCCCTAAAAGCGGAGTACAGAGATTGGGGTTCACAGATGACACTAAGCTGTAGTTAGTTTAACTCTGGTTTAGCAAATAAACGCAAATTGGCTGTATTTACCATATATGTTACATGATTAAACATCATTTACATGTCATAATTGCAGGTTCAGATAACCAGAAATAAGCAAAACATATTCTAGCTTTACAGGCTCGTTTTATAATTATGCAATCCTTTTGATTTTAAAGTGAGTTTTGGTGGAAAGAAAACGCTCAAGATTAAAAAGCTTGTTTTCTCAGGACAACACCCCCATCTTGACAAAACCAGGAGAGGTTGCCATCCCTGTGAGACCCTTTTAAGGGAGAGGGGGGTGGGGAAAGCATTTAACACAGGCCCAGAGTGATAGCTTTTTAATTTCCTGGCTTGGTTGCTTTACATGATATACCAGCCTCCCACGGCAGCTTAAATCAGCTTTCCTCCCCATGAAAAAAACTTGTAGATGTAATTAAGTGAAGACTTCACAGCTGTTTGCAGCTGGAGGCATTTGCTCAATTGGGTCACGAGTGAAATCTAGACTTTGCTGGGGCCGAAGGTTTCCTCAATGAACGGGTTGGGGTGAAACCTTACGCTCGTTTCTCATAAGGCCTTTGGTGGCTGCGGTAGGTAGCATTTTCCATGGGGATTTTCCGGGATATTTCTTCCCACATTTGCACCTTCAGATCTGGGCTTGTTTTCCCAGGCAAAGGATGGGTGGCATTAAATGATCAAGGTCACCAAACCCTTCATATTCACAAGGATAGTGGTAGAATTCTGAGATAAGGTTAGCACTTTCTATATGCTCCAATTTGCTGAGCTCTGAATTTAGTCTCCTTGAATGGCACAAGGGTGCTTTCTCAAAAGGCAACTGGACTTTCTTTGTTTTTCCTTGAAGACGTGTCGCTTCTCATCCAAGAAGCATCTTCAGTTCTGACTCAGAAGCTTCTTGGATGAGAAGCAAAACATCTTCAAGGAAAAACCAAGACAGTTCAGTGCCTTTTGGAAAAGCACCTTTGGGACAACCGTGATCTGGGTGATTGAGAATCTCCGAAGACACTCTTTGAAGGACAGTTACCATGTGCTTTCCCATGAAACTCAGTGTGACCACCTTATTCTTTTGACATCCGGCTCTTTAACTTGAAGGCACATCAACATGCTCCCACAACTTTGGTACAAGGATGTCTCCTCAATCGTGATGAAGTTTTCCTCTCATCCCCAGCTAGTAAGTTCCAATAAAGAGGACAATAGGACAGTAGGACAGGGATGGTAGGCACAGTGGTGCGCTTATGCACGCCCCTTACAGACCTCTTAGAAATGGGGAGAGGTCTACTGTAGACAGTCTAAGGTTAAAGTTTTGGGGGTTTGGGGAAGAAACCACAGAGTCAGGTAGTGCATTCCAGGCATTGATCACTCTGTTGCTGAAGTCGTATTTTCTGCAGTCGAGTTTGGAGCGCTTTACATTAAGTTTGAATCTATTATGTGCTCGTTTATTGTTGTGGTTGAAGCTGAAGTAATCATTGACAGGAAGAACTTTTTGATATATGATTTTATGAACTACATTTAGATCAGATCGGAGGCGACGTAGTTGTAAATTGTCTAATCCCAATATTTCAAGGCTGGTGGAATAATTTTTTATTTTATTGCGAGCAGAGGAGTGGAGGACTCTTCTTGTGAAATATTTCTGGACTCTCTCGAATGTATTAATGTCTGATATGCAGTGCGGGTTCCAGACAGGTGAGCTGTATTCCAGAATTGGTCTAACAAATGTTTTGTATGTTCTGGTTAGCAGTGTAATATTGCCAGAGAAGAAGCTACGCAAGATTAGATTAACAACTCTTAGAGCCTTTTTGGGCCAGATAACTTTTTGGGGCCAGATAACTTTGGGCTTGTCTGAATTGCTGTGGAAATAAAATTTTCCATCTTCGCCTGACATGAGCCTTAATGCATGGATGATTTATATCCCTTAAGGAATGACCCATGATAATGATGTGGTAGGAACCGAGATTTTCCCAGCTCCTAATGACTGGGCTGGGGGTGCTGTGGGCAAATTTCCTCCCTCTTGGTTTGTAGGAGCTGGACTGAAAGGTCATCGGGCGAGAGGAGCATTATGAGGACCTTCTGGCTCACTCTTGAGGGACGCTTTGTTTTCTACTGAGTCATTTATTTATTTATTTATTTATTTGTCAAACATGTACAAGATAGTAGGTATTGGTATAAACATAAACATTAGCAAAGTAGGTACAGGTAAATTAGGCAATAGGACAGTAGGACAGGGATGGTAGGTATGCTGGTGCGCTTATGCACGTCCCTTACAGACCTCTTAGGAATGGGGTGAGGTCGACTGTAGACAGTCTAAGGTTAAAGTTTTTGGGGTTTGGGGAAGAATAGTCAGGGGTCTTGGTCTACCCCTTTGTCTTCAGATCTTGCTGCTGCTCTACCAATAGCAGATAAACCTTAACTTGTCCTGAGGTAAATTGCTAGGATAGTAGCATTTATAACAGAGAACATTTGTAGTTCAGGGATCTTTGGTGCACTCTGAGCTTGATTATTTTCATGCAGATGTTCATTACCCAAACTAGGTAACAACCCTAGTTTGGGTAATGAAACGACTGCAAGAAAACCATCAAGCTCAAAAAGCACCAAGAACCCCACACAGTAGTATTTATTTACTCCATTACCAAAGCTGAGTAGACACAATCTACATAAATAGAACACATTATCCCAGCACATTGAGGACTAAGGACAATACATTAGCCCAGCTGAATGGATGCGTTGTGAAATTTCAGGGTTATGTAAGCTTGACATGTGCCTTTCCATGGAATTCATTAAATCTTAATCATAGCTACCTGGGATTTACCTGGTCATCATCCAAGAGTTTTATTTTTAGGTGGTAGGAACTATGACTTTAGAAGGTAGGTTGAGTCAAACTGTGTTTTTTTTTTGTCCTGCCAAGCGGGGTTCTGGATGTCACCGAGGCCCACCTTAATATGACCACTTTGAGAATAGGATATACGAGGGTGAGTCAAAAAGTAATGCCATTTTCTTTAGGACAGGTATAATTACCAACACGGGAACATGTAGCATACATCAAAATGAAGCTGGTCCTCCCTACTTCTCAACATTGAGCCGAGGTGGCGCAGCGGTTAGAGGCAGTACTGCAGGCCACTTTAGCTGACTGTGATCCGCAGGTCAGCGGTTCAAATCTCACCGGCTCAAGGTTGACTCAGCCTTCCATCCTTCCGAGGTAGGTAAAAATGAGGACCCAGATTGTTGGGGGCAATATAAATGTACATTGCTTACTGGTGTAAACCGCTTAGAGAGTGCTTGCACTGTGAGGCGGTATATAAATGTCACAAAATTAATTAAATAAATAAATAAGTAAATAAATAAATAAATAAATAAATAAATAAATAAATAAATAAATAAACAAACAAACAAACAAACAAACAAACAAACAAACAAACAAACAAACAAACAAATATAGCACCGTTTCTCTCAATTGCAATGTTCCACCTTCGAATGAGAGAATGAATCCCTGCCTCGTAAAATTGTGTTGACTGTTCTTTGAGCCACTTCTTCACTGCAGTTTTCACTTCCTCGTCACTGGAATAACGTTTGCCTCTCAAACCCTCTGCATACATTGCTATAATCTAAAGTATTGTCCTCAAACACATTTTGCAATCGTCTGTGAATGTTCACAGGGGTTTCCCCCTCAGCAGCAAGGAATTCAATCACTGCTCTTTGTTTTTGAGGCAACTCTAAGGGGGCAGCCATTTTGAATTTTCCTTGTGAGTCTACAAACATGAAAAGTAAGAAACAAAGTATTTCAGAACGTAAATGATATATAGTAATTTATAACTGGGAAAAATTTCAGGTATTTTTATCAAAAAAACTTCACCTGAAATAAAGAAAATGGATTTACTTTTTGACTCACCCTCGTATTTGATTTGTTGCTAAGGTGGCCCAGAGTGCTGAGCCACAGCTGGCCTCAGCACTGAATGTATATGCTGATTTAAATACTCCAGGGTGATGGGATGCTATTTTGCAACGTGGACTCCCACTGCGTTCCTTGGCTGTGTGCCACGTACCCATCTGCCTTTCCTGAATGCTATGAAATATCTGTTGGCTACTGCCAACGAAAGGCAAGGACAATAGACTTTTGCCCCTGGACCTGGCTGCTGTCAGAAGAGAGATCTTGCCATTTGAGTTCCAAACTAGCTACCCTAACTTTTTCTGTAGCTGTTGGTACCGCATTCCCAGAGCATCTTCTGAGGAAGCATGGAAACTCAAGCTTTGCCCCACAACAGTGGAAACAACAGCAGAATTGTCAATTTGCTTCCAAGTCCAATTCAACAGGTTGGTTTCGACCTTCATGCCATGGGGCTGAGTTATTTGAGAGACCTCCTCTTCCCCGTTACATCTGTCTGTCCCATCAGAAGAAGTATATTTGGTGTCCCGGCTGATAGAGAATTCTATCAATAAAGGAGAATATTTGTAGCTCAGGGTCATAATGAAGGCTCCTCGGTACTGTTTGAGCTTGGTTGTTTTCTTGCAGGTGTTTCATTACCCAACTAGGCAATACCATCAGTGCTTGAGGAGGACAGCTGTGGGGTCCTGGGTGCTCTCTGAGCTTGGTTGTTTTCTTGCAGATGTTTCATTACCCAACTAGGCAATACCATCAGTGCTTGAGGAGGACAGCTGTGGGGTCCTGGGTGCTCTCTGAGGTTGGTTGTTTTCTTGCAGATGTTTCATTACCCAACTAGGCAATACCATCAGTACTTGAGGAGGACAGCTGTAGGGTCCTTGGTGCTCTCTGAACTTGGTTGTTTTCATGCAGATGTTTCATTACCCAACTAGGCAATACCATCAGTGCTTGAGGAGGACAGCTGTGGGGTCCTTGGTGCTCTCTAAGCTTGGTTGTTTTCTTGCAGATGTTTCATTACCCAACTAGGCAATACCATCAGTGCTTGAGGAGGACAGCTGTGGGGTCCTTGGTGCTCTCTAAGCTTGGTTGTTTTCATGCAGATGTTTCATTACCCAACTAGGCAATACCATCAGTGCTTGAGGAGGACAACTGTGGGGTCCTGGGTGCTCTCTGAGCTTGGTTGTTTTCTTGCAGATGTTTCATTACCCAAACTAGGTAACATAATCAGTGCTGTTATCTAGTTTGTTACCTAGTTTGGGTAATGAAACATCTGCAAGAAAACAACCAAGCTCAGAGAGCACCAAGGACCCCTCAGTTGTTTTAAATTTTTGACTGTTTTTAGATTATTATTTTTAATCTTTTTAATTGTAGACTGCCCAGAGTTGTATTCTGTGGAATGGGTGACTATATAAATATGAATGAATAAGCGAGTGAGTGAATGAATGAATGAATGTAAGATATAGTCATGGTATGGAAGTGGAACAGCTAAGTCTCCACGTTTGAGGACAAGCATGGCTGTGCAACAGGTGGCTTCTTTGATGCGTCAGAACTACAAGTGCCTGACATTTCTGACTAATCACTGTGCTTCCTGGGGAATTCTGGTTTAACCAAAGCAGGAGAGCCAGTTTGGGGTAGTGGTTAAAGCACAAAGCTAGAAACTGGAAGAACATGTATTCTAGTCGTCTATGGAGATTCTCCATCACCCAGGTTCATGGTTGTCCCAAAGGTGCTTTTTAAAGAGGCCACTGGACTTTCTCAGTTTTCTTTGAAGACGTTTTACTTCTCATCCAAGAAGCTTCTTCACTAGATAGTGGGCAATGGAAAGATTTTTATTTCCTGAGGGGACAGACAAACCTTCAAGTGGCCTCAACGACCCTCTAAAAGGATGCAAATGACCAGCTGTCTGCAAGGAATATAAATCCTTCCATTCCCCACCATCCAGTCAGACCTGAAGAAGCTTCTTGGATGAGAAGCGAAACGTCTTCAAAGAAAAGCAAGGAAGTCCAGTTGCCTCTTGAAAAAGCGCCTTTGGGACAATGTGTTCTAGTCCTGCCTTAAGAATGAAACCAGTTGGGTGACTTTGGACTCTCTCAACCCTTTGTTGAAACAGGCAAGGGCAAAACCACTTTTGAAGAACGTGGCTTGTCCAATCGGGTGTCAGGTGTCAACACTGACTGGAAGGGAAACAGATGAAATGTTGTAAATTGAGGACTACCTGCATATTGTTGTAAAAAAAAAATCTTAAACAAACAAAAAAAAGACTTGTGGACTTGTGGCTGGAGAATTCTGGGAGTTGAAGTCCACAAGTCTTAAAGTTGCCAAGTTTGGGGACCCCTGTACCAAAGTGATCTAATGGAAGTGCTGTTTTGAGTGATATTTTCAGCAGAAAGCCACCGCTATGTTGCTTTATCGGATACATAGCGTGAATCTAAGCGTAGTTCCAAATCCCCCTTTTCCTCTCCTGCTAATCTAGATCAGAAGAGGTTGAGATCTTTAAGCCTGGAAAAACAACCGAAGAACTCCAGGTCTCCAGACCTGACCCAAGGGGGAGAGCCTTCTCTGTGGCTGGCCCGCTCTCTGGAACCAACTTCCACCAGAGACCCGAACTATCCCCACTCTGCTGGCCTTCCGGAAAGCCGTTAAGACATGGCTCTTCCTGCAGGCGGGGGGTAGAGCTTAATTCACTCGAGCTCACCCCCCAAGTATGTATGATGTTGTATGGTTGTTGATTTCTTATATTGTGTTTTAATTTTTATATTGTTTTAATTACTATTTTTAGATTTTGGTTGTTCTTGTATTTTTCACTGATGTACGCCGCCCTGAGTCCTTAGGGAGTTGGGCGGCATATAAGAATTCCAAAATAAATAAATAAATAAATAAATAAATAAATAAATAAATAAACAGCTGACAATCTGATATCTTTGTCATGCTGCGGAATGGGTGACCGGGGGGCCAATTCTTCTTGGCACAACATGTGATAGCCGGGTGCAGTTGATTTTCCTATTGCATTGTGTAGCTGTCGTATTTTCCATTCCATTTATTGTGGAGCTGGCAGCTCTTGTGATGATGATTATGGCTGAGATTATTTTTAAAATCATGGTTTCCTGTCTGACTTGCCCCAGAAGGATCTTTTATGAAAGTCCCCTCTCTGGAAAAGAGGAAAATGGCACCGAATGAATTATATCCCAAATTACTATCGCACACAAAAGAGAGACATATTCATCTGATTCCCCCACTTTCTCTGCTATATGCAGATGTTTCTTGGAATGCTTAGGAGACGGTTAGATGAGGTCTTCTAGTTTCACTCCATATGTCATTGTTTGTTTATATCCCGCCTTTATTATTTTTATAAATAACTCAAGGCAGTACGCTCACACGGTACTCCTTCCTCCTCCTATTTTCCCCACAGTAACAACCCTGTGAGGTGCATTGAGCTGAGAGAGAGAGAGAGAGGGATTGGGTCAGTCCCCACCCGGCTTTCCTGCCTACAGCGGAACTAGAACTCCCAGATTATTGATGAATGGCACAAACTCCCAGATTATTGGTGAATGGCACCATCCAGCCTTCATGTCTAAGGCAGAACTAGAACTCACTGTCTCCTGATGATTGGCCCAAAGTCTCCCAGCTGCCTTTCATGCCTAAAACAGGACTAGAACTCACCGTCCCTTGGTGATTGGCTCACCCAGCTGACTTTCATGTCTGAGGCAGGACTAGAACTCACCGTCCCCTGGTGATGGGCTCACCCAGCTGCCTTTCATGTCTGAGGCAGGACTAGAACTCACCGTCCCCTGGTGATTGGCTCACCCAGCTGCCTTTCATGCCAAAGAAAGTACTAGAATTCACCATCCCCTGGTGATTGGCTCACCCAGCTGCCTTTCATGTCTGAGGCAGGACTAGAACTCACCGTCCCCTGGTGATGGGCTCACCCAGCTGCCTTTCATGTCTGAGGCAGGACTAGAACTCACCGTCCCCTGATGATTGGCTCACCCAGCTGCCTTTCATGCGAAAGAAAGTACTAGAATTCACTGTCCCCTGGTGATGGGCTCACCCAGCTGCCTTTCATGCCAAAGACAGGACTAGAACTCACCGTCCCCTGGTGATCGGCTCACCCAGTTGCCTTTCATGTCTGAGGCAGGACTAGAAGTCACCATCCCCTGGTGATTGGCTCACCCAGCTGCCTTTCATGCCTGAGGCAGGACTAGAACTCACCGTCCCCTGGTGATTGGCTCAAAGTCACTCATTCAGTCATATTGCCTTGAATGCCTATAGAGGCTATTCAAAAGCAACACCTGTCAACGATAGAATGCTTATAAATAAATCTAATTATATTTAATGATGCTTACTTCCAGGTTGGTACACACCAGATTGCTATTTAACCCATAAATAAAAACTCTGAATAATCACATATCTTGGGCAATATGGAACGTTTCCATTAACTGATGCAGAATTCTGGAACTTCAAAACAAAATCTATTACAGGTTATCCTTGATTTACAACAATTTATTTAGTGACCGTTCAAAGTTACAACAGCACTGAAAAAAGTGACTTATGACCATTTTTCACACTTACAACCATTGCGGCATCCCTATGTATGGTCATGTAATCAAAATTCAGACCATTGGTAACTGACTCATATTTACGGCGGTTGCTGTGTCCCGGGGTCATGTGATCCCCTTTTTACGACCTTCTGACAAGGGAAGTCAATGGGGAAGCCAGATTCACTTCACAACCATGATACTGACTTAACAGCTTCAGTGATTCACTTAACAACGGTGGCGAGAAAGGTCATGAAATGGGGCAAAACACACTTAACAAATGAAAAAGTGAAAAAGCACCTTTGGGACACTGAACAAATGCTTCACTTAGTAACAGAAATGTTCAATTATGGTCGCAAGTCGAGGACTATCTGCATAGCAAGTTTTTCTCCCTCTAAATATAACAACATAAGCCGGTTAGGATTTTTTTCTTCTTTTCTCTCTCTGCCAAGTTGAAATGCCATGAAACCTGTTCATTAGTCACTAATCCATTGTGGAGAGATGGAGACTTCCTGTCCCCCTTCCGATTAGTATCACCATTGCAAAAAAAAAAAAGGCATAGTCTATTTTAATCCCGGGAATTTGTTTAGGATTTCACTTTTATTTTTGAACGCGCTAACCTTTTGCAACACAATGTGGACAAAGCATTGAGGCGCAGTGTTTCTTTCTTGGAACGCGATTCAACCCTGAAGCCGGCATGGAAAAAGTGAAGAGGACTTTAAAAATATCAAGACGCGATTGTTAAAGGAACTTGGTTGCTGGGACAATGAAGATCTCAGTCTTGCAAGCAGGACAATTGTGTAATGTACACAATAGGGAACACATTCTTTCACCAAGGAAATTTTCGTTGCAGAAACAAAGGTTGTACAGAAACAGAAGTTTTGTTTCTGCTTATTTTTATCCTCGTAGAAACCCGAATCTTAATTTCTCTATACTATTCATGTTGTCTTGTATTTTTGTTATGGATTGCACCAGTAGAGGCTAAACCAATTTCGTTGTATACATGATGTACAATGACAATAAAGACTATTATTATTATTATTATTATTATTATTATTATTATTATTATTATTATTATTATTATTATTATTATTATTATTATTATTATTATTATTATTATTATTATTATTATTATTATTATTATTATTATTTGTCAGATAGGAATTTTCCTACCAAGAGGCGATTTTAGGATCTTGCTTCCTCGAAGTCATTCGTACTCAGAAAATAAAACCGAGATTCAAATCTAATTAACAAAATATTCATTTCAGTACAAAAGTAACAAAAATAAACCCTTAATAAACTACATCTTCTCAGCTAATGGATTCACGTCTGCCTTCGGCAGGCATGGAAGAAGAAAAGGGAAGTGGGAGTAGACAAAACTCCTGGAATGCACGCATGCGTAGTAAAACATGTCACATGTCTGCTTGATTATAAATACAATAAACCTTAGAAAACAGTAGAGATGCACAACTGGCAATTATTCACATCGTGACATTATTATTATTATTATTATTATTATTATTATTATTATTATTATTATTATTATTATTATTATTATTATTATTATTATTATTTAACTTAGCTGATATGCGGGTTGGTAAAACATCATGGCGAACTCAATGGTGGTCCGACCTTGTACAAAAAGTGATACTGAATCCAAGTGTGCAAATAAGCTATGCAGTTGTGACCTCAGCATCTTCACAAAGATACCACAAATAGACAGAAATGCAGAAATGCTGGCTGAAATTTTTTAGCAGCCACAATAGTTTGCGATTTCATTCATCGGTATGATGAGTCTAAATTGTTTCCCTGCCTGTGTTAGAAAAGTATATTTTGATGGGGTTTCTTTACATGAGCTTTTAAAAAAACCTGTTCTCCTATACCTGCTGGTTATGTGCACCTTTCCCTGACATGCAGTTTTCACCTTAACGTATGTTTTTTCCACATTGGTACCCCTGATGCAAGCTTTAAAAAAAACCCAAAACCCTAATATAACAATTTAAAGGCATAAATAATATCCTTATTATATTTTTAAATGAAAATCTCTATCAAATAAACTTGGCTTAGCTTTTTCCCCATATTTTTCTGCCAGCAAACTAATTCTCTCTCTCTCTCTCTCTCTCTCTCTCTCTCTCTCTCTCTCTCTCTCTCTCTCTCTCTCTCTCTCTCTCTCTCTCTCTCTCTCTCTCTCTCTCTCTCTCTCTCTCTCTCTCTCTCTCTCTCTCTCTCTCTCTCTCTCTCTCTCTGTCTCTCTCTCTCTCTCTGTCTCTCTCTCTCTCTCTCTCTCTGTCTCTGTCTCTCTCTCTCTCTTTCTCTCTCTCTCTTTCTCTCTTTCTCTCTCTCTCTGTCTCTCTGTCTCTCTCTCGTTTTTACAGGTGTATAAATATATGTATTGTGTGTGTGAATGAAGGTTAGTGAAGGACAACATATAAGCTGAGATCTGAATGTGAGATGGAAAGGATAATCTTAAAGGAAATTATAAGAAAAAAATGATTCTGTCTATATAATAGGATGATTCCATCTCCATCTCATAAAATGGAATCTTCATGATTCCTCTTCATGAAGTTTCATGAATCATTGACCTACTCATTCATTATATGAAAAATAATGTAATAAGAACAACTTTAATATAGTACTATGAATACTACTACTACTACTACTACTACTACTACTACTACTACTACTACTACTACTACTACTACTAATAATAATAATAATAATAATAATAATAATAATAATAATAATAATAATAATAATAATAGTCTGTATAGTGGTAGTACCTGGAGATGGCAGAATAAAAGAGAAAGAACTGGAGAATACCACAACATAGGAAGATGTGCAAGTAGCCATGGAACAACTGTGACAATGAAAACAAAGGTAGTACCAATAATAATAGGTGCCTTGAGTGAAATCCTAAAACATCTGGAGCACCACTCGAACCTCATTGTCATTGACAAAATCCTCACCTGTCAATTGCAAAAGGCAGCTTTACTTTCATCAGCTTACATCCTGTGAATTTTAACATTATTACAAAACCACATCTGCTTATCCCAGGAAGGACTTGATAGGTGAACAAAAATGCCAAATCCAGTCTGAACATCTGACTGCGAGACAAACAATAATAATGGATCCTTGAATAGTCCCATTGGTCTATTGGAGGATAATATTCACCACTTTGAAGAACTTCAAATTAAGGCATTCCCCTAACTTCACCTTAGTTGTTCCATGTTAAAGACGCTTTCTCTCCTTTATGCCAGCCACATTCACGGTCAACCTCAGAATCTAGCAATCTATACAGTGGGCAGCTTGAAACCTTTAAAGAAGAAACAAGGCCACGTGTCCAGTCTTGGAAAGACCTCAAAATGGGAAATGTTAGAAATTAAATCCCACAAGGTCAAGATACAGTCAATGGTTTTGGGGCAGCAAAGAAAATAGGGCTACCTTTCCCCCCAGTCTTATTTAAAATAATTAAATTGAAGTTGTGAGCTATTTGAGCAAGGGAACAGGCTGCATAATTAATCTTTAAGCCCCTGGAGTTTCAGGATGGAGGAGGAGATGAAGAGTTGGCTGACTTTGGACAGACAGTGGCTAAAAGGTGCAGAATGCAGGAAACTGAGAAATGTTGTGGTTCACCTTGGACAAAGAAGTGGCTTTATAAAATAGGGAGCAGCTAAAAATACCGCTCTTACATTCATCTGGAAAAATACAGCTTTTACCAGGAGTGTAAACAAGCGTGGCTTTACGACTAGCCAAGGAGACAGTTCTAGAATAGAGTCTTCTTGATTGACAAATGTCATCGTTCTCTCTCTCTTTTTTTTTTAAACAACCGATGACCAGCTGTCAGAAAGATTAATATATTATCCCATTGAACGGTGGTGAGGTCTAACGCCTCATTTCTATGTCCTGATTATGCACAATGATGAGTAAAAAAAGGCTTATGTTCATAAAAGCCTGCGTAAAATTGTGGTCTCGAAGGAATAATTGAATGTATTTAAATAAGTCGGTTTTTGCTTCCTTTTCGTCAGACCACAGAAAACGCCTTGTTGGGTTCTATCAAGATGGTTTAGATGAGTCAAGAATGGCTGGGGAAAGAGTATATTAATCCGATCGTTCTTCCGTGGCGCTGTTTCTTCTATCTTCTCTGCCATCATATTTCTTGTCCTGTTGTTGTTTCACCTGTGTCAATGTCACAGCTGGCCTGCAATTGTAGAATCTAGTGTGCTTCGTTGTTCAAGTTACTTGTTCTAACAGTCAGGAAATATCTCCTTAGTTCTAGGTTGCTTCTCTCCTTGGTTAGTTTCCATCCGTTGCTTCTTGTCCTGCTTTCAGGTGCTTTGGAGAATAGATTGACCCTTTCTTCTTTATAGCAGATATTGGAAGACTGCTACCATGTCAACCTCCTAGTCAGTGGTGGGTTCCTACAGGTGCGGTCCACTCTATAGCACCGGTAGCGGCCCGTTGGTGACATCACAGTACTGGTGCGGTCGGTTGCCAGTGCCTGGGCGCCGCCATTTTAAAAAAAATTTTTAAAAAAATTTCTGCGCATGCCCAGAAGCCAAGCTTCCGGCACTGCGCATGTGCTGCCTTCCTACCCCACAGTGAGTCCAAGCAGGGGAGGATGGCTGAGGGAGCATGTGAGACGCTGAAAGAACGGGCGGCAGGAGCTATCTCCATTCCCCTCCCTTCAGCAGTCCGAGAAGCCACAAATGCGCAGTGATGATCCTGGGCATTTTTGCACGTTCAAGGCTTCTCGAGCTGCTGAGGGGAGAGGGAATGGGCGGCAGGGCCTATCTCAGTTTCCCTCCCTTCAGCAGTCCGAGAAGCCACGCCCACCCGGTCACATGGCTGGCAAGCCACACCCACAAAATAAGCCACGCCCACAGAGTGGTAGTAAAAAAATTAGGAACCCGCCCCTGCTCCTAGTCCTTCTTTTCATTTTTTGTTACGTAGAACAAGTGTTTTAAGTACAGCAACCGCTTAGCCTGAAGATTTGGCGTTGCTAATTTTTTTTAAGACTTCTTATTAGATTTCTACGGTGTCAAATTTGGGGAAGGGGGAGGGGGAAACATCCAGGTTGCTGACCCCTGCATAAGAAGTGCTGCGTTCTGAATTAAAAATGGAATTCAACGAACGGCTCTGCTGTCCCGACGTTGGATCTTGGTTTGCAACTTACATGCTTGCCATTCATGTGTGGTACGCGCAGAATTGCTACAGCAGAAGGGAGCCTGCTGTTTGCAAAAACCTCTGTCTGGTGTAGCCTATGACTCAGAGTTTTGGCTGCCCCATTTCTGGACTTTTCAGAAGCGTCCAGGTCATCATTTCTAGGATAAATAAACACGTTTGCAAATCTAGGCCTTTCGAGGCATCTGAGGGACCTGTGGTTCATTAATCTGGAGAAAAGCACTCAATGTAACCCAACAGAATCGGGAGGCAGGGGTAGGAATCCCTGCAGCATCTGTTGTATGTCTCCACTGATGGGGCCCTCTTCATTGTGGAATAACTCCTTCAATCTTGGTTAACGTTCTCCCCTTATTTTTCAGCGGTTTGGCAACCCCACTCTCTAGACTTAAACTGCCAATATGACATGATAGGAAATCTTGGTTTGCACATCACTTTTCTCAACCATAAGGGCCCTCCAGATCAGGGGTGGGTTCTAACTTACCTCGCTGCCAGTTTTCTTCCTCCCATGCCGTGTGGGCGTGTGTGCGCGCATTGTGTGCCGCGTGGCTGTGCCGCGCTGCCCCGTGGGCACTTTGTGGGCACGCACGTGCATGCGCAGTGCCGAAAACAGCTTCTGTGCATGCACAGAAGCCAAAAACAAGATGGTGGTGCCTATGGCGCCATAGAGAAAGAACCAGTTCAGGGGCGTGGCAGCCGGCTATCGCTCCTGGTTCAGCGAGTGGGGGGGGATTCCTGCTACCGGTTCTATAAACAGGTCCAAACCGGGAGCAACCCACCTCTGCTCCAGATATGTTAGGAATACAGCTCCCAGCCTTCCTATGACGTCCTTGGGTCAAGCTGACTATGGATCCCAAGAGACAAAAAGAGGGAGTAGGAGTAACATGATTGCGGTGCTCCAATATCTTTTTATTATTATTTTTGATTCTTTTTCAATTTTTTTAAAAAAAATTCCCTTCTGAGCATGCGCAGAAGCCGAGTTCCGGCACTATGCATGCAGTCGCCATCTTTTTTTCGGCTTTGGTTTTTTTTTTTTTGGATTTTTTGGTACTGCTGATGCACACGTGCACAACGCGCGCGCGCCCACACGGCGTGCCCACGTGGTGCACCCCTGTGGCGCGGGAGGGAGTGAACCGGCAACAAGGTAAGTTGGAACCCACCCCTGCCTAGAGGTGAAGACACTTGCCTCCCACTCAGAAGGTTGAGAGTTCAATCCTAGGCAGCAGCAGATCTTTCTCTATCAGGGCACAAAGAGAAAATTTCTGCTGTGAATTCTGCATAGGCGGCAGGAAGGGAATCCGACCAGTAAATGCTCAGTTCCACTCAGTCGCTCTGATTCCACCCTGAAACAAGGGGTTAAAGGGTCGTAATTTTTTTTAAAGCATTTTTCTACATGTTGTAGGCTACCTAGAATTGCAAGAAGCCAGGGACATACAAAGTTGAACAAACAAACAAGTAATCTTGGAATCAGGCAGCAACCATGGTTTTCCACGAACTGTCAAACCTTCAGTTTTCTCCATAAAGATTCTTTCTCCACCTCTTCGTATCCTTTTACCGGATTTCCCAGAGCGGAACCCCTGCAGCCCTAAAATAACTCAACCTTTCAGCAAGGATGGAGAAGAGATCCTGGTTTCATCCCGGGCTGAAATCTATCTCTCTCTTGCTCAGAGGTGCCAACAGCTGCAGAACAAAATCCCTATCCTACAGTGGGCAGGGGAGATGGGAAGAAGAGAATGCAAGGAAGGTTGGCTTCTTAACACCAGGTTAATCCTCTCTCTTTTTTTCTCTCTGAAACAACTGGTCTATGATCTTAGACGGCTCAGTGACAAATGGTGACAGGAAGGTGACACCCCTTTAGAAGTGCCATATCTTGAGAGGTGACATCACTAGTGTTGTTTCATGCGTCTCACACCAGTGCTTCTAAAAATAATCTTTCCTACCTTCCTCACACTGGGAGAACTATGGCAACCCACCATGCATCAGCAGACAAACCAAGTTAGGGCCTTAAAAGTGCTTATATAACCGTGGCGTAGTGATGGAGCACCCAATGCTTGCCTCATCTTCTGCGCATGAATTCAATGATGAGAAAGGACACCAAAAAGTTGGTTCTTTGCATGCAGCTCTTTTTATTTACATTATCCGGCAGACAAATTCCACTTTTGGGTGTGGGAAGGAACAAAGCTTTGAGTTATATTTCTATGAAACCCTGACCCAGGAGTTCCAGTTCTGTTTCTCTAGTTCTGGCCTACCTGTTAGCATCTAGATTGCCTTCATGAGGTCTGGAGTCATTTCTAAGCCAATGCTGATTTTGTGGTTTTAGGAGGATCTCTGGACAAGAAAAAGTCTAAACAGTTGGAAGGGACCTTGGAGGTCTTCTAGTCCAACTTTCTGCTCAGGCAGGAACTCCTATACCATTTCAGACAAACGATTGTCCAATCTCTTCTTAAAAATTTCCAGTGTATTCACAACTTCTGGAGGCAAGTCATTCCACTGATTAATTGTTCTCACTGTCAGGAAATTTCTCCTTAGTTTTAGGTTGCTTCTCTCCTTGATTAGTTTCCATCCATTGCTTCTTGTCCTGCCCTCAGGTTCTTTTGAGAATAGCTTGACTCCCTCTTCTTTGAGGCAGCCCCTCAAATATTGGAAGACTATCGTGTCTCCCCTAGTCCTTCTTTTCATTAAACTAGATATATCCAATTCCAGCAACTGTTCTTTGTATGTTTTAGCCTCCAGTCCCCTAATCATCTTTGTTGCTCTTCTCTGCACCCTTTCTAGAGTCTCAACATCTTCCTTGTTATTGTTACATTTTGCTTGCATTTCTTTTCAGACTTAATTTGTACACCTCTTCCTAGGAGAAAGATTTCTTCTACTTTTGCTCACCTCTTAGTGCTTTCCATGAGAGAGATTTTAAAAAAATCAGAAAGTTGCACAGATTAATATCAGTCCTAATGATTTTCTGGCTCTCTGTAGCTCCCTTAGAAACATGTTTATTGAAAGAAGACGTCTCCTGCGCCAGTGTAGTTTTCCCTAGGTGTATCAATATGATTGGAAGAAATGGACTGAAATTTAGCTGTCTAAGATCTGAGGAACATCACTGGACATCCCAAGGTCAAATCCAGATCCCAGACCCCCCCCCCCAATCTCAGAACAGCCCCAAGAGACCTCCAAAAGCTAATCGCAAGTGGTAATATTTAATGGGCTATGGGAGAATTATCCCCAAACCGTTTAGTAGAAATTGCAGGTGATGATTAGTAATGGAAATTACATTTTGTTTTTCTCCTGGCCCCCTTCAGATTACTGGCTTGTCATTCCTGGCCAAGTTCAGCCTTTCGCTTGGAAAAAAAGTTGTGTATTTTTGTTGCAGAGCAGAGAGTTCGACTAAAACATTTTGATGCTGGCTATAAATGTCATTTTCACCTGTCCTTGATTTTATGCACGAGGGATATATATTCAATCAGAGCTGACAACATTGGGAAGAGGCCCAAATCCTTCCTTGCAGGTGGGCAAAAGTGCTACAAACACTTTCTTTTTTTAAAAAAAAATTTATTGACCTTTTTTTTACATTGAAAATAAACAACATTGAAAACAAACATGGAAATGTATACAATTTCCCTCTTTACAACACTTTCTGCGTCGGTAACAGATTTAAATTTTACAGTATTTTCCTCTTTCATTTATCAGTTCTATTATATACATGCCATTTTTTCATGTTTCCTGTTTCCTTGTACTTGTTGACAAACAAAACAAAACAAACAAACAAACAAACAAACAAACAAACAAACAAACAAACAAACGTATTTCTGGGAGTTTTCCAAATCTCTGGATCTTTCCACATATGATGTACACATTTTCTATGCAAGTTTTGGCCAACACCTACATTGCAACATTGGAAGTTGTGTAAAATCCCAGAAGTCCCATTCATAAAAATGTCTTCAAGTTCTAAAGGGAACCATTGGGGCATCGTTTGCATAAACCTTCAGCATCGTACAAGGCAGTCTTTGACTTACGACCACAACTGAGCCCAAAATTGATGTGAGAAATGTGTTAAGTGACTTTTGTACCTTTTTACGACTTCTCTTGCCCCGGTTGTTGGGTGAATTGCTGCCGTTCTTGCGTTAGTAACATGGTTGTTAAGTGACTCTGGCTCCCCCATTGATTTTGCTTGTCAAAAGGTCGCGAGAGGGGATCGCATGACCCCAGGGACTCTGCAGCCGTCATAACTACAGACCAATTGCCAAGCGTCCGAATTTGGATCATGAGGATATGCTGCAACAGTTGGAAGTGTGAAAAAAGGTCATAAGTCATTTTTTTCCCAGTGCTGTTGTAACTTCAAATGGTCGCTAAATGAACTGTTGTAAGTCGAGGACTGCCTGTATTAAAAATGTGATTCTGGCTGTATCCTTAATACGATACTTCTGTGTGTTTCCCCTAGTAGTCATCCTACCATGTTGTGTTTGAATAACGCACTTAGGAGCTGGAGCTGTGAAACGTGCTAAGATTGCTTAGGGTTTTTTGGAGGGGGGTTTATTTATTTTATTTATTTTATTTATTTAGTTTGTCAAACATATACTAGATAACAGGTATAAGTATAAACATGGACATGAACACAGGAAATGCGTACGAATAAATGGGGACAGTAGGACAGGGACGGTAGACACGCTGGTCCGCTTATGCACGCCCCCTTACAGACCTCTTAGGAATGGGGTGAGGTCCACGGTAGACAGTTTAAGGTTAAAGTTTTGGGGGTTTGAGGATGTAACAACAGAGTCAGGTAGAGCATTCCAGGCATTGATCACTCTGTTGCTGAAGTCGTATTTTCTGCAATCGAGTTTGGAGCGGTTTACCTTGAGTTTGTATCTATTGTTTGCCCGTGTGTTATTGCGGTTGAAGTTAAAGTAGTCATTGACAGGTAGTTATTGACAGGTAGTAGTCATTGACACATGAGTTCAGTGTCTTGTGTAAATGTGCAAAATTAGGCCTCCTGTACCCTGATTAAATGCGTTGTATGAACTCAAGGCAAGGAGGCAAATTTCTGGCCAAATGTGTGTAGTTTTCTTGTATAAACCGGTTGAGATGGAAACAATAATCCAGTGGCTTTGATTGACATTGAATTGATGTGTCCTTGGGATACAGCCACCTGAGTGTCCATTTTCCCAACCCACATGTGTGTGTGTGTGTGTGTGTGTTAAATGCGTATATGACCACACATAAAACAGGAAACCTATCTTCAGTGTGCCTGGCCACAGAACACCACTTGATCCTCAACCGGCTCTCCGGCAGGTGCTATAAAAGATGTGTAATTAAGAAATAAAAATAAATTGGAGCCTAGCCCCACCCCTTCAGGTTGCAGCCTGAATTAAACACCAAGTGCGGGGTTAAAATAAATGTTTTTCTCTTACTAAGACGAAGGATATGAGTAAGAAAATGCCACACAGCACACCCTATAATTATCAGTCTTCGCAAACATCCTCCAGGTTTTGACGCAGGGCGCTGGGACCATGACAGTATACCAAGGTCAATAAAGTGAGGATTGTTGTTTAATCGAATATCAGAAAAATATTTATTTTTCCACCCAGGCAGATGGGGCGGAGAATCACAGTCAACCAAGGAACACCTGCAGGATGGGCTTCGTGTATTCAGCACTAGCATTAGCAATGACACTTCAATTTATATACCACTCCATAATGCTTTACAGCCCCCTCTAAGCGGTTTACAGAGTTCAGCATATTGCCCCCAACAATCTGGACCCTCATTTTACCGACCTCGGAAGGATGGAAGGCTGAACCAACCTTGAGCCTGTCAGGATCGAACTCCTGGCAGTGGGCAGAGTTAGCTTGCAATGCTGTATTCTCACCACTGTGCAACCCTGGCTGTTTGTCTAATATCTTGTGTTTTAGGGAAAATAATAGGGGTCTTGAACTACAGTTCTAGGCTACGTGGCTAGTGTTTATGAATGTTAGGTTCTATACTTTAGCAGCACTTGGAAATGGTACCCACATAGGGGTCAAAGGAGACAAGATGGCGGTCAAAGCGTAGGTGAAGCTCCACCCCTTTTTTAGATGTGTTGACATCATGGGCACATACCCAGAGATGGGGTTTTGATTGTGCTGCTGTCACAATTGCAATCTTGCTCCTTTTGACATCTCTCCCCAACAACAGAGGCTGCTGATGTCCCCCACTTATTTTTGGTTCCCCAAAAGTCACTAGGGATATGTCCTAAAGGTGCTTTTTCCCAAAGACAACTGGACTTTCTTGGGTTTTTTTTTCTTTGAGGACATTTTGCTTCTTATCCAAGAAGCTTCTTTGGTTCTGAGGCAGAGAACGGAAGAGGCTTCTTGGATGAGAAGTGAAACGTTTTCAAAGGAAAAAAAAAAACCCAAGAAAGTCATTTGGAAAAAGCACTTTTGGGACAACCATGAGGGAGGACTGAGTATCTCCACAGACATTTCCCTAGAGAGGTCTTCTCTGAAAGTAGATAGCAGTTTGTAGACCTGAGTTATCCACCACTCACTTTTCAAAAAGAAAAAAGAAAGAAAAAGGAAAGAAATAGAACGATATAACTTGACATTATTCTTTTCTTAAAGAAAAGAACCTCATTTTGTTTTCATATAAAACTCCTGCCCCCGGTGTGATGTAATTATAGATAGATGGAGAGACAGATGGACACAGACATATAACCAGAGTGATAAACCCCTGCTCCCTCTTTCCATTTTATCACAAAATAGTCTTCCAATTCTTGATGCAGATTGGAAAAACTCTGCACAAGTTCCTCTGGGGATTCTGTGGGATAAAACAATAACCAAAAGGGTGAAGAGATAAATTAAATGTATTCATCTATGACAAGTCATCTGTCTTCCACAAGACCGGATGGCGGGATGGTTCACGGCAGTTCATTCCTTAAAATAAAACAAGGAATAATAGAAAGGAAAAGAAACAACGTGGGTGATTTCATAGAAAAGACACATAATTGGTGGCATGAACATCGCAGCCCAAACCAAAACACACCTACCTTGTAAAAATAAAATAATCTTCTGCACTCAAGCATTTAAAACATTTCTCCCCGAACCTGTTTGTCTGTTATTTCCTCAAAGAACCGATTCAGTTTTGAATTATGAAGTTTTTGGCATCTGACAGGTTTGTTTTCCGGGGGGGGGGGGGGAGAGGAAAAACCTGACTTAAGAGATGTTTTGCACAAAAAGAAAAGAGAAAACAAAACAGAAACAAGGATAAGGGGAAAAAACCCAACCCCAGGTAGCTGTTTAAGAAGAACATGAAAGTTAATTACGGGGATTTTTAATTCTGTAACTGAAGGCAAGCGTGCTCGTTCAGACAAGGACGGGCTAACAAGTAATGGAAATTCTGGGTAAAAGAGGTTTTATTGGATTGTCATTGAAGTCCAGGTTTGGGAGGAGGAGGGGGGGGGGTTAGCTTCCCTTGGACAAAAGCATTGATTTGCAGAAATGGGATGACCAAATTGGCCTGATCTTTCAACACTCCAAAATCAATATCAGTCTGGCTAATTTTATCTCAAGGACAAATCTACAATGAGGTTGGTATCCCTCGCAAGCGGCTTTCCATGCTTTTATTATTGTCATTTCAGTGGAAAAATAAGGCAGCCATGCGAACTGGTGAGGCAGATTAATTATACGATGATGGAATTACTCATCTACCCTGTCTCAATCTGAACACCATCCTGTCTCCTCTTTTTATCTCTGCTATGAGTCTGTAATGTAGGCTGGGCGAAATGAAAAGATATCTACACAAGATGTAGTCAGAATGGAGCTGGAAGGGACTGTAGAGGTCTTCTAGTCCAACCCCCTGCTCAAGCAGGAGAACCTATACCATTTCAGACGAATAGCTGTCCAGTCTCTTCTTAAAAACTTCTAGTGATGGAGTACCCACAACTTCTGAAGCCAAACCCTTCCACTGATTAATTGTCCTCACTTAGAACTAAGTTTTTCCTTAGTTCTAGGTTGCTTCTCTCCTTGATTAGTTTCCATCCATTGCTTCTTGTCCTGCCTTCTGGTGCTTTGGAGAATAGCCTGACTCCCTCTTCTTTGTGGCAGCCCCTGAGATATTGGAATACTGCTATCGCGTCACCCCTAGTCCTTCTTTTCTCTACACTAGGCATACCCAAATCCTGCAACCTTTTTTCATAGTCAGTGTTGGAAGAAGTAGATGGAGGATTTCTGTTGGGTTTCTAAGGTGATTGACAGTTGACAGTTGCCCTTGAATGAGACCAGGATGTTCTTCGTCACAGATCATTCCTGTTTGTTAAGAGAAGAGGGACGGGCTGAAATAGTGATTGGTGGTGAAAGCTGAGCTTCTGTTCTCTAGGATTTAAGCCAAGAAGGGGTCCTTCACTTTGACCAAGTCTTGAGCAAAGTGCTCCTACAAATTTGTAGCCTCCTTCCTTCTACTTTACACCTGCCGTTTGCAAGAATGAATCTGTCATGCTTATCTATCTATCTATCTATCTATCTATCTATCTATCTATCTATCTATCTATCTATCTATCTATCTATCTATCTATCTATCTATCTATCTATCTATCTATCTTTATCTCTCTCTCACTAATCTATCATCTATCATCTATCATCTATCATCTATCATCTATCATCTATCATCTATCATCTATCATCTATCTATCTATCTATCTATCTATCTATCTATCTATCTATCTATCTATCTATCTATCTATCTATCTATCTATCTATCTATATCTCTCTCTCACTAATCTATCATCTATCATCTATCTATCTATCTATCTATCTATCTATCTATCTATCTATCTATCTATCTATCTATCTATCTATCTATCTATCTATCTATCTTTATCTCTCTCTCACTAATCTATCATCTATCATCTATCATCTATCTATCTATCTATCTTTATCTCTCTCTCACTAATCTATCATCTATCATCTATCTATCTATCTATCTATCTATCTATCTATCTATCTATCTATCTATCTATCTATCTATCTATCTCTCTCTCTCTCTCTCTCTCTCTCTCTCTCTCTCACTAATCTATCATCTATCATCTATCTATCTATCTATCTATCTATCTATCTATCTATCTATCTATCTATCTATCTATCTATCTTTATCTCTCTCTCACTAATCTATCATCTATCATCTATCTATCTATCTATCTATCTTTATCTCTCTCTCACTAATCTATCATCTATCATCTATCTATCTATCTATCTATCTATCTATCTATCTATCTTTATCTCTCTCTCACTAATCTATCATCTATCATCTATCTATCTATCTATCTATCTATCTATCTATCTATCTATCTATCTATCTATCTATCTATCTATCTATCTATCTTTATCTCTCTCTCACTAATCTATCATCTATCATCTATCATCTAATCTATCTATCTATCTATCTATCTATCTATCTATCTATCTATCTATCTATCTATCTATCTATCTATCTATCTATCTATCTATCTATCTATCTTTATCTCTCTCTCACTAATCTATCTATCTATCTATCTATCTATCTATCTATCTATCTATCTATCTATCTATCTATCTATCTATATCTCTCTCTCACTAATCTATCATCTATCATCTATCATCTATCATCTATCATCTATCATCTATCATCTATCATCTATCATCTATCTATCTATCTATCTATCTATCTATCTATCTATCTATCTATCTATCTATCTATCTATATCTCTCTCTCACTAATCTATCATCTATCATCTATCTATCTATCTATCTATCTATCTATCTATCTATCTATCTATCTATCTATCTATCTATCTATCTATCTATCTATCTATCTTTATCTCTCTCTCACTAATCTATCATCTATCATCTATCATCTATCTATCTATCTTTATCTCTCTCTCACTAATCTATCATCTATCTATCTATCTATCTATCTATCTATCTATCTATCTATCTATCTATCTATCTCTCTCTCTCTCTCTCTCACTAATCTATCATCTATCATCTATCTATCTATCTATCTATCTATCTATCTATCTATCTATCTATCTATCTATCTATCTATCTATCTATCTATCTTTATCTCTCTCTCACTAATCTATCATCTATCATCTATCTATCTATCTATCTATCTTTATCTCTCTCTCACTAATCTATCATCTATCATCTATCTATCTATCTATCTATCTATCTATCTATCTATCTATCTATCTATCTATCTATCTATCTATCTATCTTTATCTCTCTCTCACTAATCTATCATCTATCATCTATCTATCTATCTATCTATCTATCTATCTATCTATCTATCTATCTATCTATCTATCTATCTATCTATCTTTATCTCTCTCTCACTAATCTATCATCTATCATCTATCATCTAATCTATCTATCTATCTATCTATCTATCTATCTATCTATCTATCTATCTATCTATCTATCTTTATCTCTCTCTCACTAATCTATCATCTATCATCTATCATCTATCAATCTATCTATCTATCTATCTATCTATCTATCTATCTATCTATCTATCTATCTATCTATCTATCTTTATCTCTCTCTCACTAATCTATCATCTATCATCTATCATCTATCTATCTATCTATCTTTATCTCTCTCTCACTAATCTATCATCTATCTATCTATCTATCTATCTATCTATCTATCTATCTATCTATCTATCTATCTATCTATCTATCTATCTATCTATCTTTATCTCTCTCTCTAATCTATCATCTATCATCTATCATCTATCTATCTATCTATCTTTATCTCTCTCTCACTAATCTATCATCTATCATCTATCTATCTATCTATCTATCTATCTATCTATCTATCTATCTATCTATCTATCTATCTATCTATCTATCTATCTATCTTTATCTCTCTCTCACTAATCTATCATCTATCTATCTATCTATCTATCTATCTATCTATCTATCTATCTATCTATCTATCTATCTATCTATCTATCTATCTATCTATCTTTATCTCCCTCTCACTAATCTATCATCTATCATCTATCATCTATCATCTATCATCTATCTATCTATCTATCTATCTATCTATCTATCTATCTATCTATCTTTATCTCTCTCTCACTAATCTATCATCTATCATCTATCATCTATCTATCTATCTTTATCTCTCTCTCACTAATCTATCATCTATCATCTATCTATCTATCTATCTATCTATCTATCTATCTATCTATCTATCTATCTATCTATCTATCTATCTATCTTTATCTCTCTCTCACTAATCTATCATCTATCATCTATCATCTATCTATCTATCTATCTATCTATCTATCTATCTATCTATCTATCTATCTATCTTTATCTCTCTCTCACTAATCTATCATCTATCATCTATCATCTATCTATCTATCTATCTATCTATCTATCTATCTATCTATCTATCTATCTATCTATCTATCTATCTTTATCTCTCTCTCACTAATCTATCATCTATCATCTATCTATCTATCTATCTATCTATCTATCTATCTATCTATCTATCTATCTATCTATCTATCTTTATCTCTCTCTCACTAATCTATCATCTATCATCTATCATCTATCTATCTATCTATCTATCTATCTATCTATCTATCTATCTATCTATCTATCTATCTATCTATCTATCTATCTATCTTTATCTCTCTCTCACTAATCTATCATCTATCATCTATCATCTATCTATCTATCTATCTATCTATCTATCTATCTATCTATCTATCTATCTATCTTTATCTCTCTCTCACTAATCTATCATCTATCATCTATCTATCTATCTATCTATCTATCTATCTATCTATCTATCTATCTATCTATCTATCTATCTATCTATCTATCTATCTATCTATCTATCTATCTTTATCTCTCTCTCACTAATCTATCTATCTATCTATCTATCTATCTATCTATCTATCTATCTATCTATCTATCTATCTATCTATCTATCTATCTATCTATCTATCTATCTATCTATCTATCTATCTTCTCTCTCTCTCTCTCTCTCTCTCTCTCTCTCTCTCTCTCTCTCTCTCTCTCTCTCTCTCTCTCTCTCTCTCTCTCTCTTTCCCTCTTTCTCTTTCTCTCTCTCTCTTCTATTTATTTATTTATTCAGTAGATTTAGATGGCTGCCCATCTCAAGTACGTGACTCTAGGTGGCTAACATTATTACATTGCTTCCCTTCGGCCGTCTCTCGAGGAGTCTGTGAAAACCCAGGAGAGATTTCGGAGCATCAAGCAAAGGATTTTTGACTCCTCTTAATAGAAATGGGTTTGTTTTAAATACAGGGGGCGTTTCAATTTCCCACCTTTTCTTGTCCTCTGTGATGCGAAGTTTGATTCATGTACCAAACAGGCAGGTTTCACATCCAGGCGAGTTAGGTGATTTATAACAAATATCGTAGTGATGATTTATGGAGGAACAGCGCCGGTTGACGGCATCTTACCCTGAAATACAGGTGACTTTACATCATAAATGTAAATTGTTTGAAGCAGGGGCGGGTTCCTAATTTTTTTGCTAACACTCTGTGGGCGTGGCTTAATTTTGAGGGCATGACTTAATTTTGAGGGCGTTGCTTAGTTTTGTGGGTGTGGCTTGATGGTCATGTGACTGGGTAGGAGTGGCTTGACGGTCATATGACTGGGCGGGCATGGCTTCATAGTCATGTGACTGGGTGGGTGTGGCTAAGTGGTCACAATCCTAGTTCCCCCTACGAGGATTCCTGCATCGGGACCTTTTACAATCCCCCAAAGGATTAAAAGAAACCAGATTCCATACAGCTCTGAACCCTTAAGGCCAACCAAATACAAGTGGTACTCGCTTAATGGCCGGTTGCTTAGCAAGTGTTCAAATTTATGACTGACCTCCTCAGAGCTACTTGACCTGTTTTTTGAGTTTTGACAGCCTTATGCATGCACACATGTACGCACACGCGCACACATACACATTTATAACCAGTTACAACATCCGTGACATCACCAGCCGGTCGCTACTGGTGCTATAGAGTGGACCGCACTGATAGGAACCCACCACTGGTTTGAAGAGTCATTCCTCTGGGAGGACCACAGTTTCTAGTTTCATGGGAAAGCAAGAAAGACATGAAACCAAACCATTTCAGCAAGCTAATTTGGATATTTTCTCGTGTATGCCTCGGCAAGTTCCTTTTCTCTCAATTCCTTCTAGTTTTTTTAAAAAAAGAAAACATACCCCCAATACACTCCCATTGTTAAAATTGTGCAAACAGTGTTTTCTTCGTACGAACCTTCTGAAATGCACGGGGCCCAATTTTATGGCTTACTTTGCTATTTTCATGTTTCCTGCCTCAAAACTGTGTTGCTGGTTGTTGTTGTTGTTTAATTCCAGCAACTTTTGCCACTTGGAAATGTTGATGTAATCGGGGGCGGGAGACCTAGCCTTGTCTCAGTCTGGTGATCTTTACGGCGAACAAGATCCTCACAGCTGCATTCTCGGAGGAGAACTGTGTTAGTTCATGATAGCGAACAACCTGGAAGGTGTCAGGTCGCACCATTTCTGACTAATATTTGTTCCCCGGAAAAAGCGCTACAAGATTCTTCACTGGACCACAGTGGCTTCTGATGGACCACATGTTGATGGACTCAAAGATGTGGAGACTCTAGAAAGAGTGCAGAGAAGAGCAATGTCACATAGTGATTTTATTGCCTGTTACATGTATATGCAGAGAAATGCATCCCTATTCATTATAATGGTTTATTCCTGAGCACGTGATTGATATGTTCTTGTACGCATGTGTACATTTCATTCTCTCCTTCTGTTCCTGGCTTCCATTGAAGCAAGACCTACTTTTTATATCA
This sequence comes from Diadophis punctatus similis, assembly GCA_023053685.1. Classification (NCBI taxonomy): domain Eukaryota; kingdom Metazoa; phylum Chordata; class Lepidosauria; order Squamata; family Dipsadidae; genus Diadophis; species Diadophis punctatus. Next base: position 15,518,878 of record JALIGW010000012.1, on the reverse strand, counting down.
GACATGTAGATAATGAGGATTTATTGTTTTTGTACCGAAATAAACATTTTTACTTAGACCTTAAAATACGGTTTCTTTTCTAATGTCTGATGTCCGGGAAAAGATCAAACTTCTCCTTTGTGAGATTAATTATCATCTCTGTCAAGCAACAAAGATGATTAGGGGACTGGAGGCTAAAACATATGAAGAACGGTTGCAGGAACTGGGTATGTCTAGTTCAGGGGTCAGCAACCCTTGGCTCTGGAGCCACATGTGGCTCTTTCATCCCTCTGTTGCAGCTCCGTCACCAGTCGGCTCCACAATTGATAGGGCTTTTGGTTAGGACAGGTAGAGGAAAAAGGACGTCGTGCAGGAGGACACTCTATGGTGGGGGAACCAGATTTCCAGACAGCAGAGGAAGAAGGACGCTGCGCTAGGAGGGGAGACTGTGGTGGGGGAACCAGACTTCCGGTCGGCTCCAGAATTGAATGGGGGCCTTCCGATTGGACCTTTGTGGTTCTTTGAGTGTTTAAGGTTGCCGACCCCTGGTTTAGTTTAATGAAAAGAAGGACTAGGGGAGACATGACAGCAGTATTCCAGTATTTGAGAGGCTGCCACAAAGAAGAGGGAGTCAGGTTATTCTCCAAAGCACCTGAAGGCAGGACAAGGAGCAATGGGTGGAAACTCATCAAGGAGAGAAGCAACTTAGAACTAAGGAGAAATTTCCTGACAGTTGGAACAATTAATCAGTGGAACAGCTTGCCTCCAGAAGTTGTGAATGCTCCAACACTGGGGGTTTTTAAGAAGATGTTGGATAACCATTTGTCTGAAATGGTGTAGGGTTTCCTGCCTAAGCAGGGGGTTGGACTAGAAGACCTCCAAGGTCCCTTCCAACTCTGTTATTCTATTCTATTCTATTCTATATGCGCAGGAAGCAAAAAAAGGCCAAAAATTCGAAAAAAAACATGGCGCCGCGTGACGGACCGGCGAAGACGGTACCGGAACCGTCGCATGCAAATTGAGCAATTGGCAGGCCGCTACCGGAACGACAGAGTAGACCGCACCGGTAGGAACCCACCCCTGCCCACACCCATCTCTTTCCTGTGGCCCTTATCTTCTCCTCTTCGCTCCTTACCATCCTTTACCAATGATCTCCTGAAATGATCATCTGAATAGTTTCATGGCTGATGTAGTCTCATCCCAGAAGAAGATAGAGCTCCAAGTGTATCTCACCAAGAATTTTAATTCTTCTTCCTTGATGCCTGCATGTTGCTTTTATCTTGCATTCAAAAACACTCTTCTCAGACTTCTGATGGACTTATTTTTTTTCCCCAATCAGCCAAGATTTCTTCAACTATTTAAACTGACTAACAATTTTATTCCTCCCAGAGAAATGTCCTCCTTGAGTTGGCTTGCCCGGCACCATCATCTATGAAAGCAAAGGCCATGTCGGGGGTTGATTTTTAGGAAGAAAACAACATTCTCAGCAGTCGTTGCAGATTGAATTAGAGGCAAGTGCTGCCAAAATTCCTCCTCTTCAAGGAATTTTTGGCAACTGATTTCTCTGTGTACTTTTTTGGGGGGGTCTTGTGACTCTGACTAAACACATGACGTGACTTTGCTAGCATTGATATTTTTTGCTGCGTGTGCTTCAAGTTTTTTTTTTTAAATTCCTTTCTTAAATGCTATTCTTGCTGAAACAAGATGTAGCAATGTAGATTCTCCTAGTCAAATGTGCTCCAGAGTTCTGGCAGACACCAAAAATCATAAGATTTTTCTTAGCTGATTTCCGCCCCCCCCCCAAATAGAGAATAACTGAAACAAGGTTATTTTAAAAGCAGAAACTCCTGTTTCAAAGTTAACCAGAGGCTAACTTTCTTTTTGTGAAAGACAAAGGCCATTCTTTTGAAAACAACAGAGTCCACATTCTGGGCAGAAGATTATTTGAAAGAGGGGTCAAAGGGGCCATCTACATTAAGATTGAACAGCACCACCTATCTCCTGTTTACCTTTCAGCATTCCCAGGAAGTTTCCACATTCATTTGCATTATTCCAGTGACCCTGAGTGCACAGATAAACCTCCAGGTGGCCTCAATGACTCTCAGAAAGAGTGCTAATGACCAGATGACTGCAAGGAATATAAATCCTTCCATTCTCCACCATTCAGTCAGAACTGAAGGAAGCTTCTTGGATGAGAAGCGAAACCTCTTCAAGAAAAAAACAAAAAAAGTCCAGTTGCCTTTTGAAAAAGCACCTTTGGGACAACCATGACCTGGATGCAAGGGTGAAATTCAAAATTTTTCCCTACCGGTTCTGTGGGCGTGGCTTGGTGGGCGTGGCAGGGGAAGGATACTGCAAAATCTCCATTCCCACCCCACTCCTGGGGGAAGGATATTGCAAAATCTCCATTCCCACCCCACTCTGGGGCCAGCCAGAGGTGGTCTTTGCCGGTTCTCCAAACTACTCAAAATTTCCACTACCAGTTCTCCAGAACCTGCTGCATTTCACCCCTGCCTGGATGTCTAAGAATATCCACAGACATTTAACCAGAGGTTGTGGGACATCAGTTTCATTTGTTGCGAATCACTTAAGTGAAAATGCAAAGAGCTTAAGGATCTTCTTATACCAATGACTTTCGGAAACCAATGCATGCTTAGTCACGGGTGAAAACCATGGCTGTTTGGAATAATCAAGTTGTAAAAGGTTGTCCAGAGTTCAATTTTTACCATTCACAGTCAACATGGTTGAGGGATGTTGTGAGCTGAAGCCCAAAGGACCTGTGGAACTCAAATTAGGGAACATTTAATTTGAATATCTGTACTGAGCAGGTAGTTGAGCATCATATTCAAAAATATCTTATGGTAGAATAGAGCTGGAAGGGACCTTGAAGGTCTTCTAGTCCAGTCCCCTGCTCAAGCAGGAGAACCTTTACCATTTAAGACAAGTGACTGTTCAGTCTCTTCTTAAAAACCTCCAGTGATGGAGCACCCACAATTTCTGAAGGCAAGCCGTTCCACTGGTTAATTGTTCTCACTATTAGGAAGTTTCTCCTTAATTCCAGGTTGCTTCTCTCTTGGATTAGTTTCCGACCATTATTTCTTGTCCTGCCCTCTGGTGCTTTGGAGAATAATTTGACCCCCTCTTTTTTGTGGCAGCCTCTCAAATATTGAAATACTGCTATCATGTCATCCTTAACTCTTCTTTTCTTTAGACTAGCCAGACCCAAAACCTGCAGCCATTCTTCATATGGTTTAGTCTCCAGGCCTTTGATCATCTTAGCTGCTCTTCTCAGAATGTTTTCCAAAGTCTCAACATCTTTTAAGTAGTATGGTGACCAAAATATGACTTTTCCCAATTCAGCGATTCTCAGATATTCTGAAGTTGCAAAAATGTTGGAAGGGTCAAGACCATTGATTATGAGGGCTAAGGCTGCTGGAAGTTATAGTTTCAATTTTATTTTGAGAAAAAGGAGAATCATCAGAAAGATTAAGGGGAAGCAAGAGAGAGAGAGAGAGAGAGAGAGAGAGAGAGAGAGAGAGAGAGAGAGAGAGAGAGAGAGAGAGAGAGAGAGAGAGAGAGAGAGAGAGAGATGTATGTTGGAGTATGCATGTGGACTGATTAACAATAACGTAGAGAATGAATAAATGGAATGGTGCAATTATAAAAATGAGGCATTTTTGGTGACATACTGCTAAGCCAAGAAAATGCAATGAATACTAAGCAGAAAATTTCACACTGCGATGTATATTGCTAGTCAGTTGGTGATGTATGAATGTTCTTTTTGGTATTCCTCATCTCATCTTCCTTCTGCTTTCTGTTTCCAGTTTTTCTCAAACGTAAGCAACATTTTAATTCCTCTAAATTTCTTGGGATATTTTCAGTTTGACCAACTGCGTACTCTGCTTCCTCCATGTTACTTCACGGGGGGAAAAACATAACATTCAACAAGCTTGTTTTCAGGGTTTGTTACCCCAGAGAGTCTGAAGGAAACCACTGGTGGTGGAAGGTGTTTTGGTTCCCATAACTCAGTGATGGCGAACCTTTTTTTGCTCAGGTGCCAAAAGGGCACGCGAACGATAGCCCACATGCGTGTGCCCACACCCATAATGCAATACCCTCCCCCTGCGCATGCACGCACAACCCCCCCACGCTGCCCCCCCACGCTGCCCCCCCACGCTGCCCCCCCAAGCAGGAATTCTGGGAGTTGAAGTCCACAAGTCTTCAAGTTGCCAGGTTTGGAGACCCCTGGGATAGACCAACAGGTTTAACCAATCCTCAAAACCTGCCCTGCTCTTGTGCAAATATTTTGCAATGTTGTGTTTGAAGGAAGCCTGATTGTCAGCTGATAATCACGATCCTCGGTGACATTAATGATATTGCAGAAGAGAGCCAAACCCAACCTTCCAAAACAGCCCAATCGCTGACGGGCACAGGGAGTATTGTGCTTTGGAGGAGCAGAAGGAGAAAGAGAAAGATCAAATTTATTTACTGCCCAAAACAGAATGGAGCTAGAGGTTGGTTGCTGTTTGCTTCAATGTGAAGTGGCCAAGAGTTGCTAGGCTGCTCCCACCCCTTAGAGCAGTGTTTTTCAACCTTGGCAACTTCAAGATGGGTGGACTTCAACTCCCAGAATTCTCCAGCCAACAAGACTGGCTGGCTGGGGAATTCTGGGAATTGACGTCCACCCATTTTGAAGCTGCCAAGGTTAAGAAACGCTGCCTTAGAGGTAGCCTCCACCAATGGAATGAATGAAGTACCCCAAAGCTATCACCTGTTTTGAGATAAGAGAAAAGAATCGCTTTAAAACCAATAGGTAAGACGGATCCTTCAGGAAGGGTTGTGGATCTGCTGAAGGCCATGTCGTGAGATCACTAGAGACATTGTGGGACATGTTTATGGCATATTAGATGTGAATGAGGAAAGGCTCTATCTCAGATATTCTAAAACAGTGATGGCGAACCTTTTTTTCCTCGGGTGCCGAAATAGTGCACGTGCGCGCTATCAGACATGCATGCGTGCCCACACCCATAATTCAAAGCCCCCCACTTGCCCCACCCTCCCTGCGCATGCATGCACGACCCTCCCCACTCCCCCGTTTCCCGACTTCCAGTGGGCCCGGTAGGCCCGTTTTTCGCCCTCCCCAGGCTCCAGAGGCTTTCTTGGAGTTTGGGGAGGGTGAAAACGCTCCCCCCGTCATCCCGGAGGCCCTCCGGAGGCCAAAATCACCCTCCCAGAACCTCCGTGTGAGCCAAAAATCAGCTGGCGGGCACGCACATGCGCGCTGGAGCTGAGCTAGCGCAACGGCTCGCGTGCTGGCAGATATGGCTTCGCGTGCCACCTGTGGCACCCGTGCCATAGGTTCGCCATCACTGTTCTAAAACATCTGGCGAAATGGCAGCTTTTAATGGTAAATGGTAGCCAAATAATCTAAGATGCTCCTCTTGATGTTGGGAATCCCATCAAAAAACCAAGCTATGAAACATTAATCTCCAGGTTTTCCAATAGGATTCAGTGGAATCTACCTGCTTTCTGTTAAGACAGCATTTCCTATCTTGTTTGTTGGGTTGGTTACACCCAACTCCTACTCAATTGGAATTCCAGTTGCTTAGCCACCACGGCGTTCTGGCAATTAACTCACATCTCTGAAAAGTACATAGATGACAACCTTATGTGGGTGCTGGTCTACAACAAGGGTGTCAAACTCGATTTCATTGAAGGCCGCATCAGGGTTGTGTTTGACCTTAGGGGGCCAGGGTGGGCGTGGGCTGGGTGAGCATGGCCAGCTCGACATCACTTGTGTCGGGGGCGCCCGTGGTGGCCCGAGAGCTCTGCCTGCGATTTTCGGCTGCGACAACCTCCTGCAACCCTCTGCCAAAAACGGAGCTTGGGAGGGCCACACGCAGCCCTCCCGAGCTCCGTTTTTACTGGCAGAGGCACTGCGGGCCAGTCCTTCACTGTTTCCAGGACGGCCATGCGGGCCAGATCTGAGCACCCCGCAGGCCAGATCCGGCCCCCGGGCTTTGAGTTTTATCACCCTTGGTCTACAATGTCCCCTTCTTCTCTCTGAAGTCGTCCTTCCTCGAAAAAGAGCAAGGTGCAAGGAAAGTCAGCATGTCAGAACAGCTCAGACCCATTGCACTGAAGACGTCTCGCGTGGGATCCCAGCTAAGAGAAAGCAGATGGCGTTTTAAGGCCAGATTACTTTGATTTGGTTTGGTTGAATACTGCCGATTATTAAAACTTTAAAAAAAAACCAGGAAACTATTTTGCAATATAAAAAGCAATCTCTCTGGTCTACAGTATAGTATAAAAGCATAGTTAGTTTAATAATAAAAGGTGACACATCCTAAACCGATGCAGTAAAAATTTTCCTTTCCTGCTTCAGCTGTTCTTCGCTCTTCAGCAAAACAAGAGAAGACAAGAATTCAATGAAGTTCTGATTAAATAATCCACAGGCTGGAAAAGCTCAGAGGAAGGCTTCAAGAAATTTGAAGCAAAATTCGTATCAAAACTTTGATATGAATTGGACTGTTGAAGGCATTTTCCAGGATCGTCTGGCCGTTCTCGATAGGCAGATGAACAACTTCAAGAGCTTCAAGGGATGTTATCTTATCAAATGTAATCCAGCAAAACCAGGGATCACACCTCCAGCCACACGTTTAAATCCCAGCTTTCTTGGCATGAATCGGTCCTGATGTTGCAATTAAAAAAAAAAACCAAATCTGATGAATGAAGAAAACGGATGAATGACGGGCAGGGCATGAAAACGGAAAGTGAAAATGCACCCAGCGCTGTACTGCCGTCTTGGAGAATGCAACAAGACTTATGAGTCATCTCGCCTAGAAAAGGGGCATTTTGTTTTCTAGAGGGACGCTGCCCTTCCACACTTGTCTTGCAACAAAGTACCGTATTTTTCAGAGTATAAGACGCACCTTTTTCCTCCCTAAAAGTGGCTGAAAATTTGGGTGCGTCTTATACTTCGAATGTAGCTTTTTTTTCCAGCCCTAACTAGGTGCTAACAGATCTTCCCAGCTCTTACCTTGCAGGCTCTTTCATTGTTACTCTCTCCAAAGAATGTTTTTCCAGCCCTAAGTCTTTGCAGGGTTTTTTTCATTGCTCTACTTGCTCTGAATAAGTTTTTTTCTAGCCCTAACCAGGTGCTAACGATCTTCCCAGCTCTTACCGGCTTGCAGGCTCTTTCATTGTTACTCTCTCAGAAGAAGGTTTTTTTAAGTCCTAACCAGGGGATAAAATAATGTGCTGAAGCTGACCAGACTAAGGACGCTAGCCAGATGAATACCTGGTAGGCAGATTGTTTTCCCCTATTTTCCTCCCCCAAAACTAAGTGCGTCTTATACTCTGGTGCGTCTTATACTCCAAAAAATACGGTACATGATGTCATTGGGATAGTGAACTTACACTTCGGCTGGGAGGAATTTGTCAATATTTGAAAGGCAGGCTGCCAAGACATAGCTTTAAGCGGAGTGTTTGAACACAAGGAGTGGAAAAAATGCTAGGACACAATGCAGGCGTATTTTAGATCAGGGATCTCCAACCTTAGCAACTTTAAGCCTGGAGGACTTCAACTCCCAGAATTCCCCAGCCAGCTTCCTGGCTGGGGAATTCTGGGAGTTGAAGTCCGCCAGGCTTAAAGTTGCCAAGGTTGGAGACCCCTGTATTTAGATAGTTTCTGTTTCTTCTTTGACGTTGGAAAACAGGATACAAGTAGTCCTCAACTTACAACTGTTCATTTAGTGACCGTTCATAGTTGCAACGGCACTGAAAAAACTGACTTAGGATTGTTTTTCACTCTTACGACCATTGCAGCAGTCAAAATTCAGACACTTGGCAACTGCGTACCAGGCAGCTCCGACAGGAAGCCACCTCTGCCTTTGTCGTCTTTGAATATTTTTGAGAGAGAGAGAGAGAGAGTTCGTAATGTTCAGGGTTTTTTTTGTGTGTGTATGTGTGTGTGTGTTTTTAAGCAAAGAGGAATGTCTACATTTCTCATTAGTCTATTCCTGTATGTCAGCAAGAACCCGTATGGGAAGCTCTGCGGACAGAGGCTGAACCACACTGAAACCGAGAAGCAAAACTGCCTTTCTGCATTTTGCAGGCAATGCTTCAAAGCGGCCCTCGAAGAAGCTGACCAGCCCAGCAGGACTGACCAATAGCGATGGGGTCTACAAAGCCTTCAAACTTGAAGGACAGGTCCATCCATCTTCGCCTGGTTTGATGCAAAAGAAGCCGGATCCAAGCCACGCGTGGGTTTGCTCATCATGGGTTTGCTTGGAGAAGATTGCAGAGTTGAGCATGGTTTATTGCCCGTTTCTGATGTTGTTTGAAGCAGGTGACCAGGAAAGGTCAGCCTCCAATCAGAGGCATCCCACCAAGATAAAGTAGCTTAGCATCTGCCTGTAGCCCCTGGCCTTTAACTGTGATATTTAATCCCTAAGTGGTGGTGATAATGATAGAAGTGGCTTGGATGTACTCGTTGACTGTTCCTCCCTGTGCTTTTTTTAGCATCTAAACCCGGAGGGCAACAGCTTTTCTCCAGCCAGATGCCCTCCACATAGGGTGGACTTCAACCACCCACTGTTTCATGCATCAAGTTGAATGCATCTGCTAAGCAACAGATCCAGAGTTTCAGTGTTATAGTCATGAAAGTTCTTCTTGATTACATTGGTATCAAATTTCCCTTCCCCAGTTTAAGGTGATATTACCAGATGCTCTTTCCTCTTTATTTGCTTCTCACAACAACCTTTTTTTTACTACCAGTTCTGTGGGTGTGGTTTGGGCGTGGCATGGCTTGGTGGGCGTGGCAGGGGAAGGATATTGTAAAATCTCCATTCCCATCCCACTCTGGGGCCAGCCAGATGTGGTATTTGCCGGTTCTCTGAACCACTCAAAATTTCTACCGGTTCTCCGATCTACTCAAAATTTCCGCTACCGGTTCTCTGAACCGCTCAAAATTTCTGCTGCCGGTTCTCCGATCTACTCAAAATTCCCGCTACCGGTTCTCTGACCCACTCAAATTTTCTGCTACCAGTTCTCCGAACTACTCAAAATTTTTGCTGCCGGTTCTCCAATCTACTCAAAGTTTCCGCTACCGGTTCTCCAAAACCTATCAGAACCTGCTGGAGCTGCTCTTCCGTCCTTCTGTGCAAGAATTCAAAGGCACTTCAGCTTTGCCAGTTTGGAAGGCAGAGTTCAAGTGGAAGGTTATTATAGGCCAAATGATGACAAGGGAGATTTGTAGAAGGAAGGAAGGAAGCGAACCAGCAGCCTTGGCTTCCCGGATGGCCTCTGAATGAGATCATGGAAGGGTGCATTTGTCTAGCAGCAGCTGAGCAAGTTCCGAGTGCCGCAGCCTTGCCATTTGTTCTGATCTCATCCCGGCCTCATCAAAGAACAGGCACTTAAAAGGATAAGCGGGACCCAAAAGAGAAAATAAAAATAAAAATGTCTGGGTAAACCATCTCCAGCGGCCGAGACAGAAATCTGCAGAGCAAGTCTCCCTTCGTCCCTGAAGCCTTGAACTTCATGGGAAACAAAGAGTCCTGCCTAACAAAATGAAATTCCATGTAGAGAAAAGTAAAGTCTTGCACTTAGGCAAGAAAAACCAAAAGTACACAGGTAGGTACTGCAGGCCACTTTAGCTGACACTGATCCGCAGGTCAGCGGTTCAAATCTCACCGGCTCAAGGTTGACTCAGCCTTCCATCCTTCTGAGGTAGGTAAAATGAGGACCCAGATTGTTGGGGGCAATGTAAATATACATTGCTTACTGGTGTAAACCGCTTAGAGAGTGCTTGCACTGTGAGGCGGTATATAAATCTCACTAAATAAATAAATAGACTGGGTGAAACCAGGCTTAATAGCAGTAACTGTGAGAGGGATCTTGGAGTCTTAGTGGACAACCAATTAAATATGAGCTAGCAGTGTGCGGCGGCAGAGTATATACTATGTATATACTATACTATAGAGTATACTATACTATGTATATACTCTGCTTGTTATCATATACGCTTGACAAATAAAATAATAATAATAATAATGTTGAGACTCTAGAAAGAGTGCAGAGAAGAGCAACCAGGATGATTAGGGGACTGGACGCTAAAACATATGAAGGTTACAGGAACTGGGCATGGCTAGTCTAGTGAAGAGAAGGACCAGGGGAGACATGATAGCAGTATTCCAATATTTGAGGGGCTGCCACAGAGAAGAGGGAGGGTCCAGCTATTCTCCAAAGCACCTGAAGGCCAGACAAGGAATAATGGATGGAAACCGATCAAGGAGAGATTCAACCTAGAAATAAGGAGAAAATTTCTGACAGTGAGAACGATCAACCAATGGAACAGAAGTTGCCTTCGGAAGTTGTAGGAGCTTCATCACTGAAGGCTTTCAAGAAGAGATTGGACTGTCATCTGTCAAAATGGTGTAAGGTCTCCTACTTGGGTGGGTGGGTGGGGGTTGGACTAGATGACCTACAAGGTCCCTTCCAACTCTGTTAATCTGTATCGGAGATCTGAGATCAGCCGGCTTCACCTGCAAAAACAGAAGTGCATCCTGGGAAGTATGCGAAGGGTCCTTCTGTCGAACGGTTAGCTCAGCTTGGTCCAAAGTCTCCAGATTTCAAGCCAGATCGAGTGGAGAAGAGCAGGCGTGAACTTGGAAGCCGGCCAACGGAGCAGGTGCTCAATGGGATCTTCCCACCTCAACCGGATGAAGAGCTAGAGAGCCTGCCAACGGTTGTCCTTTCGTGCCGCCTTCTCCAAAGTGTCCCCCTCTAGTGGTACTTGAGTTCAATGCCAGAACTCGTAGCCCCTTTTGGATTCACCCTGGCTTAGAATGTGTAGGAGTTGTGGTTTCAACACACTTGGAAAGTTTTTGGCAGTGGTTTGCTCTCCAAGCTTGTTTCAACTTAGTTTCTGAACGTTTCATTACCAAACTAGGTAACATCATCAACAGGGTTTTCTTGTCCTATTCTCCTGAGCTTATAAATGTCTTGTGTACCAGTGTGGTCGTCTACAATTGGGAAGTGTTTGGTTGAGGAAGACGGGAGCTTTGGAAACAAATCCTACAGACCTTTTTTTAATCCACCCTCACCTTATTATCATGAGTAGAAACATAAAAGTAGTTGGTGGTGGTGGTGCTACTATTAGTAGTAGTATTAATCCAAATTAGTAATGGGTTTCCCGGCCTTTTCAGATATGCGAACCCTGTTAAACACTCAGCTCTGTGGTTATAGCCACAAAAGAATTTGGACGGGGCTGCTGAGCTTGCATTAATTTTATCTTAACTTTACAACCACTGATGATTTGTATTATTTAGCTCAATTTATGTCACATGGATATTGACACAATTAAGCCAATGACACACACATACATGTTCCAGAGGTCTTTTACACCATTTGTGTAGTGAGTAAGTCTAATTTGTGTCATGACTTCAACACACATATGACATTAATCTCTTTGCTTACACCCTGTTGCATTAATAGAAATTTGGGAGTAACAGACTCTCCAAGTGGTCTATTATTTAATTTAATTTAATTTAATTTAATTCAAATATTTATTTCATTTCTTTTTATTAAATTTGTATATATTGTACCAGGATGACTTGACAGAATAAACATATATAACCCTTTCCTGGTGAAGAGCTGATTGGGAATAGAACTTTGTGGCCTAGAGGTTAATCTTCTGACTTTCAAGCAGACTGCCCAGGTTCAATTCCCACTACGGGTATGGCTATCTGACGAGAGCTAAATAGCTCAAAATAGATCTATAATAGTCTCCCTTTATTTTCATTTATCAGCAAAAAATGTTACACACATACACACACACACACACACACACACACACACACATATATATATATACACACACACATATACATATATACACACACACATATATACATATATACACACACATATATATATATACACGCATATACATATACATATATACACACATATATATATACATATACATATACATATACATACACACACACACACACACACACACACACACACACACACACACACACACACATATCCACCGATCTTCGAAAGCAGCTCTGGGCCATTCACGCTATTGTTGTTATGTGAAAACACTGTTTTGGTAAAAACACGTCCCTCTTCTTTGCTTTTTTTCATTTTGTTTCTTTTTTCATTTTTTTAAAGGTTTTCTTCTTCTTTTTGTTTCTTTCCTTGATATATTAAAGGAATAAACATTGTGAAGGATAATGTTTTAAAAAGTTTTCTTCTCTCTTTCATTTGTCTTCCTTTCCTTGATATATTAAAGGAATAAACATTGTAAATGATGATTATAACTTAAATAAATAACACTTAGAAATAGCAAATAAATGTAGAAGGCACGCTTTCCATTTTTTGTGGAAGGGAGACAAGTTGTGGAGAAACGTGACTTTCAGTCAAATTGCTTCGAAAAACCTTCGCTCTCCCTTACTTCCTGGACAAGGGAAGGACATATCTCCTGCAGGACTCAACTCTGACCTGGAGGGCACTAATGGTGTTGGGCAAACAGGTCAACGGTCCAGTGCCAGCCGATCTGCTTTTCGCAAGACATTAAGCAATAAGTGACTCAACTTGTCCAAAAGTCAGCTCAACGTATCTTCAGAAATGGTCCTGAACTTTGACATAAAGAGATATCCGTGGTGCGAGATGTTGCATTTTTAGTTATGACATGAAATAAGGGCACAGCGGAAAAATTGGACTTTGAATGCTTAGACATGTAAGTAGGTGGCTCTTGCCATAAGTGTCAGCACATGGAAGTTAGGGTTAAAAGCCACTTTGGCCAATACCTCAGTCAGCTTTGCAATGGCTGGTGGGTTGTCTAGCCCAGGGGTCTCCTCCACCCTTGGCAACTTTAAGACTTGTGGACTTCAATTCCCAGAGTTCCTCAGCTGGCTGAGGAACTCTGGGAGTTGAAGTCCACAAGTCTTAAAGTTGCCAAGGGTGGAGACCCCTGGGCTAGACAACCTTTCCCTTATTTATTTTTACTAGTATTTTTTTTTAAATCAGTGCTTCAATCAATGTTCCTAACCACTATGATGAAGAAAGTTGAACTTCTTACACCTTTCAGCTTTCATCTGCTTATACCTTTCTTGCCTTCTCCGACCTAGGAGAAGGTGAAAACAAGAGGGCAAAAAAAGACTTAGAGAGGCCCTGTTTTGCAGCCACTCTAGCCTTCTGTCTTTCTACCTGGAGGCGGGTGGGTCATTTCAGAATAAGTGACCTCTCTGCGGTCCAAATCTAATCTCAAATTCTCAGCTTGGATTCTTGCTCTAGGTTTGAATGCCAAACCATACATTGTGTTCTCATGTTGTGTGAACTGTGCCAGTGAAAGATTTCCAGAAATCTGTAGCCCTGGTTCATTGTTTAATTATTGTGTGGATGCTTGCTCATTCCTAGAGCTTTGGCATCCTTTGGACCTGTGAATGATTAATTATCAAACTTTGTGTGAACTTGTGCTGCCTTCTTAAGCAGCCGGGGGATGGTAAGTAGCCTGGAATTTGGCTTACTTTTGGGTTGGCATTTAACCCCATCCCACCCTGTAAAAATGAACAAATCATTTTGTCCATGTCCAGCTATCAACGGTTGAACAAAGGGAGTTGGCTTTAATAGCGCTGAATGTTTAACCAACACACCTGACCTGGAACTTTTCTTATGGAGCAAAATAACTTGTTTACCTCGAGCAAAAGATAATCGGAAGCTTTACACTACAAGCTGAAATTAACCTCCCTCTCAAGGCACAAGGCTCGTTTCATTACAAGGGAATGTTAAGGTTTGCTAAGCCTGTTGGCTAACATGTCTGGCGAAGGGTGGAAGTCTTGGAAACTATGCCATTATAACAAGATGAAAATCTCTGGTGTGTTCACGCGTTTCCTTCCCCGGGCACCAAAAAGGCTCGATATTTTAAAAAAGCAAGCAACAACATTTTAAAGCATGGAATTCCACCCTGAATCACATCCTAGTATCTGTATTTGCTTTTGACTTGAAATTTTTTTTTCGCTTCTGGGCAACTTTTTTTCTGACCGCGGCATCACGTGTTTTCTTCCCCAGGCACCAAAAAGGCTCGATTTTTAAAAACAGCAAGCAACACCATTTTAAAGCATGGAATTCCACCCCGAATTACGTTCTAGTGTCCATATTTGCTTTTGACTTGAAATTTTTTTTCGCTTCTGGGCAACTTTTCACATGTTTTCTTCCCTGGACACCAAAAAGGCTCGATTTTTAAAAATGGCAAGCAACACTATTTTTAAGCATGGAATTCCACCCCGAATCACGTCCGAGTATTCGTATTTGCTTTTGACTTGAAATTTTTTTTTTTTTGCTTCTGGGCACCTTTTTTTGTGACCTGGCATTTTCACGGGGAACCAAAAACACACAATTTTTAAAACCAGCAAGCAATACCATTTTTAAGCATGAAATTCCACCCCGAATCATGTGGTAGCATCCATTTTTGCATTTGACTTGGGAAAAAAATTTCGCTTCTGGCCACCATTTTTTCTGACCGCGGCATCACACGTTTTTTCCCCGGGTACCAAAAACACTCAATTTTTAAAAACAGCAAGCAATTCCATTTTTAAGTATGGAATTCCACCCTGATTCACGTCCTAGCATCTATTTTTGCATTTGACTTGGAAAAAAATTTCGCTTCTGGCCACCATTTTTTCTGACCGCGGCATCACGCGTTTTTTTCCCCGGGTACCAAAAAGACTCGATTTCTAAAAACAGCAAGCAATACCATTTTTAAATATGGAATTCCACCCTGATTCATGTCCTAGCATCCGTTTTTGCATTTGACTTGAAAATTTTTTTTCATTTCTGGGCACAATTTTTCTGACCGCGGCATCACGCGTTTTTTCCCCAGGTACCAAAAACACTCAATTTTTAAAAACAGCAAGCAGTACCATTTTTAAGCATGAAATTTCACCCCGAATCACATCCTAGCATCTGTATTTGCTTTTGACTTGAAAATTTTTTTTCGCTTCTGGGCAACTTTTTTTCTGACCGCAGCATCACGTGTTTTCTTCCCCAGGCATCAAAAAGGCTCGATTTTTAAAAACAGGAAGCAACACCATTTTTAAGCATGGAATTCCACCCCGAATCACGTCCTAGTATCCGTATTTGCTTTTGACTTCAATTTTTTCGCTTCTGGGCAATTGACGTAGCTTGTCATCCCATTTCAAAAGCATCTGGTACAAGCCACAATAGAATTTGATGTCACCATGTACGTATGTGATGGTGTTCTAATGTGTGGGTGGCCACCTGCCCCCCAATATGTTACCCTCCAGCCTCTGCCAATCCAGGCCATTTCTGAATGCGGAGATACCGTTGCTCACATCCATGTTGGGCTACTGCAAATGGTAGGAACCCTAATGGCGCAGTGATTAGAATGCAGCATTGCAGGCAAACTCTGCTGACAGTCTGCAGTTCGATCCTGATGGGGCTCAAAGTTGACTCAGCTTTCCATCCTTCCAAGGTTGGTAAAATGAGGACCCAGATTGTTGGAGGCAATAAACGGACTCTGTAAACCACGTAGAGAGGGCTGTAAAGCAGTAGAATAGAATAGAATAGAATAGAATAGAATAGAATAGAATAGAATAGAATAGAATAGAATAGAATAGAATAGAATAGGAGGATAGGATAGGATAGGATTAATAGAATTAGAATTAGGATTAGGATTAGGATTACTATTAGGATTAGGATTAAGATAGGACAGGACAGGACAGGACAGGACAGGACAGGACAGGACAGGATAGAATAGGATAAGATAGAAAATAGAATGGAATGGAAATATAAAAAAATAGAATAGAATAGAATAGAATAGAATAGAATAGAATAGAATAGAATAGAATTCTTTATTGGCCAAGTGTGATTGGACACACAAGGAATTTGTCTTTGGTGCACATGCTCTCAGTGGACATAAAAAGACAAGATACATTCATCAAGAATCATAAGGTACAACACTTAATGATAGTCATAGGGTTCAAATAAGCAATCAGGAAATTATTATGAAGCAGTATATAAGTCTAAATGCTATTGCTATCCATCCTTTGGTTTTCAGGATGCGCAGGACTCTTCCTGCCTATGTTCCCCGAACACAAACGTCTAAATGAAGAGTGATCACAACTGCCATTTTTGCAAACAAATTCCATCACTTGATTGCACACAGCAGGAAGAAAGAAGCTTCGTTCCTCTTTCTTAAACAGGCTGCCAGTCATTCTTATGGGACAGATGACAGCTCTCAATGTTTTGACAAAGGGAGTAATTTCCCCCTGTTCTCCTGCTCTCCGCTGAGCTCAATGTTTACATGCAGATGTGTGCAATTAGGCCCTTTCTGTTGAAAAAGGAAAGCACTGATTTGGGGTGGGTGGCAGCATAGTTGGGGGTTTCTCCAGATCTCTTTTCCACTCTGCAAAACCAGTAAGCGTTTCATGGCAGTTCATGTTGGGATGCCAATGGGTCTTTACCAGGCAATCTTTGATTTCTGACCAGGCCAATCAGTGACCTGTTTCCCACATTGCTCTAACTCAGGGGTGTCAAACTCAAGGCCCGGGGGCCAGATCTGGCCTGTGGGGTGCTTAGATCTGGCCCGCGGGGCCACCCTAGAAACAGCAAAGGACCGGCCCACTGTCAGATAAGAATAACTCTCATCAGAGGCGAAAATAGATCTTTACCTGGAACTCTGACATTTGAAAAGAAACCGCAGTTTAAAGTTCTAAGTAGAAAATATTTATTTCGGTACAAAAACAATAAATTCTCATTAATCACATCTTTGCTATAAAAACACATCTTGCTTCCACAGAAGGACGGATCAAAGAAAGGAATGTACACATGCGTACTGGGAACATACAAATCACGTGCTCAGGAATAAACCATTATATTTGATAGGGATGCAGCTCCCTGCATATACATATAGCAGGCAATATAATCACTGTGTGACACCCACAGTGCCTCTGCCAGTGAAAACGGAGCTCGGAAGGGCCGCCATCACAACTGAAAACAGATCTCAGGAGCCCATTTTCACTGACAGAGTGCTCAAGCCACCACAGGCGCCCCTGACACGAGTGACATCGAGCTGGCCACACCCATCCTGACCACACCCACCCTGACCACCACCACCCCGAGGTCAAACACAACCCTGATGCAGCCCTCAATGAAATCGAGTTTGACACTCCAGCTCTAACGCATAGTTTATGGACTAAACCACAACGGTCATATTCTCACATGACCCAGAGACAGGGGCGGGTTCCTAATTTTTTTACTAGCACTCTGTGGGTGTGGCTTATTTTGTGGGTGTGGCTTGCCAGCCATGTGACCGGGTGGGCGTGGCTTCTCGGACTGCTGAAGGGAGGGGAACTGAGATAGGTCCTGCCACCCATTCCCCCTCCCCTCAGCAGCTCGAGAAGCCTCGAACGTGCAAAAATGCCTAGGATCATCACCGTGCGTTCATGGCTTCTCGGACTGCTAAAGGGAGGGGAATGGAGATAGCTCCTGCCGCCCGTTCTTTCAGCATCTCACACGCTCCCTCAGCCATCCTCCCCTGCTTGGACTCACTGTGGGGTAGGAAGGCAGCGCATGTGCAGTGCCGGAAGCTCGGCTTCTGGGCATGCGCAGAAGAAATTTTTTTAGAAAATATAATTTTTTTTAAAAAAAATGGTGGAGCCCAGGCATCGGCAACCGACAACACCGGTACTGTGATGTCACCAGCGGGCCGCTACCGGTGCTATACAGTGGACCGCACCTGTAGGAACCCACCACTGCCCAGAGATCCCAGGGGCATAATTCACAATGGCAAGTGGGCCTGTCTATCCTGGTTAGCAACCCACTCTTACTGGGATGCTGTGAAGAGAGGTAACATTCATCATGTCCCCTTGAAGTCCCGAAAGAAAGACACTTACATACATCCCAATATTGTTTAACGAAGTGTGGAACACACTCTGATGTTTCCTTGTCATATAAACATGACTTTGCTAGGTGGAGACCTCAAAAGTGTCAAGCCATCTATTCTCACCAAAGACCCCCAGAAGACCCCCTTGTCGGTCGTCCAATCTAGAATTTGTAGAAGTCTAGATGTCAGTTCTGGAAGCCTCTCTAATAAACTGGAACTTTGAGGAACTTCTAGCCTCGGAGTTGTATTTCGTTGGGGGTGTTTATTGGAACGCTGACATTAGATTCAGAATTCATAGTCAAACTGCTCTGTTAGGAAGTTTTGGGTTTTGTTTTGTTTTAACATTCGATAAGAACTTGCTCTTATAAAGAGAAGAGGGTGTGTTTACTTTTAATTTTCAAAGCAGTGGCATTTGGAGGAGGTTTATGTGTGTGCAAATCTGCCTTTGGTGCTAAGCTCCACTTTCCCTTAACTTTCCTACCCAATAATAAAGACCATTGTTTTAGATCAAGCATAGAGTGACCTTTCTGGTTGAAATCCTCCTTCAGGTACATGGAAACAAAGGATCTAATCTTCCTTGGACAGAGCCAGGTTGGTGTACTGGTTAAAGCACCACAAAGTCCAGAAGATCGTGAGTTCTAGTCCCATCTTTGGACTGAAGCTTGAGCCGGTCACTCCCTCTCAGCCCTAGGAAGTAGGCAATGGCAAACAACTTCAGGAAATTGCAGGGACTTACCTAGGCTGTCTCCAGAAACCAAGACTGTCTCAAAGGCATTCTGCCCCCCCCCCTAAAAACCCCTTCCCTTGGGCTTTTCTTCCCAAACTCCCCCAGTTCCCTCAATCTCTCTTCTTATGCTTCCATCCTTTGCATTTTTCTAATTTTATTCTGACCTGCAGAGAACAGGATGTCTTTACCTTTCATTTGCAAAGCAGGGTAGGGTGCGTGGCATTTGGAGATGGGTGTGGGTGGGTGGGTGGGAGGGAATCCAATCTGCCTTTGGTGCTAAGCTCCGCTCTCCCCTTAACGTTGCGACCCCAAAGTTTGTTTTCAATAGCACAAGTGTTTGAACTGCGAGGCCAGCCGTGCCGCTACATACATTATCCGCAATGTAAACACTCCTGCCATCCTGTACTCCAGAATTGGCCATAATTATGGCACTCAAACAAAGTCTTCCTCTGTTCCCATCATTAGGGTGTTTTACAGAACTTATCTGTTTAAGTTGGAGTCCCGTGAAAAGATTGCTCTGTTTCGGTTCAAAGACGGACAAGCTGACATGATATCCTCAAGATCAGACGTTGCACAGATCGGAGTCAGTCCTGCTGCGGCCATGGGTCAAGAGGGAGGGTTTGTATCCATGCCGGATGCTTGTCAAGACTGAAAAGAGGACATTTCTAAACACATTTGGCTTCCAGGAAGCTGTTAGGGCTAGGAATGTGAGGCTGTTGCCAGAACCTGGCTGACCCTTCGCACGAACCCTGCCACTGTGGTTTATTCAATAAACCATGGCTAATCAACATAGCAGAAATCTAATGTTGCACAGATTTGGCCAAGCGTTTGGCTGAACCCAACCCAAGCCAACCACTGTGGCTGATTGAATGCATCATGCCTATACAAAAGAGGGTTTATCACGGGTCACACATACAGTCCTTTGGCCCCTCGTCCTTGAATAATCAGCTTTAAAAGCATATTAATATAGATTTTCCACATTCTGCCCTTTGGATAGGTTTCCTTTTCTTTCTCTAATGTTTTCTCTCCTTCCACTGCAGAAATGCAATATGTCCCTTACATATTTTAGACATCTGCATTGTTTGATGTTCACGTTTGCCCTCTTGTGGCAAGAGACAGAAACAGAAGAATGCACAAAGACTGCACCACATCCCACAAACTGGGAAAAGACCACTGATTTGGCGTGGACTGCTGCCCTCAACCTGCTGGTGTCTTCCAAACACTTTGACTGTCACTTCTTCCCATTGCTGAGAGTCAAGATAAGGCCGCTCCTGTTTACAGGGATTATGAAGGGACACACAGGCCTTCAGCCAGGGGTGAAATCGAGCAGGTTCTGACAGGTTCTGGAGAACCGGTAGTGGACATTTTGAGTAGTTTGGAGAACCGTAAACACCGCCTCCAGCTGGCCCCAGAGTGGGGTGGAAATGGAGATTTTGCAGAATCCTTCCCCCAGGAGTAGGGAGGGAATGGAGATTTTGCAGAATCCTTCCCCCAGGAGTGGGGAAGGAATGGAGATTTTGCAACATCCTTCCCCCAGGAGTGGGGAAGGAATGGAGATTTTGCAGAATCCTTCCCCCAGGAGTGGGGAAGGAATGGAGATTTTGCAGAATCTTTCCCCCAGGAGTGGGGAAGGAATGGAGATTTTGCAACATCCTTCCCCCCAGGAGTAGGGAGGGAATGGAAATTTTGCAGAATCTTTCCCCCAGAAGTGGGGAGGGAATGGAGATTTTACAGAATCCTTCCCCCAGGAGTGGAGTGGAAATGGAGATTTTGCAATATCCTTCCCCTGCCACGCCCACCAAGCCACACCTATAGAACCGGTAGGGAAAAATTTTGAATTTCACCCCTGCCTTCAGCCATTTCTCATCTCTTGCCTGTTCTCCTTTTTCTTCCCCCTTTCCCGGAGGTTCTTCTTTGCAGGTTGTGTCCAAAACTGGACCCCCGTTCAGGGATGAATTTTGAGTTGATAAGGGAAAGAATTTTGCCTTCTTTTCTCCATCGATCTGTAAATTAAGACCACAACCCTCAGGATAACCGCCATGAAAATTCCTATGTATTATGTACGTCCCTCCATCTGTCGGTTCCTCTGTCTGTTTGTTCATCCGTCCATCAGGCCATCTATCTGTCATGTGTCCATTCAGCCTTCTGTCCATCCGTCCGTCTGTCTGCATGTCAGCCTACCCATCTGTCTGTCATCCACCTGTCTATCCATCTCTCCGTCCTTCTTTCCATCTGTCTGTCAGTCCACCCGTTTGTCCATCCGTCTGTCACCCATCTGTCTGTCCTTCTTTCCATCTATCTGCCAGTCCATCCGTCTGCCCATCGGCCTGTCCGCCCTTCTTTCCATCGGCCTGTCAGTCTGTTCATCAGTCCATCCGTCTGTCATCCGTGCAGCCATCTGTCCGTCCTTCTTTCCATCTGTCCGTCTGTAGGTCTTTTGAATGCCTGACGTTCGGAGAGGTGTTTCCAACAATCTCCCATCAGGATCGTCCTCCCAAGCAGGTTCTCCCCTCGCTTGCCTCCAAGCTTTTTTGTGGAGGAGAAAAACCAGTTTTTGTGGAGGAGAAAACGATGTTAAGTGGAAAAAACAGGCTTCTATCTAAATGTGAGCTCTGTGGGGTTTTTCCTCTTGGTAGGATGTCAGGAGGTTTAATCCCAGTTCTCTCGTTAAGCAAAACCGGGTTAACTTCTAAATTTGTAAGTTGAGACTGGCTAATGAGAAATCGTGGGTTCAGTCAGTTTTCATTCACATGTTAAAGGCTGTACATTATGAAGATGACCTCAGCCAACTTCTGACAACTGAAGATGACCTCAGCCAACTCAGTCAGCATTCCCCACAGAATTTGCCAGGGGAAGTCGAATGCTTAAGAAAATAAGATGGTAACATTGCAATAGCTATTCAGCCCCGTCTCTTGCTTGGTTGCTTCTGCTATAATTTTCTGATTTGCTTTTGTGAGGGTTGAGAATCATCTTCCTTTGAGGACTCACATAACAGATTGTTGTCAGAAACAGAGTTGTGACTGGACTGAAAAGATGTTTCACTTCCTAGCTAAACCTTGGCTGGGGATTATGGCATACGATGTACGTCAGGAGCGGGTTCCTAATTTTTTTACTACCACTCGTGGCTTATTTTGTGGGTGTGGCTTATTTTGTGGGTGTGGCTTGCCAGCCATGTGACTGGGTGGGCATGGCTTGCTGGGCATGTGACCGGTGGGCGTAGCTTCTCGGACTGCTGAAGGGAGGGGAACTGAGATAGGTCCTGCCACCCGTTCTTTCAGCGTCTCACACGCTCCCTCAGCCATCCTGCCCTGCTTGGACCCACTGTGGGGTAGGAAGGCAGCGCATGCACAGTGCCGGAAGCTCGGCTTCTGGGCATGCGCAGAAGAATTTTTTTTAAAAAATGGCGGCGCCCAGGCACTGGCAACCGACCATACCGGTACTGTGACATCACTAGCGGGCCGCTACCGGTGCTATAGAGTGGACCGCACTGTAGGAACCCACCACTGATGTACGTATGTGAGAGAAGAACAAATTTTTAGTATAGCAAAAGAAGATCCCCTTTCATGGATTACTGTCTTGTCGTGGCGAAGGGGCTTGGGTAGCTCAAGGAAGCTATGAACTATGCTATGCAGGGCCACCCAAGATGGACAGGTCATAGCAGAGAGCTCTGACAAAACGTGGTCCACTGGAGGAGGAAATGGCAACCCACTCGAGTATCTATGCCATGAAAACCCCATGGACAGTACCAAAAGGCAAAAAGATATGATGCTGGAAGATGAACCCCTTAGGTCGTAAGGTGCTACTGGGGAAGAGCAGAGGGCTACTGGGGAAGAGCAGAGGGCTAGTACTAGTAGTGCCAGAATATGCTATTGGGGAAGAGCAGAGGGCTAGTACTAGTAGTGCCAGAAAGAGTGAAGCGACTGGGCCAAAGCCGAAAGGACTCTCAGCTGTGGATGTATCTGGTGGTAAAAGGAAAGTCCGATGCTGTAAAGATCCTTACAAATCACAAACTAGCCAACAAAATTTTAGTTTATCAGGCTGTGTAAACTGAGCACATATGGTTATTCTATACTCAGTGTTGTCTGAGCCCAGAAAACCGAACCGATTGAATAAAATAGGATTAAATTAACCATTGCTTAGTAAGTACATGGTGAGAGCCAGCCTTATTGTGCAAAATGGTTACCAGTTCTGGAGTGCCAAGCTTAAACCACCACTGGGTGGCACTAAAGTCTTGGTTTTTTAAAAAAAGTACCAATCTAAGGGTTCCTAGGATCTGGTAGCTAGCCTTAGATTAACCACGGGTGATGATCTAGTTTCAAAGGAAACTAGAAAAGAAACTAGAGTCAGAGAAATCCCTTGCTGGTTAAAGAAGTGCACTGCACCTAACAAACAATAACATGGTTTATACTTCTTTAAATGATGGAACGGAATGAAATGAAATGGATGGAAACTAACCAAGGAGAGAAGCAACCTAGAACTAAACGCATGCGTGCCCACACCCATAATTCCATGCGCCCCCACACACACATGCGCGTGTGACCCCCCCTCCCGGCACACGATGGCACGCCCGTTTTTCGCTCTCCCCAGGCTTCAGAGCCTTTCTAGTGGCCTGGGGAGGGCGAAAATGACCTTCCCCACCCCACCCGGAGGCAGAAAATGGCCCATTTGCCAAGTTCCAGTTGAACCGGAAGGCACGTTTTTTTGCTCTCCCCAAGCTTCAGAGCCTTTCTAGGAGCCTGGGAAGGGCAAAAACGGCCTTCCCCAACCTCCTGGAATACAAAAACAATAAATCCTGAATAAACTACATTTTGCTGAGTAACACCACCGTTCAGGTCAACAGCTAAGGCAGAAGAGAATTAATGGTGGTTTAGGAATGCACACATGCGTACAACTCATATCACGTGTTCTGCCTGTATTGGAATATACCATAATATTAGGATTGGGGTGCATCACCCTGTATAGACATACAACTGACAATATTCACTACGTGACACCCCAGCTGTCTTTGTGCCTAAGGCAGGACTAGAACTCACAATCTCCTAGAGTCTGATGCCTTAACCGCTACAGCAAACTGGTTTTTATGATCGACCTGGGTCACAGTTCACGTTCCACTCCCAGCAAAAGACCATCCCCAATTGGAAGGCATGAGACGGGTGGGAAGTTAACCCCTCGCATTGTTGCCAGATGATTCAGTTACTGTTTAGTTTTTCTATGCTCATAAAAATTCCTGAAGCAGGGAGAAGAGTCCCACCCCCAGCGATACAATAAATTAAGTGGAACTAAAAACCTAGCCTGCAGCTCTATATTGCCAAAATCCATAAATCGGAGTTTAGCAGTAAATTATGTGAGCATTCAAGATATCACAATGCTGTTACTTTCCGGCAGAGAAAATGAATGAAATGTAGAAACTAAATTACCACTTGTATATTCATAGATGGAAATTCTTTTTTTAAAAAAAACTTAAACTACAGAGAAAGTCCTTTCCCCCCCAGATGCGATTCTGTCACTCTTGTGTTTTCAAAACAGACCTCCGTATGTATCCCTTGTTCCCTGCTCATGCCTACGTCAAACATTTCTGGATGTTCTCTCAGGACGTGAGAAAGTTTATCTAAACGTATTAACTGTTAATTCTCGTTTTGCAGGCCACTCCCTTTCTTTTTGCAACGGTTGCAGGAACTGGGCATGGCTAGTCTAGTGAAAAGAAGGACCAGGGGTGACATGATAGCAGTCTTCCAATATTTGAAGGGCTGCCACAAAGAAGAGGGGGTCAAGCTATTCTCCAAAGCACCTGAAGGCAGGACAAGAAGCAATGGGTGGTAACCTATCAAGGAGAGAAGCAACCTAGAACTAAGGAGAAACTTCCTAATGGTGAGACCAATCAACCAATGGAACAACTTGCCTCTAGAAGCTGAGATTGGCTGTCCAATCTCAAGAGGAGATTGGACAGCCATTTGTCTGGAATGGTATAGGACCGTGATGGCGAACCTATGGCACAGGTGGCACGCGGAGTCATATCTGAGGGCATGCGAGGCTTTCCCCTATGTCAGCTCCAGCGCGCATGTGCATGCTGGCCAGCTGATTTTCGGCCTTCCGGAGGGTGGGGGAGGCCGTTTTAGCCCTCCCCAGGCTTCAGGAAAGCCTCCGGAGCCTGTGGATGGCAAAAAACGGGCCCAATGGGCCTACCAGAAGTCTGGAGGCTTCAGTAAGGCCTGCGTGCATGCTGGGGGGGGCAGCGTGGCGGGGGGGGGGGTTGTGCGCGCATGCATGGGGAAGGGCATTGCATTATGGGTGTGGGCACGCACACGCGTGCTATCGCGCGCACGCCCTTTTGGCAAAAAGAGCAAAAAAAGGTTTGCCATCACTGGTATAGGATCTCCTGCTTGAGCAGGGGGCTGGACTAGAAGACCTCCAAGGTCCCTTCCAACTCTGTTATTTTATTTTTCTTTTAAAATCAAGAGCCCTTGAAAAGTTGGCTGAAAATGTGGCAAAGAGCAAGCATGCCAATCCGTGAAGCACAACGAAACCCTGACCCAGAGGCAGAACATCTGGGTAGAACAGAATAAAACTTGCCTGCTGGTTTATCAGGCCGGCATCTTGGGAGAAAGCAAAGAGCGATTCTGAATTTAGAAAATCTACGGGGCCTGAGAGGACAAACGATAGGAGACAAGCATGGGGTGACATTTCTCGGTGTCCAAGACAGGGTCCTAACTGAGCATTGTCACTCACACTTCAACTTCGAGATTAGCCTCCTGCCAGGAGCATTACATGCAACAGCCACAGCAACATATTTAGACACGGTGCGTGATTCAGATGGCAGCTTGCATTGTTTGGGTGAAGAAAAGAGATTCTTCTGCAGATCCCTTCGAAGGTTTAATTCAACTCCACCGATTAATACAATAGGGCTGTATTACTATTGTCCTTCTCCTCTTTCCTAGTACTTATTAATTTAGCATCTTATGACTATAACTTGCTGTTTGTATCTTATGATTTATGTCGATTGCTTTATTTAGTATCCTATGACTATCACTGAGTATTGTATCTTATGATCATGATTTATCACTTGTTGCTTGCATGTACACTGAGAGCTTATATACCGGAGACAAATTCCTTGTGTGTCCAATCACATTTGGTCAATAAAGAATATTCTGTTCTGTTCTGTTCTGTTCTGTTCTGTTCTGTTCTGTTCTGTGTCTAGTCTAGTCTAGTCTAGTCTAGTCTAGTCTAGTCTAGTCTAGTCTAGTCTAGTCCAGTCCAGTCCAGTCCAGTCCAGTCCAGTCCAGTCCAGTCCAGTCCAGTCCAGTCCAGTCATCTTCCTTGGTTGTCCATCAAAGTTAGTATGTCTAACTTTTTGGAACCACAATTCCAATCAGAATGTTCATTGCTAAGCAAGGCGTTGAGCCATGTCTAAGTTTATGACTTGTGCCAGAGGTGGCATGCAGAGCCTTGTGGGCATGCGCAGCGTCGCCAGCTGCTCATCAGGGTTCCGGCACGCACATGCGCGCTGACTGGCTGGTCTTCACACGAAGACCAGCTGTCCGGCGCACATGCGTGTGCCAGAGCCCAGAAGAGATCAGCTGGCCAGCACGCATGCGCGCGACGCAACCCCGAAGAGCATCTGGCCGCCATGCACATGCGCACCAGCAGTTGCTCTCTTCTGGGTTCTGGTGCTCCGGCGCGTGTGCGCTCCAGTTTCGGCACTCAGTCTAGGTACTGTTTTTGTAGGTTGCAACAAGTAGGTTGATTGTAAAAATGACCGCTACAACAATGACCCTACAATTGTCTGTTGCCAGTATATGTCTCATAGTGATTACTGGGTCTTTTATATCGGGGTTACAAGACCTTTACATTAATCTCTCAAATCGAGGTGTTAACTTTTCATCCTCGCTCCAATATTGAATCTTTATGTATAATTATGGAAAGTCACATTCCTAGAATAATCGCCTGGATTATAAAAAGAAGCAAACAGGTATGGTCTGCCAGAAACATTTAAATTAGAAAAATGAATCAATGAGATATTGATTAGCCTGTGATTATTAAGACTCGGCGTCCCAATGGCTGTGAGTTAATTTATCAATGAATCCAAAGTTCTGGATACATGGTTAATGGCTGTCACGGGGTGATTTTCTGATTGTCAGCTGTACTCATATGTATTCATATGTCGGGCACTATGACCCAGAGGTTCTTAGCAAAGTGAAGCAGTCACATGGGATGTGATCTGCGCAGATGTGAAATTCCTTTGTACCCCTCCCTTACTTCTACTGTAGTCCTTCATTAAGGAGGACACATACTTTAACTACCAAGATGTAATCTTTAAGTATTAGGTTTTTATATTTCTTTTGTACCGAAATAAATATTTTGTTATTAGACTTTATACTCGGGTTTATTTTATTGTAAATTGGTTTCCGAAGCAAAAGATCCAATCACCTCTACAATTTATGTTTCTATACCTAACAATGGCCTTGTCTGCATTTGGGCTTTTCGTATCCTGCAGAATATTGTCCAAGGAGAATCCATTAGCTGCTCTGAGCGCTATTTTAAATTGTCCCAAGAATGAGCAATTTCTTCTTAAATTATCTGAAACGGAGCCGCTGCAGCCCATAGGCTCACAAACGCCGAACAACGGGTTGTGACTAAGAACGTATTTTTAGTAACTGCTCAAGATGACTCAATGTGGGCTTTTTTATGCTTGCAAAGTCCCCCAGGGAATTCTGGCAAAGGTCAGCTTCTAGAAGAAGCTACTGACACATCTTGGTTGCCACAGAGTAGTAGAACACAGTGGGGAATGGGAGTGTGTGAAAAATAAAATGTGTTGGACAACCAGCAATGTGGCTACAGGTAGCCTTCGACTTATGACCACAGTTTTGCCCAATGTTTCTGTGGCTAACCGAGATATTTGTTCAGTGAGTTTTGGGCCCATTTTACGACCTTTCTTGCCGCCGTTGTTAAGGGAATCACTGCAGTTGTTTTAAGTTAGTAACATGGCTGTTAAGTGAATCTGGTTTCCCCATTGACGTTGCTTGTGGGAAGATCAAAAAAGGCGACCACATGCCCCTAAGACACTGCAATTGTCATAAATACGAGTCAGATGCCAAACATCGGAATTCTGATCATGTGAACATGAGGGATTTGCTTCAAGTCATGTGTGAACAATGGCCATCACTTTTTTCAGTGCCGTTGTAACTTTGAACGGTCACTAAATGAATTGTTGTAAGTCAAGGACTATATGTACTTCCTGTTGCGGAGGTTGACAAAAACTGGCCCGTCATTCCAGCCAACCAGTGTTTATCACTTAGCATGTGAGAACCTTGTCATAATCACTTACCTCATCCTCAGGTTTGTCTACTTTTAAGCTCTTTCAGAACAGAACCAGAATAACAGAGTTGGAAGGGACCTTGGAGGTCTTCTAGTCCAACCCACTGCTCAGGCAGGAAACCCTATACCATTTCAGACAAATGGTTGTCCAATCTCTTCTTAAAAACTTCAAGTATTGGAGCATTCACAACTTCTGGAGGGAAGATGTTCCACTGATTAATTGTTCTAAATATCAGGAAATTTCTTAGTTCTAGGTTGAATCTCTCCTTGATTAGTTTATCTTCATTACTTCTTTTCCTGCCTTCTGGTGTTTTGGAGAATAGGTTGACCCCCTCTTCTTTGTGGCAGTCCCTCAAATATTGGAACACTGCTATCATGTCACCCCTAGTCCTCCTTTTCATTAAACTAGACGTACCCAATTCCTGTAACTGTTCTTCATATGTTTTAGCCTCCAGTCCCCTAATCATCTTTGTTGCTCTTCTCTGCACTCTTTCTAGAGTCTCAACGTTTTTTTTTTTCATATCGTGGTGACCAAAACTGGATGCAATATTCCAAGTGTGGTCTTGTCCCATCCCAGAGCCGAAACAGGACAGAGCTGTGTTTCCACGTGATTCTACCAACGAGAAACACTCAGCTGCTACATGAAGGGGGGTTAGGAATGGAAATTCAGTCAACGCGACACTTCCTACCTCAATGGGAGAAACAGGCTGGCTGTCCAACTTAAGCAAAGACTCATCTGCGCCCAAATCGCTTCTGAGAAACGCTGTTGTGCCAGTTTGCAAAAGCACACCCAGTCGAAATCTTTGCCTACATCAACGTCTGAGTCATCATAAATCTGTTAGTCTGCTCATATGATTTTCGGTCACACCAAAACTATAATTAGTGAAGTGCGAAGGAAAACACAATCGAAGTGTTTTCGTCAGGGCTTCGTGTAGCACAAGGTAGTTATTTCCTACAGTATTTTATGTAAGAGGTGAAAAAAAAATGTTGCTGTTTTTAGACTGCTTCGAGAAAAGTCTCTTTTTTTAAAACTAAAAGTTACATAATCATAATGGATTTTATTTAATGCTGATTTGGAAAAAAATTATATGAAGAGACTGATAATGTACATTTTTGAACGCAATGGCTTTTAGGATCGTCTCCGGTAGCTAACCTGATCTTTTGATACAGAAACAACTGCATTGCATCAAATTACACAACTTGTACAATTTGCTAACACACTCTGTGATCAGATTATCATTGCAAATGCAAGCCGATTATTTGCCTATTTGCATGCATGACATGAAACTTGGGTTGATGAGAAGGCGCTCTGAAAACCTTGCCCAAATCCTGGTCTTTGGATTAAGGCAACACACTCTCGGCATCTACAAAATTGCATCGTTTGGTTTTTCTAGAGCCGAAATAGATTTGAGGCACAGCAAACTGGTGTCGATACAAAAGTGTTTTGGAAGCAATCTGTGATGTGACTGGAAGCATCTTGCAGTATGAAAATAAAAATTGGAGATTTTGCCTGAACATGATTCTCGTCTGAAACACTTTATAAATGCGGTACTAACCAGTACAAGTTTATTATTAATGGCTCAAAGGATGTTGAGCCATTATCGGATTCACTGGCCGTGAGAAAAGAGCGATCTCCCCTGCACAACACTGCAATGGTGGCCACACGCTCTCAATCAGTACAGGTAGTCCTTGACTTATGACAATTGAGCCCAAAATGTGTTGAGTTTTGTCCCATTTGATGACCTTTCTTGCCCCAGTTGTTAAGTGAATCGCTGCAGTTGCTAAGTTAGTAACCCGGTTGTTAAGTGAATCTGGCTTCCCCATGGACTTTGCTTGTCAGAAGGTCGCAAGAGGGGGATCGTGTGGCCTTGGGACACAGCAACCGTCATAAATATGAACCAGTTGCCAAGCCTCTGAATTTTGATCACGTGACCATGGGGATGCTGCAGGTCGTAACCGTAAAAAACGGTCCTCAGTCACTTTTCCCAGTGCTGTTGTAACTTTGAACGGTCACTAAACGAACCGTTGTAAATCGAGGACTACTTGTACTGGCCGCGTTAAGCAGGGCAGACTTCGACTCCCAGCCAGCAAGCTCTAAACTGTGTTAAAAAAACAAATGTAAGGAAAAACCTTTCAACTCTGGCTGCTTATAAAGGGGCCCCTTGTCCAGTTTCAAGACCACCAAACAGGCGGTCGGATTTTGGCCGCTCAGGTTGGGAAGATCGCAAGTCTACCTGAGGCATTCACCTGTGGAGACCACGAGATTT
The DNA here is from genome assembly GCA_023053685.1 of Diadophis punctatus similis. Classification (NCBI taxonomy): domain Eukaryota; kingdom Metazoa; phylum Chordata; class Lepidosauria; order Squamata; family Dipsadidae; genus Diadophis; species Diadophis punctatus. Next base: position 15,488,673 of record JALIGW010000012.1, on the reverse strand, counting down.
CATTTTTGCTGGCCGTGTTTTATTCGTTCGTTTCTTTGAAACAGGGGAGCCAATGGTACATAGTTTCCCAAATATGAAAGCAAAAACCCACCCACCCGACCCCAAATCCAGAAGGCAAAACGAACTGCCAGAAGATTGAGATGCTACATGCTACATTTAACCTAATTAATACTCATGCTTATTTGGGGAGGTGAGGCAAAAAAAAAGAAAAAAGCGTCATTCATAAAAAACATACAATTAAAAATAAAAGGCCTGACCATTTAGAACTTTAACCTACAGTAATGCTGTACCTTGTTTCCATGCACACAACTAACATTACAAAAATCGTCTTGTTTGTTTCTTTTTTAAAAAAATAACACAATTAAGACTTCTAGGAGAATTTTGTGATTAAAAACAATTCCTAATTCCTTTGGAGAGAGAGAAAGAGAGAAAGAGAGAGAGAGAGAAAGAGAGAGACAAGAGCACCTCCAGATTGCAAATTCCTATACACGTTTTACTTGAAGGGAAATCTCTTTTAAAAAAACTCACACACGGATCACCTCAAAATAAGGGGATGTTATTTCATCTCTATTTCAGCTATGTAGGCAACAAACCAACAGTGCTAGTAAGAACTTCATCTGTAAAGCAAGTCCAAAAGAATTCGACTTTCTACCGTTACAGAAAATATAATCTGCTCAAATAAATAAAAACGCTGCATATTAACATTTCCACTATAAAGTATGCATACCAGAATATTTATAAATATTGAATGTTTTCTTCTTCTTCTTCTTCTGTTAATACCACCTACTACAATAATGCTGGCTAAATATGATAAGCACTAGAGCAGGGGTCTCCAACCTTGGCAACTTGGAAGACTTGTGGACTTCAACTCCCAGAATTCCTCAGCCAGCTTTGAAGTCCACAAGCTGAAGTCCACAAGTCTTAAAAGCTTTGCTGGGTGAGGAATTCTGGGAGTTGAAGTCCACAAGTCTTCAAGTTGCCAAGGATGGAGACCCCTGCGACTAGGGGATGATTGAATGCTAGCCACATACTGCGGTTACCTTGAGGTAGAACACACATGCGTACCAAATTCTGCATTCATTGACAGTTGCTGCTGGTATCATGTGTTGAAGAAATGTGTACAGTATGAAAAATTCTAAAATACATATGAATGGGGAGAGAGGAAAATGTTTTGAGGGGGGGGGAAATATAGATTATTTTTCTCATGCAAACTATGAATAGTTTCACGGTGTGGTGGTGTTTTTTTTCCCCCAAGGCAAGATTGTTGTTTTAACTCTGCAAAGGACGAGTCGTTCAAAAAGAGTGTGTTTCTACTGGTTTTAGTGCATTTCTTTCGTTTACTCCTCTAATTTGCATTGTCAAGCTCTTTTTTTTTTCCTTTTTTTTAATATATACCCTTGGTGTGCAAACGACATGCCAGTTTTAACAAAACATCGTCATGGTTAAGAAAAAGGAATTTCAGATCGTTAAAAACAATGGTAAACAGGAAAACTATAAGGAAATCCATAGCGAAGTTACATCATTTGATTTCAAGTAAAAAAAAAGGGACTACTTATTGTAATAATAATAATAATAATAATAATTAAAAAAAGGAACACATTTCGTGAGTACAAAAAAAGAAAGAAAGGAAATGTCTGCTGTTTAGTTCAGGTGTTTCAGAATGCTGCTGTAGGTTTTATGGGGGATTTGAGGAGATGACTTCATAGCAGAAGGAGTGAGGGTGGCCTGCAAAGATTTCAGGGGTGAGCCAACCGGGGTGGAAAACTGGGGAATAGCTATAGCTTCAAGGTGCTTGTTAAAGAGAAATTCTCCGCTATTACTTAGAAAGTTCCCCTCTCTTTCTTTCTCCCCAAGTTTCCCATCTTCGGCTGGCTCAGCTCCTAGCGTCTCAGGCTCTTCCTTCCTGCTAAAGAACCTGTCGAGATAACTAGGGTAGGGCGGGTTCTCCTTCTCCATCTGCTCGTCCTTCCTGACCTCACAACAAAACTGGTCTATGAGAAAGCACTCCTCCCCGCCGCTGACCAGCTGACCGTCCCACGAGTTTTGGTAGAGGGCCTCCAGTTGGGCCAAGTTAGCCATTCCTTTCTGCTGCTTCTCCCTGCTGACCGACTTGGAGATGCCTTTGGGTTCTAGGTGGGACACGGAGCTATTGAGGTCGTTCAGCTTATCGACAGCGGCCGACTCGTGCTGCAAGCTCAGCTGAATCGTCCCCGCTATGAAGGAGTCGAAGTCAAAGGCCTGACTCTTCTCCTTTTCTGCAAGCTGCTGGGAAGCCTCCTTGAGAGCTATCTGAGCTTTCACCCATCCATTCTTTTCACACTTGGACTTGCCTCTCTTATCTGACTTCTCTTTACTCTGCTCCTTCCAGTTAGAAAGATCTATGATAAGCTTGGGCTCATAGTAATGGTTGACTTCGCTTTCTCTCCAGACTAAATTATCTAGGTAGGAGGAGGACCTCATTTTGTAATTACAGGTATGGTTACATTCCAGATCACAATACTTGTTTTCGTGGTGATCTGGGTACTGCCAACAAGGCTCGGTGGAGAAGTGGGTATCAAAAGCCGGATCTTCGAGATACTTTTCGCGATCGCCGTCCAAGTATTTCCGCGGGTCCACTTGTACTTCCTCCTCGTCGGTCCCATCCGAAAGAGCCCTCGGATCTCGCTGAACTTCATCGGCTTCAAAGTTGTTGTGAATGGGCCATTCTTGGTCTGAGAACTGGCTTTCGTGATACCTGTAATAATGAGCCAACGATAAGCATCCGTTTACTTTCAGAGTAGCTTCAGAAGAATGATGTATAATGCCCACATTTTTAAGCCTAACAGTTTTACAGTTCATCCCCGGCTATGTGTCTTTCTCACGGTTTTAATTTGGAGAACTTCTCAGCGATAGCACACAGGTAGTCTTCAAGTTATGACCAGTCACTTAGTGATCATTTGAAGTTACGAGATCCCCCCCGCCCCAGGTGGGTTTCAGCAGGTTCCAACCAGTTCTGGAGAACCGGTAGCGGAAATTTTGAGTCGTTCAGAGAACCGGTAAATGCCACCTCTGACTGGCCCCGCCCCCATCTATTCTCTGCCTCCCGAGTCCCAGCTGATCGGGAGGAAATGGGGATTTTGCAGTATCCTTCCCCTGCCACGCCCACAGAACCGGTAGTAAAAAAATTGAACCCCACCACAGCCCCCCCAAAAAAGAAAGCTACTTACAACCCGATTTTGCTTAACTATCGGGGTGTTTGCTTAAAAACCGCCAGGAAAAGTGTTGGGAAATTCGGATCAGGTCATTTGATGCCGTGACTTACTACTGCAACAACTAATGACTCTTTCAGAGCTCAATTATGGTCCTAAGTCAAGGACTATCTTTGCATGCCATTTAAGAAAATACTTGGTCTTTGAGCCCCGAAATGTTTGTGCCAGATGTATATTTTAGCAGCATCTAACACCACATGGCATACCACTACTTTATCAGCTGGTATTTCAAATACTACTATAAGTGTCCAGAATCATCTTCTTTTAATGACCCCATAATCCCTTGCAGGGTGGAGTCTGGGCAACTGAATGGAGCTGAGTGTTTACTGGCCGGATGCCCTTCCCGTTGCCAATGCGGAGTTTTATTCAGCAGATATATTCTCATTGTGCCCAGAGAGAGAAATATCTGCCTCTACCCAGGATCGAACTCACAGCCTCCTGATTGTGAGGCGAGAGCTCCACCTCTAGGCCACCGCACCACTCACTACAAGTGTCCAGAATGATTTCCCAAAAGTTTACCTTTCCCAGTTATAGGCGTGGCTGTGACTGTCATCCATCAGCAGGATGTCATCCACTTCATCCTCAATGTGGAAAGGGTGACTTGAAATGGGCTCATCAGTTGGGAAGGAATAAATACTCATGTAAGGGTGAGACAAGGCTTCTTCCGCTGTCAATCGGTCCATGGGACTGAAGGTCAGTATTTGTTCCAGGAAGTCCAAAGCTACAGAGGATAAATCCAAACACTTATTTAAAAAAAATCATTTGAACACAATATGAAGATTACATCTTTTATTATCACACTGCATTTTGTATTTCTGAAACCAGAATAGCACTTATGTACCGCTTCCTAGTGTTTTGCAGCCCTCTCTGAGCGGTTTACAGAGTCGGCCTATTGCCCCCAACAATCTGGGTCCTCATTTTACCAACCTCAGAAAGATGGAAGGCTGAGTCAACCTTGAGCCAGACAGAATCGAACTCCTGGCAGCGAGCTGAATTAGCCTGCAATACTGCATTCTAACCCACTGTGCCACCACAGATCTAATGATTAAAACGTAATGCAAACAAGTTGATTCCCACCCCCCTTCTTTTTCCCTTTTCCTTCTGACGTAGGACACCTTCTCCATTGTGGCATTTGTGTAAGCATCTGTTTGGCTCACCTCTCTCATTGCTATAAGTAGTAACGAATGTGATGGAACAACAGAAAACAAAATGCAGAGATAATAGGGGACTGGCAACGAACCAAACAAGCAGTTGTAGGCTTAAAATATCAGACGCGAGTTCCTAAACACTGTAGCCTATAATACACTTATGAAATACTGGTTCACCTGGTAGCCATCCCCGTTAAAATAGCACCTGCAATAGCTGGGCAGAAACACCTGCAAAAGCTGCCTTTCTTTTTTAAGCCACAGATGAGTAATATAGGATGTGTTGAAAAGCAGGCATATGTTGGGAGCCTTGTTTGTTCATCACGGAAAGCTCACTGCCCATTATGATGCAAATGTTTCGGCCCTTTATGGATTCCCTTTAATTCCCTCCGTGCAGTGTGCTCAATTTGAGCACTGTGACTCTTTTGAGTTAACAGCACCAGGAGAAGAATAGATGCATACATACATTTGGCTCCAGGATGTTCCAGAACTGGAAAAGAGCGGTACATGATATGCCAGAGATTTGTTCTTTGTTTTAGAGGGCCTTGTACGCTGTGCACCAGAACAGTCAAAGTCATCCTGACCACAGGCTCAAGGCCTAACGTAAACAAGGAGGAGTGAGGAAGACGACAACAACAACAACAACGAAAAAGAGGCGCTGCGTTACCTTCGGGGCTGACGCCTGGGAGTAACTGAGTTAAAGGTTTGTGTGGCTCAGTCATGTCGTTTTTAATGTAAACCGGGATTACATTAAGAAGTTCCTGACGGTCTTCGTCATGCACGACGGGAATAGATTCCAAGATCAGCTGCATCTGTTCAAGTTCATGGGCGCCTAGAGGAGAAGACAAGAAGCAAACGTCAGCTGCATTTGAGAATATTCCAACTCAAGGCTACACTCCGTTGGGAGTCGGATGATCAATACATTCAGGGTGGATTAAAAAGCAATGATTTAAAAAAAATATCGGATTTTTAAAATTTAAACCGATTTGATTTAAATCGGATTTTTATTTTTTATCAAATTTATTTCAATAAAATGCTTTTTGGAGTAAAAATCTATCTCAAGATAGTTTTCTATTTAAGATACATGAATCATTTAGTTAATTCAGCGTGAAATGGAGCTTAGTTATGTAGCATGAGGCTGTATATTCTCCAATATTGGGACTGTCGGTGAGTCAACAGCGGGTCAGAGGAGGAGCCGCTGCGGGACAGAGATGACAGTTGATCTTTAAAAATTATGATTTAAATCGAGTTGATTTCAATCAAGCCTTTTTACTAGTGATTTAAATATAATCTATTTAAATAAATGTGGACCCAGATTGTTGGGGGCAATATAAATATACATTGCTTATTGGTGTAAACCGCTTAGAGAGTGCTTGGACTGTGAGGCGGTATATAAATCTCACTGACAAATAAATAAAGATTTAAATCATGATTTAAATCGCGATTTAAATTGACTTGATTTAAATCAAATCCACCCTGAATACATTTAAGTAAATGTTAAGTAAATATGATAGCATTCTGGGATTCCTTATTGGGCCACCCTCACCAGACAACGCTGCTCCTCTGGAGCCGTCCCGTAGCCGGGATGTCGCTATCCACACCCGTCTCTTTGGGAGAAAAGGGGCATCCATCACTGCCATTTTTAAGCGGCAGGATTGTTACCTGCTTGTCTTTACCAACCTGCGAAGAGAGTTTTGCCTGTCAGCATTTCAGCAAAGATGCAACCTGCAGCCCACATATCAATGGCTTTCGTGTAGTTGTTGGGTGACAGCAAGAGGCGAGGTGATCTGTACCATTTAGTTACTAGTCCTTCAGAAAGATGGCCCTAGAAGAGAGAGGGAGAGGAAGAGAGAGAGACGGTGTTTGCTTTTGATTTGTGCTACCTCCGTTCGGCCTTCCTTCAAACTCCTTTTGCCATTGATTCTGCTGCATTGCCACAAGAATTTGAGAGAGATGTGGCAGTCTTTCAAGTCTCCATGAGTTGCGCAGGCTTTGGGGAATGGGCCCGAGCCTAAGTCCACCCCAATACCAAGCCTCTAATTCTGACTCAGTTTAGTCTGTGTTCATAGGGTTATTGTGGTTGCCAGAGCGGTTTTTATGCATCCTGTGGAAGACTCTTCTTACGTCATGAAATATTTGCACAATCAACCGAACCTTTTAAAGTTTTTGTAAACTAATTCTGCGCTATCTTTTGTTTAGGTAAACATGAGAGCCAGTTTGGTGTTGTGGTGAAGGGACTGGCCTAGAAATCAAGCCTCCTTAGGCATGAAAAACTGGCTGGGTGATTTTACATCATCCCCTCTCTCTTAGCCTAGCCCACCTCGCAGAGATATTGATGTGGGGAAAGTAGGAAGTGAGAGCATTACGTATGTTTGTCCTCTTAATGCATTAAAAAAAAGGCAGGATAAGAATCTAATGATAATGATGTATGCGGGCAAGATAATAAAATCTGCTTTTCATGAAAGCCTTTCAAATTACTTTTCGTATATGCACAAGAACCTCCGTGGGATCCATTAGGGACCCACGGAGGTTCTTGTGCATATACGAAAAGTAATTTGAAAGGCTTTCATGAAAAGCAGATTTTATTATCTTGCCCGCATACATCATTATCATTAGATTCTTATCTTATCTTAACACTTTACTGCATTGCATCATACATTGCATCAAGGGACCTGTATCCCTATACACCTCAAATGCTTTAGCCGGTTTCAGGAATGACAAATATATAACCGAGAAGCAATTATTTCATGGTATTCCTAGAAATATACAGGTGACAATCCCTGGCCTCGAAGAACCTACATGTCAATTTTCAAAGTCTTCAAGAATATCAAATCAACTATAGCAAAACTTCAAAAGGGCCACTATATTTCGTGCTGAAAGGATTGGTTTTATGGTGCTTTTATAGATAATAATTCCAGCTAGACCTCTAAAGCTATAGAACATTGTTCTATAAGAGAATAGAGACTGTTAGGTAGCCCTTGTGGGGCAAGATTCATAAATCAATCAAACATCAGAACTGAACCTGTCTTTTCTAAGACTATCAAGGGTGGCCTTCCTCAATACCTCCCCCAGGGTTAGACTTTTTTTTAAATACTTTTTTTTAATGTAATAATTCCATCTTCCATTAAACAGTGTGTCGACTGGGTTACAAATATCTTTGTGCAGTAATAATCAACATTTATAACAGTATTCATTGCATTGATATTAATTATCTAATCTTACAATACTAATATTTAGCACACTAAACCTATTCACTTCTCCCTCTTAACCTATCTTCTAATTGGAATATAATAGTAATATTAAACATAATAATCCTAATAGTCATAATAATAGTAATATTGTTTACATAAGGGACACGGTGGCTCAGTGGCTAAGACGCTGAGCTTGTTGATCGAAAGGCCGGCAGTTCGAATCCCTAGTGCTGTGTAATGGGGTGAGCTCCCGTTACTCGTCCCAGCTTCTCCCAACCTAGCAGTTCGAAAGCACGTAAAAAATGCAAGTAGAAAAATAGGGACCAGCTTTGGTGGGAAGGTAACAGCGTTCCGTGTGCCTTTGGTGTTTAGTCATGCTGGCCACATGACCACGGAGATGTCTTCGGACAGCGCTGGCTCTTTGGCTTTGAAACGGAGATGAGCTCCGCCCCCTAGAGTCGGGAACGACTAGCATGTATGTGCGAGGGGAACCTTTACCTTCATTGTTTACATCTCTCTCTTAGCTTACTTATATCTCACTTTACATATCTTCTTTTATTTCTAACTTCCGTTTTTATTCTCCAACCATCAATAAAATAATTCCTATGTCATGTAATATTCAGTTTGTTCTTTCTCCTTAATTGCAAGAGTTAATCTATTCATTTCTGCACATTCTAATATTTTCTTAACCACATTCTCACCAGTAGGGATCTCCTCACCCTTCCAGTTTTGTGCGAATACCATTCTAGCTGCAACCCAAGTGTTTAGACTTGATGGCTGGTTTTCGCACCAGCGATTAAAAACATCTCCAACAAATGCCAGAAAGAGATGGTACGTATCTAACCAGGCTAAGATAAAGGAGTTAAACAGGTTGACTGAAGAACAAGATTTTACACATCGCTTTTATTAAAGGGTAAAGAATCTTGCTAAGGTTCGCATGCGGTCTTAGCAAGATTCCAACGGTCAAAGCGTGGGAGCGATTAACTTATGGGGAACCTGGCCAGATAATAAGCATACCCTGCGATTAACTGGTCTCCAAATGTGACTGTCATGCCCCCCGTCTCCCCACCTCTGTTTTAAAGGAAAACAGCTGCTCATTTTATACTTACCTTATGAGAATAATGAGGATCCATGATCCGGGCCAGGCCAAAGTCCCCGATTTTCAGCACCAAATCTTCAGTATTAATAAACAGGTTCGCTGGTTTGAGATCTCTATGCAAGACGTTTGCCGAGTGAATGTATTTGAGCCCACGTAGCAGCTGGTACATGAAGAGTCTGGCGTGTTCTTCCAGTAAGGGCCCCTGCTCCACCAGGTTCGCCAGATCGGTCTCCATATACTCTTGGACAATGTAAACACAGTTCAGTTCTGTCAGAGAGCCGACGTCATCCGTCAGCTGGCTCCCGTTGGGGCCAAGGGTCTCAAAAACTTTGACAATGTTATCGTGGTCGAGTCTCCTGATAATTTTGATCTCGCGCAGAGCGTGCTTGACGCTCTGAGGATCGGAAAGGAGGATCTTCTTGATGGCCACTCTCTTGTCGCAATCGTTATCGACAGCGGAAAAAACCAAGCTGTTGCCACCGGAGCCCAGAGGTTTTAAGTCCATATACCGAGAACCTACGTCAAAGCCATGAATGTTCATCAGACTTTCGAACTTCTCTGCCATTTTCCTTTTTCTTTATTTTTAAATTTCCGTATCCTGTTTCCTCCCTCTTCAAACTATTCCCGCTTCTACGAATCTAGAGAGATGCTTCCACTGGTAAGATTGCGAGGGTCTCGTAGAAAAGACGAACGCCGGGTTGACTGCTGGGTAGCTTCTTGATGCTCTCATTGCATGGTCAGCCAGCCAGGCCTGATGTTTTCCCCCTTTTAGGATAAGCACTTAAGACTCTTTACAGATCACGGCGAGGAGAGAGATAGAGAAAGAGGTCGCAGCATTCATAGTTCAAAGAAAGGTGCAGCACATCCGCAGACATGAAAAAGGAAACACCAGGTAAAATCAAATGGAACGAAGTGGCATCTTATGCGCCCTTCACTCTATATACTGTGCCAAACTGGTCAGCGTTTAACAAAAATGTGAATAAATAGGCATGTAATAGGCTTGCGTTAACATCCTCCTCACAGTGCAGATACATTCAGTGTTGGACTGGTCCTGAGCAGCTTCATTCTAGGGTGGATAGTTCTGCTGGTCTCTGTTTTACAGTCTAGTTCGCTAAGAGGAAGAGGCAGTTCTTTCTAGGTACCAAGGATGCTGTTAGTTAATGATCAGGTGGCTCCAGCTCACCACAATCACAATCAAAGCTACCATCCATCTTATTCTGTGAAAAACTGAAGAAGAAGAAAAAGAAGAAGAAAAAAGAAGCCACACGTAAGCAACCCAAATAATTAGGCTTAAAATTTAAATTGCATAGTGGTTTTACCGCAAACTGAACTTTTTTTAAATTTTTCAAATCGCACACGCACAGAACTAGGCATTAGGAACCCTTTGATCTGCTGGATAGACCGGATCCATCACTGATCTCATTCCAGCCCAGCAGATTCTATCTCATTATGTGCTTTTCATGGATAAGGAGTGTCTATAAAAAGACACAAAGGCAAAACAAATTCTCACCTGTATAAATAAATATAGTGTCCATCCACTGGAGAAACATTTTGTACTTCTCTGTACTTTCCCCACCCCCAAAAGGTGAAACTTTAAAGAAATCGTTTCACTGCTTGAGATGAGTCTCTATGTTAAGTACTTTCATATTTTTTTAAAAATAAAACATGGTCCGGCTAGGCCCGCAGGGGTGGCCAAACTATGGTTCTTTGAGGACCTGTGGACTTCAACTCCCAGAATTCCTGAGCCAGCCATGCATGCATGGCTAACTCAGGAATTCTGGGAGTTGAAGTCCACAGGTCCTCAAAGAACCATAGTTTGGCCACCCCTAGGCTAGGGGATACTTCCTAAAAAAATAAAGTGAAGAAACCGGTTGTAAAAAGCAAAAGATTAAGCATATTTTACAAAGAAGGATGAATCTGAAATAATTGAATTTGCCAATCAGTCCTGGATAGGACCTTCTGCGTCCATAATCAACATGCATTCGTGATGCACTGGGGTGAAAACAGAATTAGAAATCAAAATATTCTGCATGCCTAGCTCATTCCAGGAAATACATACTCCTCAATAATAATGTGATTTTTAGATAAAGTGGAAGGTAGCACAGAGGCTACATAACTGAACAGAAAAGGTAATCACAATACAGGATGTTATTTGCGGAGAGCAAATCTAGAAACATTGTGGTGGAGACCAAGAACTCAGATTATTTCTATGTAGATCTTAGTTTCAAAAATTGTCAGTAATGGATCATACTCAACTGAATGGAATGTTAAAAATCCATAAAACTATTTTCTGGTACAATGAAAGCAACCCTTTTGTGGATCTCCATATACCAGCTGCACGCTCTTGGTTCCCAGGGGCTCCTCCTCCAACTGCTCAGTTTCAGAGATTATGACTTCACCTGATGATGAAGTCACTTTCTATGGAGATGGCATTATTTTGGAAAGTCTTGTGTTAACATTACAGTGCTATCTTGTTCGTGTCTATTCCCTTTTCACTTCAAGAACTTCCGCCTTCCATAACTGCGCGTTTCTGAAATGTGGCTGAGGTTTTTTAACAGGAAGAAAAGGCAGAGAGAGAGAGAGAGAGAGAGAGAGAGAGAGAGAGAGAGAGAGAGAGAGAGAGAGAGACAGACAGACAGACAGACAGACAGAGACAGACAGACAGACAAAGAGAGACACAGACAGAGAAAGAGACACAGAGAGAGAGAGAGAGAGAGAGAGAGACAGAGAGGGATAGAGAGAGACAGAGAGGGGGAGAGGGAGAGACAGAGAGACAGACAGAGAAAGAGAGACACAGAGAGAGACAGAGACACACACACACACACACAGAGACACAAACAGACACAGAGAGAGAGAGAGAGAGACACAGAGAGGGGGAGAGAGAGACAGAGACGGAGAGAGAGGGAGAGGGAGAGGGAGAGGGAGAGGGAGAGGGAGAGGGAGAGGGAGAGGGAGAGAGAGAGAGAGAGAGAGAGAGAGAGAGAGAGAGAGAGAGAGAGAGAGAGAGAGAGAGAGAGAGAGAGAGAGAGAGAGAGATGAAAAGGAACGGGAGAAAGGGTGCGTGGGTATAGGGGAGCTCGTTGCTGAACCACTAGCTTTAAAACTGTCTCTACGGCAGCCCGTACTTGGCAGTATGAAAACCGAATCGACAGTCAGACAAACGGATAACTGACTGTTAGATGTAAAGGAAAACTGTTAACTGTTCTTTGATAGTCAAATAAAAGATATGCCTTTTAAATAACGCGCAAGTTTACACGGCCTTTTATTGCCAACTATGTGGATTGTCTACTCAAAGAGAAAAAAAAAACAAAACCCCAGCCCGGTTCACATTTTCATTACCTCATACAACTCGAACTTCGGTTTGAAACTATTTTCCAGTGAACCACAAGTTCTTGCTGCATATTTACTCACAAAGCGGGCCTAGCAAAAACTTGGGGTTGTTCTTTCTGATGCTAGCTACACTTCAATTATGGCTTAAAAGTTTTTGTTTTTTTTTTGACTGAAGACGACAGGGCAGGGAGTTAAAACTTTCCCTGAGTCACTCCTGCGTATTTCACAGCAAGAAAGAACACCATTAAATAAATATGGCTCATTAACTCTTCCTCCCCCAAGTCATACTGTGACCACAATATATATATTAAGCAAACAAACAAACCAAAAAAGCTTTTAACATAGCTTTCTGGTTCTTCTACCTGGAAGAAGCTACTCAAACTTACCCAGAGCTTATGACATCATGAGTCATTAGGCTTCAAACTCTCAAATTCTAGGAACAGCCCTACCCAACTTTAAAACTGACTGGAACAAAACCTCCAGAAATAAAAAGCATGAGTAACATTTGTCCTTTGCTATTCTCACCTCTTTTACATTTACGATAAACCTCCAAAAGGCCAAAAGGGAGGTCATGACCAATGGCGTTACCTGCCTGAAGTCAAACAAGTCATGTTGGGAGAAACCAAGTGAGGTGGGATTTTCATGGCTTACCTTTGTTTGCTCAACTCATACCCGGCTGACCCTCAACAAAACTTCTGGAGTTGTTGTGTTATTATACAGCACAATTAGCCTTTAAGAACAAACAATATCATAAAGATGTCCATGACTTATGGCAGAGGCCACAATGAATAGATGGATATCTCTCTCTCTCTCTCTCTCTCTCACACACACACACACACTCTCTCTCTCTCTCTCTCTCTCTCTCTCTCTCTCTCTCTCTCACACACACACACACACACACACACAAATCTTTACAATATTGGCAGTCCTTCATTTGCAGTTCTGCTGTTTTAAAAGTGTAGGCTCGATCTTTTTCTGCTCTTGACCTAATCTATATGTATCTAATTAACTTATTATTATTATTATTATTATTATTATTATTATTATTATTATTATTATTATTATTATTATTATTATTATTATTATTATTATTATTATTATTATTATTATTATTATTATTATTATATTTTTTTAAGGATAGAAGATAGAAAGAATAGAGAAGCGTTCAGGAGGGGAGTCCAAACACACCTTCCCTCTCGAAGGGTCGAGTCAGATCTGGGCAGGAAGAGGCGGATCCATGCTGAATGCAAATTGATAGACTCGACCCTCGAGACGACTGGTCCAGGACAACCCTCTCTGAAGGCTGGTTCCACCCCAAGATGGAGAATAGATGGATCTCTCTCTCTCTCTCTCTCTCTCTCTCTCTCTCTCTCTCTCTCTCTCTCTCTCTCTCTCTCTCTCTCTCTCTCACACACACACACACACACACACACACACACACACACACACACACTTTCTCTCTCTCTCTCACACACAAATCTTTACAATATTTGCAGTCCTTCATTTGCAGTTCTCCTGTTTTAAAAGTGTAGGGGGGGGGGGGAAAGAAAGCAATTATGACAACTTTATGACCTGTGGGACTTCAAGCACACTGGCTCAGGAATTCTGGGAGTTGAAGTCCACAAGTCATAGCCATAGTTGCTCAACCCTGGCATAGTAAGTCAAGACAGAGTTTTTTTTATTAGCAGCTCAAAAATACATCCATTCCACTAGAGAACAGCTAGCCACATCCACTGTGTTGCTGTGCAACTTTATTTTTGCTCTGGATAAAGATTTCCATGCCAGGCACAAAGCACACACACAAAGCTTTAAAGAGTTCAGCATTCTTTACAACACCGACTTTCCAAATAGACCTTAATTTTCCTGCCCACCTTTGCTGGGAAATAGTAACTGAAGGTGGCCATTTCCACACACTGCCCTGTAGGGAAGGCAGGCTGGCGAATACAGGGAGTCCTGGATTTAATTTAATGAGCTGAGGTGGCGCAGCAGTTAGAGTGCAGTACTGCAGGCTACTTTAGCTGACTGTGATCAGCAGTTCAGCTGTTCAAATCTCAAGGTTGACTCAGCCTTCCATCCTTCCGAGGAAGGTAAAATGAGGACCCAGATTGTTGGGGGCAATATAAATATACATTGCTTAATGGTGTAAACCGCTTAGAGTGTGCTTGCACTGTGAGGCGGTATAGAAGTCTCATTAATAAATAAATAAATAAATTTACAACAGTTCATTTAGTGACCGTTCAAAGTTACAACGGCCGTGAAAAAAAAAGTGACTTGAGACTGTTTTTCAGAGTTACGGACCTTTGTAGCGTCCCCAGGACCACGTGATCAAAATCCAGATGCTTGGCAACTGGTTCATATTTATAACCACTGCTGTGTCCCAGGGTCACGTGATCCCCCTTTTGCCACCTTCTGACAAGCAAAGTCCCACGGGGAAGCCAGATTCCCTTAACAACCGGTTGACTCACTTATCAACTGCAGTGATTCCCTTAACAACCGTGGCAAGGAAGGTTGTAAAATGGGGCAAAGCCCACTTTAACAAACGTCCCACTTTAACAGAAATGGTGGTCCTAAGTTGAGGACTGCCTGCAATAGGGTTTATTTCTTTAGAAAACTTAGAAAGGATGAAAAGCTTCCAGCATTACTAGCTTTTCATAAACTTATTAGATAATCAGGCAACAGCAATGTCTTTCTGGAAGAAAGAAACCAATTCTGGAAGGAATTGGTAAGGAAAAAAAACTGTTATACAACCTGATAAAAAACCCAAAGCCCCATCTGTGTAACACGGTAAGGGTGCTTATGTGGGGTTTTTTTTTTTTTAAATTACTAGCCACGTTGCAAGCAGCAGGCAGTGAGTCATTGTAAGGACTCCTGAAAACTGCAAGCCTTTCTCAACCTCCCACTTAATCCCCACACATTCTGAAGGCCAAGCTATTGTTAATTTACACATGCTCCCTCTGATTAAAAGTCATTAAATACTTTACTTTTCCCATTGTAAGCAAAAGGTTATGTATCTCAACACTCGGATTCCAAGCTCTTGAAAAAAGAGATACGGGTTTGATCTTTGACTGATTTACTTCCAAATAAACTTTTACTTTATAAACTGTGAACAGCTGGGACAAGTTGCCCACTATCTCAAAAAGTGAGGCTGACCACAAAAAATTAAAAATAAAAGTGGGTAGCAGCATATAACAGAAACTAACTAAACTGGATTTCTTCGCTGTGGGGGTAGGCTACTCTAGAAATTAATGTAACATTTCAGTGAAAATTTCTTGGGCTGAAATAAACCTGAGCTGAGACTGATTTTAGTCTTCAGAAAGTACTGTATTCATACAGCTTGCTAAGCCAAGCTTTACCAAATTAACAGGTCCTGTAGAAGATGCCAAGCCAAGAACTAGACAATAACTAAGCCACCCATTAGTCCACCTAACCTAATATGCTGGATGACCTCAAAACATTTTTACTGTCGTAGTTCAGCTTTCCTACTTAACTGTGGCCAGTCTGATGTAGTAGTTAAGGAACCAGGGAAGCTGGGAGTTCTAGTCCTGCCTTGGGCATGAAGCTAGCTGGGTGACTTTGGGCCAGTCACTTTCTCTCGGCCCTAGGAAGGAGGCAATGGCAAGCTACTTCTGTAAAACAATACCAAGAAAACTGCAGACTAATTCAGGACGTCACACCAGGAAACAAACACTACCTTAAAACTAACATACTCTCTTAACTGTGCCTATCTTTCCAAATGAATGAATGGCCGTTTTAGAACCACCAACTTATTCATTTATTTATTCAAATATCCCAGTCATGGATAAATGCCACTCGGTCTCTGGAGAGAGTTCTAAACCAAGAATGATAGCTACTCTGTAAAGAGGGTCATAAATGTAAGAACAGAGTTTCCTTCTACGGGAGAATCTTGAGTTGCCGTTAAAGAGTTTAGAAAGATCTAACCCCTATCTTGGTTTATATCCTTTGCAGGGGGGGAACCCTCGTATTGTTTGAATTAAAAACCCAACAGCACTTTCTTAAGAAAAGATGAATTCAAATATTCAGTTATCTATCCACCCTTACTCAGGAGCACAACACTCACCCCCAGCTGTAACCTGCTTGTCCCTCCTTGCCAGGTGCAAAACGGTCTTCTGAAAGGGTTACCCAGAGCAAAGACCACCCCTCTATTAGCAGGGCCCCCCCCTCTAATTGGGAGGGTTGCAAGAGGAAAGGGGTCCTTTTCAAAACCCAGCCGCCTCTTTTAAACCAACCAAGGCGGTTTCTATAATCCCATCAGGCCTAAGAACGCAATAGGCTGGGGTTTGTTGTTTTTTTTTTATTTTAATCTGCAGAGAGCAATGCCAGCAACATCAAGGAGGAAAGAGAGATCTAATTAGCCAGTGACTTTAAAAGAGTTTTTTTTCTCCCCACAGGATCCCTCTGTAACTTGACACAGATCCCCCCCACCCGCCGGCGGCAGCTGCTGCGGAGAAAGAGGCCCAGCAATGAATGAAATCTGTCCCGGAAAGCAAAAGGGAAGCCGCCAATGCCGCAGTCTTGGCTGGTCAGGGAGGGGGGGGTGGCTGGGGGTGGCAGGAACCGCCAGAGACTTTTGCCAGGGACGTGTCACATCTGCCACCCCGACGCCAACATCTGCCGGGAGGACCCCCCTTCCGGCAAAGAGACCCCCACCACTTTATTTACTAAATTGGATTTATTGAGTGTCCATCTCACAGCAAATGACCATTTGGAAGCTGGAGCTTTCCCCAAAAGCCCACCAGTCTTTCTTGAAGCCCCTTCCTCTCCAATGGCTCAGGCCCAGATCTTAAGGGGGAGGGGGTGGGTCCCTTCCAGGCTGATCCTGGCCTTTGATGGCCACTTTGGCTGCTAAGGGACAGGAGTGGGCAGGCAGCAAAAAGGGAAGGCATGTGTCCTTCTTTGAGTTGGGGGTCCCAAAGACAACCCCAAATATCCCACCACTTTAAATTCCTCGCCCTCTGTCTGTCCCCAACCTTCCCGGGTGATGGTGGGGAATTCGGGAACCAAACACGTGGCGTCCCAGCGTGTTCCCGCAATCGCAGCCCCCCACGAGACCGCATTCACACGACCGCAAAGCGGCCAACTCGGGTTTCCCCGGGTCGTGGGGAAGGCGGGCAAGGGCGGCCCCGGCTCCACCCCGCCGAAAAGGGGCACCCGGGGGAGCGCGGAGACCCTGGCGGGACACCCAGGGAGTCGTGCCCGGGAGGGTCCGTCCTCGTCTTCCAGCACCCGGCCGGAGCCGTCCCCGCCCGTCCGTCCGCCCGTCTTCGCCGCACTGCGGAAGGCTGGCTCGGCCGGTCTGCCCGGCGCCTCGGGCCCGGCGGGGCGCGCGAGAACAAAGCGCCTTTGTGCAGCAGCGGCAGCGGCGGCGGGGAGGGAAGCAGGGAAGGCGGCCGCCCGCCCGCCGCGACGCCCACACGCCGCCCGCTCGGCTCGGCTCGACTCACGGGGCTGCCCAGGCTCATGAGGACGGAGAGCAGGAGGGGAGGACGACCCAGCGACGCGCCACACGCCGCTCACAGCACCAACGCCGCCGCCGGTTCAGCAGCTGCCGGGCCCCGCGAGAAGGCTCCTCTGCTCGGCGGAAGCGGCGCGACTCCCTCGGCGGCTCCGGCCATCTAACCCAGCGGAGAGGGCGAGAGAAAGGGGGAGGCGGGACTAGGGGCGGGGCCAGGGGAAGGGAACGCCCACCCCCCACCCCGGAGGGAGGGAGGGAGCGAAGGAGGCCACGCCCGCCTTCTTTTCCCTCCACTCGCGCCTCCCCCTGGCCCGCGCGCGGTACGTGGCGGTTGGGCGCGAGGCGGGTCGAACAGGGAGCGCGGGGTTGGGGGGAGGGGGGAGGGAAAAGGGAGACGAGCGCTCGCGCAGGCGCAGCGGGTGTGGAGAGGAAGAGAAGGAAATAATGAGCAACGTAAAATAGCCTGAAATACACACGTTTCTGTATCTGTATATTACAGACGGATAGATAGATAGATAGATGATAGATGATAGATGATAGATAGATAGATAGATAGAAATAGCGAGAGATTTATATATATATATATATATATATATATATATATATATATATATATATATATATATATATATATATATATATATATATATATATATATATATATATATATATATATATAAAATAGGTGGATAGATAGAGATAGAGAGATGAGAGAGAGATGAGAGATGGATAGATAGAGATAGAGAGATGAGAGAGAGATGAGAGATGGATAGATAGAGATAGATAGATATAGAGAGATGAGAGAGAGATATATATGATAGATGGATAGATAGGATTATGATTAGATTAGATTGATTGATTGATAGATTGATAGATAGATAGATAGATAGATAGATAGATAGATAGATAGATAGATAGGATTAGATTAGAGAGATAGATAGATTAGATAGATAGATAGAAAGAAAGATAGATAGATGTAGATGTAGCTCTATATATGTGCGTATATAATATATGTGTCTGTATATTTATATGTGTGTATATCAAATACCCTGTGACAGACACACACATGTACACAAGCACATGTATGTGCATATAATGTATATAATTCCATAAGATAAAATAGCCCATAACACACACACATGTACACATACGTGTATGGACACACATATATAAACCCGGTTTTGGCACCTAGTACCAGCAAGTTTCTCTATCCTTGTGCAAGACTCTTGAATACAGAATGAATATGGTATGTATTAGTGTGCTTACACTTCAAAAAGATTGTTCAAAAATGTACCTTGTACAATTTGTGTGTGTGTGTGTATAATATGTTTCTAATATTTCCATAAATGTAGAAGATACCCTCAGCCGATAGGGTTGTATTTATTTATGTGTATGTATTTCTCTCTCTCTCTCTCTCTCTCTCTCTCTCTCTCTCTCTCTCTCCCTCCCTCCCTCCCTCCCTCCCTCCCTCCCTCCCTCCCTCCCTCCCTCCCTCTCTCTCTCTCTCCTATGTAACTATCCATCCATCCAACTTGGAGAAAGCGTTCGGTTAGGTTTCCTTATTTATTAGACTTCTTGACTGGTTGGTAACTACAATTCCTTGGGTGGTGCACCAAATCAGCGCACCTGGCTGCCAGGGTGGCATTTATTTCTGCGTAAACAAGTTTAGGATTGCGGGGTGCAGCTCTCATCTTCACCGCACCTTTGCCATTCATAATCCTACCTGCTGTTGCCTGGTGACTCAAAAACCAGCTGCATTTAGCCAGGCTTATTGGGGTTAGCGCAAATAAGGCTGTAATGTAAACAAATCTTTTTTAATAAACCCTCGCGTCTGAAAGAACAGCTGGTATCCTCCTCTTGTTTTATTTCTCTCCTTTATTCTGCTTTTCTTTCTCTCCCTGTTTTTCCAAATGGCACCTCTTGAGGGCTGTTGGATGGAACTCCAGATATAAAATGGGTGCAATGCAGGGGCGGGTTCCTAATTTTTTTACTACCACTCTGTGGGCGTGGCTTATTTTGTGGGTGTGGCTTGTCAGCCATGTGACCTGGTGGGCGTGGACCTCGGGAGCTTGGCAGCGGCCAGAGAAGCAGGGGGGCATTGCCCACCCGCAACGCAGCCCCCCGCAGCAGGAGCAGCAAGACCGCGGCAGTGGTTCTTCTAGGAGGCTCCGTCCGGCCTGAATGCTTCTCCCCATTCAATGATTCTAGGCTCCTGCCGCCCGTTCCCCCTCCCCTCAGCAGCTCGAGAAGCCTCAAACGTGCAAAAATGCCTGGGATCATCACCACGCGTTCGTGGCTTCTTGGACTGCTAAAGGGAGGGGAACTGAGATAGGTCCTGCCACCCATTCTTTCAGCGTCTCACGCGCTCCCTCAGCCATCCTCCCCTGCTTGGACTCACTGTGGGGTAGGAAGGCAGCGCATGCGCAGTGCCAAAAGCTCGGCTTCTGGGCATGCGCAGAAGAATTTTTTTTAAAAAAATTTTTTTTTAAAATGGCGGTGCCCAGGCACCGGCAACCGACCGCACCAGTACTGTGACATCACCAGCGGGCCACTACCGGTGCTATAGAGTGGACCGCACCGGTAGGAACCCACCACTGGTGCAATGCAATCTTTTACAAGGTTTTGATTCAGTTTTCTGTGTGATTCCGTGGTAGTGCTGCGTCACTCACGGAGGAGTGGGGAAAAGTCACTTGGAAGGACAGGACATGCTTTGCGTGCAAGTCCAAGGTTTAACTGTTTTGTTAAACATGAACTATTTTGAATTGAGCTGGAAAAACTCCAGGTTGAAACAGAACAGTTGCCAAACGAGGTAGAAAAACAGCTCCCTATCTCCCTGGGGTGATGATCTTGCTGGTACTAGGTGCCAAAACAGGGCATTTATGAGTTTTTATCTTTTTTAACCATCCCCTGCTCCCAAACAAGAATAAACTTCATAACAGAATGGTGTGGAGGGGTCATATTATGCAACCAAACCAACCCTGTGTCACCTGTTAAGCCAAACCTAAATATAACCACAACATTAAATATAAAGAAGGCTATAAACTAATGACAACAGATAGAACAACCCACCTTAAAACCGACAGTGGGTATCTTCTGCCTTTTAGCATCAGCCATCAACAGTACAGGAAGAAGCAGTCAAGAAATACACCACAGACCAGCACTTGATAAAACAGCCATGAAGATCTTGGAAAAGATGCCATGATGTGTCTTTATTACAGAGATCAGAATTTGACAAGCCATGTCTCAAAAGTTTCTTTTTCAAAAGGCAATTGGACTTTGTATTTGTATTTGTTTATTTGTCAAGCATATATGATTATAAAGCAAAGTACAAACAGTAAAACATGATTGAATATATATGTAATATTACAAGCATGAATAAGAGTAAAAGAGGTATGATTATATGGGTACATAGGACAGGAACGGTAGGCACGATTGTGCGCTTATGCACGCCCCTTAAAAAACTTTCTTTGTTTTTCCTTGAAGACGTTTCGCTTCTCATCCAAGAAGCTTCTTGAGTTCTGTTCAATTCTGAAGAAGCTTCTTGGATGAGAAGCAAAACATCTTCAAGGGGTTAAAAAAAAAAGTCCAGCTCCCTTTTGAAAAAGCATCTTTGGGACAACCATGACCTGGATGATTGAGAATCTCCATAGACATTTGGCAAGCCATGGTGTTCTCTGTGATACTGTATGGAAGCGAAAGTTGGATGTTGAAGCGAGATAAGAGCATGGATGGCTTTGAACTTTTAGTGTTGGGGAAGACTCTTGAGAATACATGAACACCCAAGGAAACAAACCAATGGATCTTCAAAGAAATCAACCCAGAGTTCTTACTCAATGCACGAATGACCATATCATATTTTCCTACATAACATGGAAAGACCTAGTTCTCTGGATATTCTGGATATATTCTGGATATTCTTGATATTTCCCAGCATTCTCTAATGCTGGGAAAGTTGGAAGGAAAGAGAAGAAGATGACCAGTAGCAATGTCGTATGGATTCAGTTGCCGTAGCAGTGAGTTATATTGATGGAAGAACTGAAAGACAATCGTGAAGAAAATCTAACTATTTGATCAGCATTGTCGTGCTGACAATGACTTGATAGCACGAAAGTGATCAAGAAACATAACCACATTATGGCTAAATGCAAGCAGTAAACACAGCACTGGGTTAAGCCATGGGTGTTCTTAATGATGGTTTATGAAATAAACCCCAGTAGTCCGAAGGGATGATTTATAGTTCACAGCAAAAGACATAACTACAAAGCCCAAACTTAACAAAATATCTTAGTGTTTACAGCATATATAAGCCTATCAGATGCATTCCTTTTGGAAAATTCCAGATGTTTTTTAAGGAATAATTTGAAGCCTAGAAGATTAAAATGGGTGGGTTTGGATGACCTTAAGATCTGGCCATTTGGCAAACTGGCCGCATGAAAGTACCTAATCACCTGGAATTTTTTCTGTTATCAGATTTTTATGATGGTGAGCTGATAGGAAGACAGCGCACAAAGTTAGGGACTGAGCCTATTCCTACAAATAACATTGTTGTTATTATTATTGTGCTAAAACATTTGTTATCTAATCAAGGACGGTCATAACGCTTTTGGGAAACATCAAATCAAGAACAGCGAACGCAGGCTTTACGACCAATGACAGTTCCAATCCATTAAAATCAAAGCCTCAGGTCAGGGAACAGAAATGAAACAATCCAATACTTGGCAAGGCCAAATTAAATTGGCATGAAAAGATCTCTCTCAATATTTTTAGAACCACATCAGGGAAGGGACCAGACAGATGTTCCAAAGCAGGAGATTTTACAATTTTAACCAATCACGAAGAAAGTCGTCTTACTCTCTCTTACTAGAATTCCTGAGCCAACCATAGTTTGGCCACCCCTGCCTTAGCCTTTAGACCAAACGGATGTCAAAGATTTGATAGTATTTAATAGTTACAGCTACTTAGACATGCAGTGTATTATTTGCTTACTGTAGTGTTTTCAACAGTTTTTGTATTTTTTTTTCTGTTGCGTTTATTTTTGTTGTTGTGTGTATTTAATTGTTATGTTTCTAAAGGAAAAATCAATAAATATTATTTTAAAAAAAAGAAATGCAGTGTGGAAAGTCCAAAAGTGTTGGTCCCAAAGCAGATATTGTGGTTTTTCATGATTATTCCATTGATTTAAGGGATACTTAGAATGGAAGCCAATGAGTTTAGTGACTGGCTTTTCCTGTACAACCTGTAGCTTTTATTCAAGTTTTTTCCAGGTGACTCATGTTTTCCATCTCTCCCACGGTACACACTTCTGTTGACCCTAATGCTTCATTAACCCTGTTCACCTCCTGGATCTCCCAGCCTGTCAGCACTTCCTGTGTAGGGCACTTTACTGCAGAACAACCTGAGATCTACCTTTTGCGCAACCCTAAAGTAGAATGAAAGATAGTATAAGAAGCAAAGAAAACAGCTTCTCCTCAACTCCTAGGAGGTATCATTTGCTGTACCCATCTGGATCTGCAGTATTTTAACTCATTGCTTCATCTTCTGTAAACATTGCAAAGTCTTCTTCTACAAGACTTTGCCACATGGCTTTATCCAACGTGAATTGATTTTCTCTCTGAAAAGAAGTAAGGGACCTACAATCCGGAGTGAAGAATACATCTGTAGAATCCCAGAATTGTACATTTGGAAGGATCAGCTGGTTCAATTTACAGGAAAATGATTAATTAAGCTACCCTGCAGAAGTTGCTCTGAAATTTCCTCTTAAAAACCTCCAGAGGTGGAGAACCACCTCCATGGATACATCCTTCCAATGTTGTACAGTACAACTCTCACAACCATTACGTTTCTCCCCTATAACTTTAGTCTTAATATGTTGAATGGGGTTACTCTCAACTCTGGGAGTTGAAGTCCACAGGTCCTCAAAGAACCATAGTTTGGCCACCCCTGCCTTAGCCTTGAGTATATAGAAAGTCACCCTCAGGCCTAGAAGACCTATGATGTATTAGAACCGGGACGCTTTTGACCCAAATCTTTATTCGGTTCACACAAAACTAATCATGCGGCTGGTTGACTTGCAGCTTTGTGGAATGGAGAAACTCCACCACTGCAGCTTAGTCAATCGAGTATGGTTACAAAATAAGGACTCAACTTGCTGTGCCCTGCCAGAAGAATGAAACGACCATGCAGAAGGAATGCGATAAATAGAATGAAAGCACAATAGCTCTCATGTAGGAACCAGCAACTAGTAGTGTACTCCGAGACGGGCTGTGGTTGAGACTGAGGTAATACCTAAGTGGAATTACTGAGACTGGATTCATTTTTTGTTGTTCAATCGCTAAGTCGTGTCCGACTCTTCACGGCTCCCTGGACCACAGTGCGCCAGGTCCTCCTGTCTTCCACTATCTCCCAGAGTTTGCCCAAGTTCATGTTCATTGCGTCGATGACACTATCTAGCCATCTCCTCTTCTGCTTTCCCCATCTCCGTTTGCCTTCCATCTTTCCCAACATGAGGGTCTTCTCCAAGAAGTCCTCTCTTCTCATTTGGTGGCCAAAGTATTTGAGCTTCAACTTCAGGATCTGTCCTTCCAAAGGACAGTCAGGGTTGATTTCCTTTAGGATCGACTGATTGGATCTCCCTTCAGTCCAAGGGACTCTCAAGAGTCTTCTCCAGCACCACTGGATTCATAACATGGCCTTAATTTGGTTAGTACGTACGTACATTAATCCATTATCTGAGTTTGCAGACTACTGATGCATTCTCTCTGGTCAGTTGGTCACTAGGGAAGTACGAGAAAAAAACATTCTCCACCCATGAGATTTTCCTCCCAATTCTTTTTCCCCGGGAGACATTTCCAAAGCTAAATTCTTTCCGTCAGATTGAATGAGAATTGGTAGGAAAAGAAAAATGCCTCGATCCAGCCCTACTTATTACTCTTCCTACATTTGCCCATCATCCTGGCTTCTCAAATGTCCACTAAAATGGAGAAGATTGCTTGCTTGGAGATTTTCAATTACGTGCAGGGTTGATGCTATTGTATGTTCCATCACTGCCTAAGAAACCCTTTTTGCAAGAATCCGAGGTCATCCAGATTAAAAAACAACTACGGAGCCTTGCCGTAGGAATTCCCTGAAGTCCACGGTGGAAACATTTCTGGCAGGAATCCGCTATCGTGTTCCAGGTCTCCCACATTGTTGAACTTCTTCACCAGTAAAGAAAAACACAATCCAATTCCCCTTCAAACAACAAGGGCCATAATCAGGTTGTCTAGTAGGTTTTTCTGAATGGAGGGGGTTCGCTTATTTGGATAAGTTGCCAAGGACAATTAGAGCTTTGTGGTTGTTTAAGTGTGTGTGTGTGTGTGTGTGTGTGTGTGTCCATCCAAAAGGAGAGATGAATGATATAGGACAGTGGTGGCGAACCTTTTTAGGCTCGCGTGCCAAAAAGGGGGGGCGCGCTCACGCGCGCTCACGTGCCCACACCCATTCCCTCCCTCCCACGCATGCGCACAACACCCCCCCATGCTGCCCCCTGTGCATGCGCACACACCCCCACCCCCGCACAAAGGCTTACCGGAGCCTGGGACGACGAAACCGCACTTCCGGTTTGCCGGTATACTGTTTTTTGCACTCCGGAGGGTTCAGGGAAGCTCCCTGAAGCTCCGGATTGCAAAAAACTACAAAACGGACAAACCAGAAGTGCGGAAAAATGCACTTCCGGTTTGTCCGTTTTGTAGTTTTTTGCATTCCGGAGCTTCAGGGAGCTTCCCTGAACCCTCCGGAGTGCAAAAAACAGCACACCGGCGAACCGGAAGTGCGTTTTTTTGCACTTCCGGTTTGCCGGTGGGAACCCTCGTGTGCCGGCAGCTATGGCTCCGCGTGCCACCTCTGGCACGCGTGCCATAGGTTCGCCACCACGGATATAGGACGTAGCATCCATTGTGGACACATTTCTACTTGTGCGTTTTGCACGTAGTGCGAAAGAAAGCCTACCAGGTCATTACTTAATACTCTTCTCAAGATGCAATCCAAACATTTGGTGTTTATGAAGCATGTTTCATTCGACTTGGGTGTCAATTACTTCAGAGTAAACATATTCAGGATGATCTTATTCATCTTCGGCAATTTTTCCCTCCCATGGTGCAACCACGTTGGCCAACTAGCAAAACAGGTTGCATATAGAGATTTATAGTCGATTCAACCATGTCAGCTGCAGTGTCATTGTTTCCATGCGAAAATTGATTGAAACCCAAGGTCACAATGAAGAAAATCCAGACCTGACCAGAGTTATGACATATTATTGATAACAACATATAAACCCTTTCCAGGGGAGGAAACATGTTACATTTTTTTTTCTCCTGTGAACATTTGCGATAAGGATGAGAAGTTTTGGCAACGACCGCACTATAATAAGCAAATTGCCTCCCAAATGCTGTTTAATTTCCTGCCGTTTGCAACCTGCCCAGTTAGTTTCCAACAAGCAAAGTCAACGGGGGAAAGCCAGATTCGCTTAACAACTCCAGTGATTCACTTATAACAACCATGACCAAAAATTTTTCATAAAATCAAGCATGATTCACTTTACTGCTTGCTTTACTGCTTGCTTAGCAACATAAATTCTAATCCTAATTATGGTTATAAATCAAGGTCTACCTAGATGGCTCCTGTCTCTCTTATTTGAGGCTCCAGACAACCTGCGAAGGCTCAGCTGAATCACCTACCTTACCAGGTACAAGAAAGCTCAAAGCTGTGAAAATAATTTCCTTGCTCAGCCTTCTCATCACTACCACACCTTTTCTCCAAGGTGGATTCAACATTCACAGGTTCTTCCTTACCCCACCAAGTATTCCGTTTTCAGCATTCCCGCTGTTTGCAACAGTGCTCTGGAGAAATTTATGGTAGCCCACCTGAGCTTGATATTAAAACACAGGGAGGGAGGGAGAGTTGTCATGCCTGGTGCTAAAGACATTTAACTGCAACAAAATCCAGCCCCTTACCTGGAGTTTTATGGCAGCAATATCTGTCTCACATTATCGAGAAAGAAACATACTTCCTTCTAGGTAAAAAGATGTAACATTAACTGCAATTTAATTACCGCTGGATTGAACTACCCAGATAAAATTGATTGTCATGAAGTTATGGCTTGAGAAGAGAATTGCTGTAGTTTTCAGGCCAAAGGCCCATTTCAAAATCCTCTAGAAACTGGATTTCAAAGCCTCAAGGAAAGATCCGTATAAAATGCCCTTGCTATCTGCAACGCAAGCATTCCATTTACCTGGACAGATGCAGGTGCTTTATTAGGTAATCACCTTTGTTCCTACCCAGTTGCTGCTTGGAAATGTAGAGACTTTTTAAAGCAGAAAGAAAAGGCACCAATAGATTTAGTTACCGGGCATCTATTACACTTTTAAGCATTTCTTACAGAAGTTAACGATACTCGTAAACCACCCTACAGTAAGCCCTGAAGGAAATTTCCGCTGTGGATCTGTGATAGGAGAGATGCTCTCCTCTGATTGGCTTCAAGCAAAACCAGAAAACTCAAGTCAAATTGTTAGGACTGTCCCAAACCAATATTTCACCCCAGACAGTGGAGATCAGTTGTCCAAAGTGGTCTGTTTTTGAGTCAAATTAGTGCCAGCTTTAAGATCAGGTTGTGCTATGGCACTTGAGACTGTCTGGGCTCTTTGAAACAGAAGCAATAAATCAAGTTTTGTTGTCATCCTGGAGGAAGGCAAGAGAAAACCACTTCTGTATGGATGCCAAGAAAGCCATATGAATTTGGTCCATGACACCCCCAGAAGTTAAACTTTCTGAAAGAGGTACCGTATTTTTCAGAGTATAAGACGCACCGGAGTATAAGACGCACCTTAGTTTTTGGGGAGGAAAATAGGGGAAAACAATCTGCCTACCAGGTATTCATCTGGCTAGCGTCCTTAGTCTGGTCAGCTTCAGCACATTATTTTATCCCCTGGTTGGGACTTAAAAAAACCTTCTTCTGAGAGAGTAACAATGAAAGAGCCTGCAAGCCGGTAAGAGCTGGGAAGATCATTAGCACCTGGTTAGGGCTAGAAAAAAACTTATTCGGAGCAAGTACAGCAATGAAAAAAAACCCTGCAAAGACTTAGGGCTGGAAAAACATTCTTTGGAGAGAGTAACAATGAAAAAGCCTGCAAGGTAAGAGCTGGGAAGATCTGTTAGCACCTAGTTAGGGCTGGAAAAAAAGCTACATTCGAAGTATAAGACGCACCCAAATTTTCAGCCACTTTTAGGGAGGAAAAAGGTGCGTCTTATACTCCAAAAAATACGGTATATTTAAAGAGCAGCATATTAGGTTACGAGAGAGAGTAAACTTCCAAAGCTCCTGAAGGCAGGACAAGAAGCAATAGATGGGAACTAATCAAGGCGAAAATCAACTTAGAACTAAAGAGAAATTTCCTAACAGAATAATTCATCTTGTCTCCAGGAGATGTAGGTGCTCCAACACTGAAGGTTTTTAAGAGGAGATTGGACAACAATTTGTCTGATATGGTATAGGGCAGGGGTCTGCAACCCGCGGCTCTTTCATCCCTCTTCTGCGGCTCCCTGTTGCTCAAAATATGCATCACAACCGCCAATGTGCGACACCCGCCGGCACGTGATTTATTGAGCTTTTCGAGCCATCTTTTTTTTCGGAGTTCAAAATGTTTTTGTTGCATGCAGAAATAAAAATGTCTTTCTCTGTAGCAGGTCGTTGATTTCATAAATGCAACACGCTATAGTTTTTTAATACATAGCATAAAGGTAAAAAATGATATATGCAGTCTTAATCTTCATTTTAGATGTCAAAAGGGTTTTGTGGCTCCCGGTGTTTTCTTTTCTGTGGGAAACGGGTCCGAATGGCTCTTTGAGTGTTTAAGGTTGCCGAGCCCTGGCATATGGGTTTCCTGCTTGAGAAGAGGGTTGGACCAGAAGACCTCCAAGGTCCCTTCCAACTCTTATTCTGTTAAACCTTTCACCTTTTGAGATACATCTTCTCTTTTTAGAAAATAGTGTTAAGGAGAGAAGGTACAATAAATCCAGAACCTAGAACAAGGTTTTCAGAGTGGTCAATATTGACGTCCAAGGGTTCATGGGCCTATCTAAGGCCCATGTGTTGTTATTCTTATTCTTATTACTAATTGTTCAAAGTATATTATTCAATTATTTTCATATAATAAATGCTTGGGGGTTGATGAACAATTTGAAAGTTCTTGAAAAGGTTGATCAGTTGACGAGTTTGGGGATCTCTGATCTAGAATGTCCTCATTTCTCCACTGTTCCACTTGTTTCTGCCCTCTTGTGTGTTCAACCTTTCTTCTCTGGAGATCAGACCATGCCTGTTCCAATGTCAATGGAGATTCTCAATCATCCAGGTCATGCTTGTCCCAAAGGTGCTTTTCCCAAAAGGCAACTGGACTTTCTTGGGTTTGTTTCTTTTCCTTTGAAAACATTTCACTCCTCATCCATGATGCTTCTTCAGTTCTTGGATGAGAAACGAAACATTTTCAAAGAAAAACCAAGAAAACCAAATTACCTTTTGGAAAAACACATTTGGAACATGCCTTTTCCAATGTTTTCTTGGATTCCGCTGGCCACTTTCTGGGTGCAAGGCATTGCCATTGAAGTAGACGCTCTTCTTCCTCCTGTAAGTTCCAAAGAAATGGAACCAGTCTGGCGAAGAGAGGAACCAGGGGTGACATGATAGCAGTGTTCCAATACTTGAGGGGATGCCACAGAGAGGAGGGGGTCAGGCTGTTCTCTATGGCACCAGAAAGCCAAACAAGGAATAATGGATGGAAGCTGACCAAGGAGAGATTCAACCTGGAAGTGAGGAGAAACTTTCTGACGGTGAGAGCGATCAACCAGTGGAACAGCTTGCCAGCGGAGGTTGTGAGAGCCCCAACACTTGCGACCTTCAAGGGGAGACTGGACTGCCATCTGTCTCGAGTGGTGTAGGAACTCCTGCTTGAGCAGGGGGTTGGACTAAATGACCTACAAGGTCCCTTCCAACTCTAATAAATAAATAAATAAGAAAGAAAGAAAGAAAGAAAGAAAGAAAGAAAGAAAGAAAGAAAGAAAGAAAGATCTCTATTCCTAGTATGTTACCATATCACATGTCAACCTTTATGAGGCAAGGTGGCGCAGTGGTTAGAGTGCAGTACTGCAGGCGACTTCTGCTGACCACCGGCTGCCAGCAGTTTGGCAGATCGCATTTCACCAGGCTCAGGGTTGACTCAGCCTTCCATCCTTCCGAAGTCGGTAAAATGAGGACCCAGATTGTTGGGGGCAATAGGATGACTCTGTAAACTGCTTAGAGGGGGCTGTAAAAGCACTGTAAAGCGGTATATAAGTCTAAGTGCTGTTGCTGTTGATGTTATGACAGCTTAATTTAAGTCACCCTGCACGGAATGGAGATATCCCATCTCTGATTAACAGATTAACAGAGTTGGAAGGGACCTTGTAGGCCATCTAGTCCAACCCCCTGCCCAAGCAGGAGACCCTCCATCCGCCTCTACCTAGGATCGAACTGACTACTTCCTGATTTGCTGCTTCACAGCCCAGCTTTGGTTTATGTTGCCATCAACTGAAAAGACAAAGTTTGGATGTTGACCTGAATCCCTCAGGTGCCTGATACTGCTGGGTTTATTTTTGCACTGAGCAAAGTCCTAACTGCAGCTTATCAGAAATACATCATCTCCAATAGTTGCATCACAGGATTCATTGGTGTGGTGATCATAGTGCATCACGAAGCCAAGGATAATCCCCCTCCCCCTGGTCAAATGCCTTTGTTTACATCTTTATTATTTTTATGATTTTATCACAATGGATCATCTTGATAATCTTTGTTCATTGACATTGCTTCCCTGCGTCTGTCTGTATGGCTTCACGTATTAATTTTCTGCACGCAAAGGAAAGTACAGACTGTTCTGCCATCTCCCAGCCCCTCATTCTGTTGTAAGGATAATTTGATTTGGGCTTCAGATATGAGCACTGCAAACGAGAGACAGAGAATTCCTGTAAACATTTCCCTGCATATTTTCAGGAAATGCAGGGGGAGAGAGAGAGAGAATTAAAAGAATTCAAGGCTTGATGTTCTGCCTCTCTCAAACCAATGGGAAAAGTCATAAGATACCAAGAAATCATTCAGCCATCATCCTCTTCTTTGTACTAGCTTAGAGTGACTTATAGTCTGGTAATGATTGTCCAATATAAGCACTCAAGTTGGGGACCTTGCTTGGGGAATTTTTTTTTTAAAGGTGCAGTAAACAAATTTGAGGTGGTGACAGTGGTGAAATCCAATTTTTTTACTACCGGTTCTGTGGGCGTGGCTTGGTGTGCATGGTGTGGCTTGGTGGATGTGGCAGGGGAAGGATACTGCAAAATCTCCATTCCCACCCCACTCCAGGGGAAGGATACTGCAAAATTCCCATTTCCACCCCACTCCTGGACCAGCCAGAGGTGGTATTTGCCGGTTCTCCGAACTACTTAAAATTTCCGCTACCAGTTCTCCAAACTACTCAAAATTTCCGCAACCAGTTCTCCAAACTACTCAAAATTTCCACTACCGGTTCTCCAAACTACTCAAAATTTCCACTACCAGTTCTCCAAACTACTCAAAATTCCACTACCAGTTCTCCAAACTACTCAAAATTTCCACTACCAGTTCTCTGAACTACTCAAAATTTCCGCTACCAGTTCTCCGAACTACTCAAAATTTCCGCTACCAGTTCTCCGAACTACTCAAAATTTCCGCTACTGGTTCTCCGAACTACTCAAAATTTCCACTAACGGTTCTCCAAACTACTCAAAATTTCCGCTACCAGTTCTCCAAACTACTCAAAATTTCCACTACCAGTTCTCCGAACTACTCAAAATTTCCACTACCGGTTCTCCGAACTACTCAAAATTTCCACTACCAGTTCTCTGAACTATTCAAAATTTCTGCTACCAGTTCTCCAAACTACTCAAAATTTCCGCTACCGGTTCTCCAGAACCTGTCAGAACCTGCTGGATTTCACCCCTGGGTGGTGACATTTAGTGGCTGTCATTTAATATAATAAAACAGAATCTCCTGGGATTTGGAGTATATTCAGCTATTCCTTGCTGGAGGTGGCAAGATCAAGAGAGGTTGGGCTGCTTGCATTCATGTTTTCCAAAGCACCAAGCTGGTTATGGTTGAAGAAGAGAAGTCATTGGAGCTCATGCTCCACTGTGCCAGGAATAAATTTCCCTGTTGAAGAGCAGAATACCTGCAAAGAGCCATCAACAGAAGACAAACAAGAGGGACACAACTGAGGTTGAATCAACTGGTGCACTGGGTAGCATAATGTTCTTAGGAAGTGCTTCTGTTCTCTTCTTGAGGTGGTGCCTGTTCACTTGAGTGGAGAGCATCACTTATTAGAGTGGACCTGGGGGAATGAGGACAACATAACCTTTGTAGGAATAAAATATGGCTTATGCAAGCAATGCCAAATTGAAGAAAGGCATTGAGGCACCACCACTGCACCAATGATGATGGTGGTGGTGGTGGTGGTGATGATGATGATGATGATGATGATGATGATTAGGAAGAGGAGGGGAAGGAGGAGGAGGAGGAGGAGAAGAAGAAGAAGAAGAAGAAGAAGAAGAAGAAGAAGAAGAAGAAGAAGAAGAAGAAGAAGAAGAAGAAGAAGAAGAAGAAGAAACAACTTTGCTTAGAACTTCCGACATTGCTCTGCACTAAGCATTGGCTTAGCAGGTGACATAACCCCAGACCTTGTTGCTTATCTAAACCATGTTTTACAGCTTAGCCTGCGCTAACCAAGCCAGCTACAGCACAAACCAGTAAAGCATACTTAACCAAATCGCTCTTTAACGCACAGGGAAAGCTATCCAGAGGACATTACATTACATCCCTATAAAGGGATGTTAACATTACATCCCTATAAAGTCCAAGAGGTATTAAGTCCATTTT
Source organism: Diadophis punctatus similis (assembly GCA_023053685.1). Lineage (NCBI taxonomy): Eukaryota > Metazoa > Chordata > Lepidosauria > Squamata > Dipsadidae > Diadophis > Diadophis punctatus. Next base: position 15,456,222 of record JALIGW010000012.1, on the reverse strand, counting down.
CAGCAAAAGGCCATTTTCTGCTTTCACAGAAGGCCAGACTAAATACCACTTAACAGAAGAAGAAGAAGGAGAGAGAGAGAGAGAAAAGCTTGCAAATAAAAAGACCAGCCATTTTACTCCGCAATTTTGTCTCTGGAAGCTATTCAAGGCGCCGAGGCTGATCATTCTGTCATATGTAACATTGCCGTCAAAGTTATCTATCATCACAAGGCATCTGTGTGACACTGGAACAAGCAGGGTTCGGATTCTAACCAGAGTCCTTTTTTTCTCATTGTATCTCGCAAACAAAAGACTTCACATCGTGTCTCGAGGCAAACAAGCTTCCTTTTGCCTTTCCCATTAAGAACGATGGGGAAACAACTTTCTTTTCCTCTGCCAACAGCTAACGGTTGGCATAGCCTAAGACAGGAAATTTGTTTACCCCCCTCTATTTTTAAATAGTGGCTTTGAAAGCAAGTGGGTACCCGGGTGTTTAACTGTGAAGAAGATTGACGTAACTTAGGATTGTCCCTTTCAAGTCTATTTTGAGGATAAAGGACCACAAGATACTGGAAGAATCAGTCCTTCTTGGAGGGATCCAACCCGAATGAGCTCCCGGACAGAAAATGAGTGTGACATTTCCTGATCATAAGACTCCCTTCCCCCTTTGGCTCTTTTTAAATAGCATTTCATGATGATACCTGGAGATTCAGCATCTGCTACGATGACGCAAGTGTATATTTCTTCTCTGGCAATGCATAGCTATAACTCCAGCATATTTCCTTTTCTTTAGTCCAGCTGGGGTTGGAGTAGGACAGAAAGCCAAGGAGATTTACTTACCCCTCTTGTAAATGGCTAGGACTTGCTTGGATCCCATGGTTGTGTCTTAAGAGTTTGAAAAGAAATGACCCAGATTGAAACTTTTAAGACCAAATCTCCCCACAGAGCATAGGAAAAGGTCAGCCAGAAGATGGCTGATCAAAAATAACCGATCCAGAGAGAGAGAGAGAGAGAGGAAGACAGGAAAGTTCAAGGGGTGAAATAGATGCCAGGTTCTATATCAGCACAATTCATTGTAATATTTAAATGAGAAGAGGTGGGCAATCCGTTTGTGCCTATGTCTGCCTCCCCTAGAAACCGCCCACTTATTTAGCCCGAGCCGATCCAATCCTGGGAGGCAGGAGAAATGGAGGTGGAGGGATCACGGTTTTTAAAAGAGTCTCCAGCTTCTGATGTCATTAGGAATGAATAAAAGTGCACCAACAGTGGGTGGGAAGGAAGGGAGGGAGGGAGGGAGGGAGGGAAGGAAGGAAGGAGAAAGGGAGGGAGGGAGAAGAAATAGAGAAGGGAGAGAGAAGAAATAGGGAAGGGAGAGAGAAGAAATAGGGAAGGGAGGGAGAAGAAATAGGGAAGGGAGGGAGGGAGGGAGGGAGGAAGGAAGGACGGACGGAAAGAAGGGAGGGAGGGAGGGAGGAAGGAAGGAGAAACACAGAGAGAAGAAATAGGGAGGGAGGAGAAATAGGGAGGGAGAAGAAATAGGGAAGGAAGGGGGAAGGGGGAAGGGGAAACAGGGAGGGAGGAAGAAGAAATTGGAAAGGAAGGAAGGAAGGAAGGAAGGAGAAACACAGAGAGAAGAAATAGGGAGGGAGGGAGGGAGAAGAAATAGGGAAGGAAGGGAGGAAGGGGGGAAGGGGGAAGGGGAAACAGGGAGGGAGGAAGAAGAAATTGGAAAGGAAGGAAGGAAGGAGAGGGAGGGAGTGAGGAAGGAAGGAAGGAAGGAAGGAGAAACACAGAGAGAAGAAATAGGGAAGGAAGGGGGAAGGGGAAACAGGGAGGGAGAAAGAAGAAATGGGAAAGGAAGGGAGGAAGGAGAGGGAGGGAGGGAAGGAAGGAAGGAAGGCTGACTGTCTCAGGGCTGTATGCAATAAAATGAAAAGAAAAAAACCCAGTGTGTGCTAAGAAAAAAACAGCAACTGGAGTGAAGCATCTGTGCTGAGCAGATCAACAGTCGGCAACAATTTATTGCACACTGAGGTTTGCCCGGGTCACTTTTAAAAAAATACCCAGTTTTATTAGGTAATAAAATAAGAGCAGGCCCTTCCCTGTCTCTGTGCAGTTGGTTGGATACCGTAGGGGCGGGTTCTCAACCTTGGCAACTTAAAGATGTGTGAACTTCAACTCCAAGAATTCTGGAAACTGAAGTCCACACATCCTCAAGTTGCCAAGATTGAGAAAACCCTGGTGTAAGAGGTTAGTCCAAAGTTCCCGGGGATGTAATACCAAGACTCTAGATGGGTATATTAGAAGCCAGGAGAGGGTAAGGCAGACCTGAAGCCACAGAGGAAAAACTCATGATTGCTTTCATCTCGTGGGAACAGGGAGAAGCATAATTTTCTCCACTTAAAGAAAACCGAGTCCAGATTTCCCTGTAGAAAGCTAAGCTATGTTGCATGCCATTTTTCCAAAGCACATCTCACAAGATTTGGTGTGCAGAACCACTGCTCTTAAAACAACGACTAAGGCACAATCTCAGCCTAAGTACCCAAAGGTGAGTGGCTGGTTTTCTAGACTTGGCTTTCTAGCATAGCCTGGACTAATGGTAACTAATGCTAGCACAAGTGCTGAACCATTTTGCATTCTTTTTGGTCAAATTTATTTATTTTTATTTTATTTGGGAATTATTCTATGCCGCCCTACTCCCTAAGGACTCAGGGCGGCGTAATGTATGGGTTTTAGTTGCACGAGCAAACAAGCCAAGTAGTAGCTTAGGAATAGCCAACTTTTCCCAACCTGGTGCTCTCCTACTAAGTTTGACTTCACTCCCATAATCCTAGACTGCTAAACAGAGATTCTATCCACTTACCTTCCCTACCAGTTCGCAAATGTGAGCGCGCAAATGAGCACCCGCCTCGCGCATGCGCGTTGTCAGGCTGAAGCCATTTTAGTTGGGGTCTTTATGCTATTTTAAAATGTATTCTTTGCTGTGGGAATTTGGGAGGGGTCATTGCATGAGGGATGTCTGCATGTAGCCATAACAAATTCCTTCTAGATTGTCAAGGTCATCCTTTGTCTTTGCACTCCTGCACCTGCACGGAAGGAGATGGGAGTTGCTGCCAAGTTGGCAGATGAAGATTGGTCAACGTGATGGACTTGGGGGTGTGGGGACAAGGGCTTCACTTTCAACTGGGTGGAGAAACCCCTGGGACTTCAGATTTGGGTTTCTCCCAGATGTGCCAAAATGGTTCTGCTAATAAATTGGAACTTTGAGGAATACTCTGCCTCGGACGCTGATTTAATTTTTGATGCTATTTGGAACCCTGACACACGTGACCATCCATGCATGTGCTTTGCTCGTGCGCACGGCTTGCATGCATGCGCGCGGCTTCAAAACATGCAGAAATAGGACAGCATAGCACCAGGGCAGGTGGGCAGGTGGGCAGGCCCACCTGGGGGGCACCGCTACCAGTTCACCTGAACCAGTCCGAACCGGCTGAATACCACCTCTGCTGCTAAAGATTATGGGAAGTGAAGTCAAACACATCTTCAAAGAAGGTTGGCCAAAGGTGATCATCTAGCGTACTTTTAGAGGAATGTCCATCATTTGGAGTGTCTGAATATGTTTCTTCCCCAAGGGAGGCCCAAGATATGTGACGGGATAGGAAATTATTCCTACCAGAGGCGATGTATGGATCTTGTTCCCTTGAAGTCATTCTTACTTAGAAAATAAAACCAAGATTTAATTCTAATCAACAAAATATTTATTTCAGTATAAAAGTAACAAAATATAAACCTTAATAAGCTACATTTTCTCAGTTAAGAATTCACGTCTGCCTCGGGCGAGGCTTGCAGGAGAAGAAGGAAGGAGGAGACAAGACTCCTGGAATGCACACATGCGCAGTAATACATGTCACATGTCTGCTTGATTAGAAAATACAATACATCTAGAAATATAGTAGAGAGGCTCAACTGGCAATATATTCACATCGTGACAATATGCCTCAATGGTGTAGTCTACATGGATTCCCAAGACCCTTAGCAGCTGCCCAGGCACCCCAAGATTTGATCCAGGGCCTGTATTGTCCTGACTAAATATTATAACTACTTTTGGAAAGATCTCTGCTAGTTTGAGGCACAGGTCTTGGTTCTCACCCATCCCAAGGAAGGGAAAAATCAGCCTTGAGCCAGGGAAATAAACGATGGTGAAGAAAAGCAGAGAAAGACGAGTGCCATGTCCACTGAGAAAGTAAACCTACCCATCTTGGGTGGTTTTTAAGATAGCCTGATTTTATCCAGCTGGGCTTCATAAATAAATATTACTCCCTGCCTTTTGTTCTACATTGATTCAGCTTCTTCATATTTTGCTTGGAAAACAATGTTACTTAAGCATCTCTGGCTGTGATATAATTGGAGCTTCTTATTCCCTTCTTCTTCTTCTTCTTGGGGGAGGAAGGGTTGGTTAAACAAGACCAAAGATAGGAGAAACACTCATTATTGCAAAAGGACGCGCTGTGTTGAAACAAAAGTTTCCAAGCCAGCCGCTATGGTGAAATTTTAGGTAGCTTCAAACTGGGGCCCGCAACCTTGGCAAGGTTTAAAAAGTGTGGACTACAGTGGTTGGCTGAGGAATTCTGGGGGTTGAAGTCCACACGTTTCTAAGTTGCCAAGGTTGGGGAGCTCTGGCTTAGAACATTTCCTCCATACAGGTTGAGAATGAAAGATTCTCCACTCTTTAAAAAACCCCAAAGCCACTCAGAGACACTTGAAAGTCAGATGGGTGACCTATAGCAGTGTTTCCCAACCTTGGCAACTTGAAGATGTCTGGACTTCAACTCCCAGAATTCCCCAGCCAGCATTCGCTGGCTGGGGAATTCTGGGAGTTGAAGTCCAGACATCTTCAAGTTGCCAAGGTTGGGAAACACTGACCTATAGCAATAGCATTTACACTTTTATACCGCTTCACAATGCTTTACAGCCCTCTCTAAGCAGTTTACAGAGTCAGCCTCTTGCCCCCAACAATCTGGGTCCTCGTTTTAACCACCTCGGAAGGATGGAAGGCTGAGTCAACTTTGAGCCTGGTGAGATTCAAACTGCCAAATTGCAGTCAGTCGGCAGTCAGCAGAAGTAGCCTGCAGTACTGCACTCTAACCACTGCGCCACAGTGACACTATTGATTCATATAAATGAATACAATCTGTAAAAGTTTGCAGACTATTTACAGCTGGTATTCATTGCATGATAATCTTGATAGCAACATTGGTAGGTAAGTACCCTGTGTGAAAAAACCTCCAATCTCCCCTATATATTTTCTTGATTATTTTCCCCCGAGATGGTGCAGTGGTTAAATGCAGCACTGCAGGCTACTGCTAGTTCAGCAGTTCAGCTGTTCAAATCTCACCGGCTCAAGGTTGACTCAGCCTTCCATCCTTCCGAGGTGGGTAAAATGAGGACCCAGATTGTTGGGGGGCAATATGCTGAACTCTGTAAACCGCTTAGAGAGGGCTGTAAAGCACTATGAAGCGGTATATAAGTCTAAGTGCTATTGCTATTGCTATCTACTCCTTCCTCTGGAAACGGAAGAGACATGAATCCAGGAGAAGCGTGTTTGAGGCCTTCCAAATTGTCACCTGCCTACCAGACCGACGCGAACCAAACCAATAACACCTCCATGCCATCTTCCACAGTTTAAGAAAGTAACTCCTGAAGCTGGCATTTGTGCCACTGAGCAGGGGAAAAAGAATACTTCGAGCCAGTCTAAGGAGCATCGTTTTGGATCCCTACAATTCTTTATCAACACACCTCCAGCTTTGCTGTTGTGAAGCAGGTAAGCTACAGAGAGATTAAGTAGCCAAGGCAGCTTGATCAACTTATCACACTTAGCAGAACTGAGGTAACGTCTGGAGCAGCCAGCTGCCTGAAGTTATTTTTGCTTTCCTCTCATAAATGCAACATGCCACTAGGCTGAATTGATCTTCAGTGTCACCTTGACATCTTACAAAAAGAACACAACGAGAGAGAGAGGGGGGGGGGGAGAGAGAGAGAGAGAGAGAGAGAGGGAGGGAGGGAGGGAGGGAGAGAGAGGGACAGAGAGAGAGAGGGAGAGAGGGACAGAGAGAGGGAGGGAGGGAGAGAGGGAGGGAGGGAGAGAGAGGGACAGAGAGAGAGGGAGAGAGAGGGACAGAGGGAGGGAGGGAGAGAGGGAGGGAGGGAGGGAGGGAGAGAGAGGGACAGAGAGAGAGGGAGAGAGAGGGACAGAGAGAGGGAGGGAGGGAGAGAGAGGGAGAGAGGGAGAGAGAGAGGGAGGGAGGGAGGGAGGGAGAGGGACAGAGAGAGGGGGGGAGAGAGAGGGACAGAGAGGGAGGGAGGGAGGGAGAGAGAGGGACAGAGAGAGAGAGGGAGACAGAGAGAGGGAGGGAGGGAGAGAGGGAGGGAGGGAGGGAGGGAGAGAGAGAGACAGAGAGAGAGAGGGAGAGAGAGGGACAGAGAGAGGGAAGGAGGGAGAGAGAGTGAGAGAGTGAGAGAGAGAGAGAGGGAGGGAGGGAGGGAGAGAGAGGGACAGAGAGAGAGGGGGACAGAGAGGGACAGAGAGAGGGAGGGAGGGGGAGAGAGAGAGAGAGAGAGAGAGAGAGAGAGAGAGAGAGAGAGAGAGAGAGAGAGAGAGAGAGAGAGAGAGAGAGAGAGAGAAATATGAACTACTTCCAAATTTTACCTCACAGGCAAATTATCCTATCCGGAGCTGTGCTCTCCAGTTCTCAATGATGATGAATTAGATCAAAAGAGGCTCTGCTTGGAACATCTTGTTGTCCCCCCAACAAGTCCTGAACATCTTCCATTTGGCCTCCACAATTCATCATTAAAAATAATAAGCAACTGAAGTTTGTGTCTCCGATGCCAAACCATTCCAATAACAATGAAGCTTCGGAGAAAGAAAAGTGACCAAGAGCAGCTTCCTCCAACACAAAGATTATGAAAATGCTGAGAGCCCTCCTGTCTCTTTTTATTTTATGAAATAGCTTATTAGAAGTAAAAGCCAAGAAGTAGCCATCAAAATACGGTTGGAGACCAAATCCAAGCAGCCTTAGATACCCTGCAGCCAGATACAGCAAGTGACAAATGAAGATCAGGATCATACAATCAGTGCAATATCATCATGGCTTTTTTCCTTACTATAAAAATGGTCAACCTGCAGACCTTCAGATGTTGCTGAGCTACAACTCTTCGCAGTCCCTGCTCACCAGATGAAAGACGCTGGGAGTTGTAGTTCTGAAACACCTGGAAAGGGACAAGTTATGATGATGGTTTAAAATCTGCTTGTACACCGCTTCCCATCGTTCCAAACCTTGAAGCAGTTTGCAGCCAACCATTCCCACGAAAAGCTCCACAGTTAAAAATGCATTCCAGTTAAAAAGCAAGGGGAAGACCTTGGGAGGGACCATGTAAGGTCGTTTTTCCACACTTGAACTAGACAACGTCCTGAACCAGGGGTGAAATCCAGCATGTTCTGACAGGTTCTGGAGAACCGGTAGTGGAAATTTTGAGTAGGGGATTTTGCAGTAACCTTCCCCTGGAGTGGGGAGGGAATGGAGATTTTACAGTATCCTTCCCCTGCCACGCCCACCAAGCCACGCCCACAGAACCGGTAGTAAAAAAAATTGAACCTCCACCACTGAGTTGAATAATACTTGGTTCTTCTTCTACCCTACCAATCTCTCCTAGGTCATTCCCATTTTGGAATGCCAACTGTAGGTTAAAGCAGGATGCCCACCAATATTCCCTTTCTGCCCCCTAAAACATGTACCACTGTAAGGCAAAATATGAACTTTTGAAATCCCTGCTCAAAATGCAAATGGTTTTGGGAAGCAAATCTCTTTTTATGCTCTGCCCCAAATGCCTGCATGTTAAAAAGGATCATATGATCTGCAGGATGTGCTGCTCAGACATCCAAGTTTTAAAAATAGAGGCCAAGTTTTCATTGCAGCAACTAAAGACTCATGATTAGGTTACACATCACTTAGAAGGGACAGTCAAAAGCCGGAGTGGACTTCTGGGGCAAGTAGCCTACAGATGCAGTATTTCATAAGAGTCTTTTTGGGGAGGAGGAAAACAATGAAAGAAGTGGTGAGAAAACAGAGTCACTTTTGTGAGATGGGGAGGGGGGTCATATACATTTGAGAAAGAAAAAAAGAAAGGAAAGAAGGAAGGAAGGAAGGAAGACAGACAGAAAGACAGAAAGACAGAAAGACAGAAAGACAAAGAAAGACAGAAAGAAAGAAAGAAAGAAAGGAGAGAAAGAAAGGAGAGAAAGAGAAAGAGAAAGAGAAAGAGAAAGAGAAAGAGAAAGAAAGAGAAAGAGAAAGAGAAAGAGAAAGAGAAAGAGAAAGAGAAAGAGAAAAGAGAAAGAAAGAAAAAAGAAAGAAAGAAAAGGGAAAGAAAGAGAGAGAGAGAGAGAGAAAAGAGAGAGAGAAAAAGAAAGAAAGAAAGAAGAGAGAAAGAGAGAGAAAGAAAGAAAGAGAAAAGGAGAAAAGAGTGAGAAAGAAAGAAAGAGAAAAAGAGAAAAGAGAAAGAAAGAAAGAAAGAAAGAAGAGAGAAAGAGAGAGAGAGAAAGAAAGAAAGCAAGAGAAAAAGAGAAAAGAGAGAGAAAGAAAGAGAGAGAGAGAGAGAAAGAGAGAGAGAGAGAGAGAGAGAGGGAGGGAGGGAGAGAGGGAGAGATGTAGAGTCACTATAGGTAGCCCATAACTTACAACAGTTCGTTTAATTACCATTCAAAGTTACAAAATTCAAAGTTACTGATGCATGTGAGTTATGACCTTTTTTTTTTCCACACAGACGACCGTTGCAGGATCCCCATGGTCCCGTGATCAAAATTCAGCCGCTTGGCCGCTGGCTCATATTTATAACGCTTGCCATGTCCAAGAGTCACATGATCCCCTTTGGCGACCTTCCGACCAGCAAAGTCAGATGGGAAAAGCAAAGCCGGACTCACTTCTCAACCCTGTCACTAAACGGCCAATGATTCACTTAACAGCTTTGGCAAGAAAGGTGGTAAAAAGGGGGCAAAATTCACTTTTTAAAAATGTTCTTGCTTAGCTACATAAATTCTGGGCTCCTTTCTAAGTCGTCAGCCGTACACCCACCACCAAACACTCGTTTTCCAGAACCTTCCTTGTTTTCCACGCTAGCCTCTCACAATTCTTCCATAGGTGTCGTTTCAGAATGCAAGGCAGCATCTCCAGGTTGTTCAATCACATGTGTCAGAGTTTCAAGTAACACAGCCAACGGAATCAAAACTCCAAGGCAGACATGTTCCTCAAAGTATAGATTTATTAGGCATGTCATATTGGCACATCTGGGGAAACCTGACTCCAAACCCCCCTCGGGTTTACCCCTAGTTAAAAGTAAAGTTTTCCTCCCCCTGCCCATGCATTCCATCCCATGGTCCAATCGGGTCACAGTCTAAGGGTCACTTGGTCTCAGATCCCACCTCCTTAGCACCTGGTGGGAAAGTCCTTGGTTCTCAGAGGAAAGAATTTTATTTTGGCTACAATCCTCCCGGCTATCTCCCTACCTCCCTCCCTCCCGTTCCCACAGCACGACTCGTCTCCGCTGGGGCAACCCTGGAGGTGCCAGGGGACAATGGCTCCAGGGCTGACAACATGGTTTTTACCCTGAAGAACTCTTCTTATGAGGCCTCTGGAAGGAAGAGCAGCATTTTTGGGGGGAAATTATAACAATTCCAGACAAGAGGCCGTCTGTTGACTTTATTTAGTGTTGTTTTTTTTAATGAAAATCTGAACAACCAACAAAACAAATATCCTGGACCTCTAAGTACATATCTAAGTGCTTTTGTTGAAGGAACTGTAAAGAAAAACATAAAATTCCTCAGGTCCAGATGCTTAGGCGGGAAGAAGAAGAATAAAAACAAAATGGTTGCCTGAGGTCACCTCAGTTGGTTGAAACTAGGAGTCCGGAAGTGCCTTTTCGGCCCAACCAATTTAATTCGAAATAAGAAGCAGCTTTTGTCAGCTGTGGCTGATTTCATGGGACGCACAGAGGCTTCTGGCTTTGAATAAAATTTACCCTTCAAAAAAATATGCTATTTGCCTCTTTCTGGTTTTTATAGACTAACACGGCTGTCTCCCTGCAACGTCTTCAGTCACTGGAAGTATTATTTTTTATTTTCCATCGATTAGATCTAAAGAAATCAAAATACAGGTAGACCTCCGCTTACAACAGTTTGCTTAGTGACCATTCGAAGTTATAATGGCACTGAAAAAAGTGACTTATGACCGTTTTTCACAGTTACAACCAGCGGTGGGTTGCTCCCGGTTCGGACTGGTTCAGCAAACTGGTAGCGGCAGTGGCAGGAGGCTTTGCCCACCTGCCCAGGATGCTTCTGCACATGCACAAAAGCGCTGTGCGTGCGCACAAGCGCGCGTGCGAACCGGTAGCGACAGGATTTAGAACCCACTACTGGTTACGACCTTTCCAGCATCCCCATGGTTACATTCAGATGCTTGATCACTGACTCACATTTACGACGGTTGCAGAGCCCTGGGGTCATGTGACCCCCTTTTGTGACCTTCTGACAAGTAAAGTCAATGGGGGAGCCAGATTCACTGAACAACCGGGTTACTAATTTAACAACCGCAGTGATTCACTTAACAACTGTGGCAAGAGAAGTCGTAAAACAGGGCAAAACTCACTTAACCAATGTCCCACTTAGCAATATCAATTTTGGGCTCCATTGTGGACGTTCAGTTGAGGACTACCTGCATTTAAGGCCACCTCCAAGTCCTGCTTCTTCACTTCTGCGGTGCCTGAAGTGTTTCTCATAATCTCCTGCGCCGCTAAGGCCTTGTGATATTTGGACGCACTCGTCTGATATATTTACTTGGCGAACCCTTCATTCTGCATAGCAGCTTCTCCTAAGCCTCCATCCTCTCTGTCCAATGTGAGGGGCAATTCAGGCCAAGATAGAGCTCGGGCAAAAATTGCTGCATTTTTATTTATTTTTTTTAAATCAAGGAAATGAAAAAAAGAAAAAGAAAGAAATGCCAGGAAGCTGCAGCATACGAGATCGGATCCATGGTTTCACTCTGCAAAAGAAATCCAGCAGGCAGCGAAGGAAAATGCACGCAGCATCGGCTCGGCATGCCTGCCTCAGCCTCTTGCATGTGTTGTCTGCATGATCAGATTGCGCAGACCGCCTTAAGAAACCGAAGCTGATGCAGCTGCGGGGCGGGGGGTGTCTCTGGTATCACATGTAAAGGCGGCAGGAGGAAACTGCCTTGCCAAAGTTTGGGTTTGGGACTGGATTTGCACCAGGCTCTCATGGAGGTGGTCCGGCATTGGAGCGAGTCCTTGAGAATCTTGGATCCGTCCCTCAGAGACCTCAGAAGACTTTGCAAACTAATTGCAAGGTTTAAAGCTGCCAAAGGAGAACATGATTATAATGCATCACTACAGAATGATCTTATTAACTATATGAAGTGTTGGCTTCAATCGGAAGATAGGGGCAGACTCGCTTGAAATAAGCTGAACTCCTGGTGACATTACGGACACAGAGGTCCCATTAGTTCTCAGGGCAGCTGAAGGGAAGGAGCTTGACATTGCCTTCTTCCAAGGAAGAGAAGAGGGGAGAGGAGAGGAGAGGAGAGGAGAGGAGAGGAGGGGAGGGGAGGGGAGGGGAGGGGAGGGGAGGGGAGGAGAGGAGAGGAGAGGAGAGGAGAGGAGAGGAGAGGAGAGGAGAGGAGAGGAAGAAGGAGAGGCGAAGAAGGAGAGGAGAGGGAGGAGAGGAGAGGAAGAAGGAGAGGAGAAGAAGGAGAGGGGAGGAAGAAGGAGAGGAGAAGAAGGAGAGGAGAGGAAGGAGAGGGGAGGAAGAAGGAGAGGAGAAGGAGAGGAAGGAGAGGGGAGGAAGAAGGAGAGGGAGGAGAGGGGAGGAAGAAGGAGAGGAGAAGGAGAGGAAGGAGAGGGGAAGAAGAAGGAGAGGAGAAGGAAAAGAAGAGGAAGGAGAGGGGAGGAAGAAGGAGAGGAGAAGGAAAGGGGAGGAAGGAGAGGGGAGGAAGAAGGAGAGGGGAGGAAGAAGGAGAGGGAGGAGAGGGGAAGAAGGAGAGGAGAGGAAGAAGGAGAGGGGAGGAAGAAGGAGAGAAGAAGGAGAGGAGAACAGCAGAATCAAGAGCAAGAGCAAAACCAAGACCCAATGATCTTGAACATCAAGGCCTTCCATAACATTGTCTTTGAATGCCTTATGTCAGAGGTGGGCAACTATGGCCCTTTTATGATCTGTGGACTTCATGCTGGCTCAGGAATTCTGGGAGTTGAAGTCTACAGGTCATAAAGGGGCCATGGTTGCCTGTCCTGCTTTATGTGCTTCTGTGTTCCAGCAAAGCCTCCGTGCAGTTTCCATAAAACCAACAGGCCAGTTTTGGTGGAAACCATGCGGACCTTTAAGCCTGAGGTGTCAATCTTCAAGTAAGGAGAGAGTATAAATACTTTTTCCCATAGAAGCTGAGAACAGTGCAATTTCCTTCTCTGAATGGGATCCGATGCAGGAAATTGTTCTTCCTGCACTCAATAGAAGTGCCTCATTTCCTATATATTTGCCAACTCTGGGTCAATTCACATGGCCGGGGAGTTGGCTGATTCTGTTTTATTTAGCTGGACAGGCAACAAACTGGCCATCCAATGGCCAGGTGTTCATGAAAAGCACAGGTAGTCACCTGGGAAGGCTTCGCAACTAAGAGAGCTGGAAGACACGTAAGAATTAAGCATAGCTGAGTTAGTTCTAAGGGGAAACAGATTAAAAGCCACATGGGCAACACTTGCGTTGGGTCAAGTGACATTGTACAAAATTCCCGCAAGCTTGATGGTCAAAAGAAGAACTAAATGCATGGCAGATTCTTCAGTCACATTTGAACCAGTTCACCATCTTAGATGAAAGGATGGACATCCTTCAGATATGGAAAGTTGGTCTTATCAAACAGAGGATAATGTTACCTTGTGAGAAATGTCTGTGGAGATTCTCAGCCCTCCAGGTCATGGTTGTCCCAATGGTGCTTTTTTTTCAAGAGGCAACTGGACTTTCTGGTTTTTCTTTGAAGACCAAGAAGCTTCTTCAACTGAGAAGCTTCTTGGATGGGAAACGAAACATCTTCAAAGAAAAACCAGAAAGTCCAGTTGCCTCTTGAAAAAGTACCTTTGGGACGTTCAAAAGTGAAATTTTCAGAAACAAGTGCCAATCACATCGCTTTCAACCAGTGTTCCTGGTCTGCATAATATGAGCATTAATCTGTTGTCCTCTTGAACGTGGTAACTGGTGCAGCATGAAAGGGGATTGTTGATGACTCTGTAGTTGCATGATCTCAACTTGAAGATCTAGGACTGTGATGGCAAACCTATGGCACACGTGCCAGAGGTGGTACACAGCGCCCTTTCTGTGGGCACGCGAGCCGGTGCCCCAGTTCAGCTCCGCTGTGCATGCGCGTGTGCCTCCCGCCGGCCAGCTGGTCTTCGGGTCTCTGCCGCGCATGCGCAGAGCCCATGTGGGGGGCGCACACTCTTGCAGGGGGCAGGGGGCGGGCAGGAAGTACGTGCATGCACGGGGCAAGGGGCACATGCAGGGGGCTGTGTATGCGTGGGACCCATGTGCGCATTGCATTTTGGGGGTTTGCACACGTGTGTGCTTTGGGCACTCGGTCTAGAAAAGGTTAGCCATCACTGATCTAGGACCACCTTTAAACCACCTATTTTCACTTGACTTCAGTCCTTTGCAACCATGTTAACTTGATTCCATCCTGAACAGTACTGTTATATTTTGCCCTGCTCCATGTCCATCAACATTAGGCAGCTGATGGATGTTCACCCCATCCCGTGGCCACCACAAATAGTGACTGATCAATTTTAGGCGGCTCTAGTAAGACAATATAAGGAATGAGATCTGCTAGCTCAAAATCTGCATAGTCCTTCTCCGGATCTACTTTGGACAGGAAAGACTGAGGTATGGGTAGAATTGTTCTACTGTTGGCAGGGAATTAATGATCTTTGCTCCCTGCCACATAAATTATGAGCCTTTCCTTATAGCCAGGAAACCTGAAAAGATGCCAGCCACCCTGGCAGACTTGCTGAGAAAAAGTTCTAGATATTGCAGGCACGAGCGTGTGGGGAAATTTATTTCTTTATTTATTAGTGAGATTTATATACCGCCTCACAGTGCAAGCACTCTCTAAGCGGTTTACACCAGTAAGCAATGTATATTTATATTGCCCCCAACAATCTGGGTCCTCATTTTACCTACCTCGGAAGGATGGAAGGCTGAGTCAACCTTGAGCCGGTGAGATTTGAACCGCTGACCTGCGGATCACAGTCAGCGAAAGTGGCCTGCAGTACTGCCTCTAACCGCTGCGCCACCTCGGCTGGAATGGAATGATATTGTTTGGATTAAGAGCAGACAAAAAAAATCATCTCATCAAGGAAGATTCCATTATTCATATTTTTTTTTGGTTGCAATGAGTCAACATCATATTTTCAGATGACATGTTGCTTTTGCCCCAAATAACATTTTAATTTAAAAAAAACCCCACTGAACATAACAATCTGCTTGTTGATATTCACACATGGATTAATTGCTGGCAGAATAGAAACATTTCGTTTTCACATGATGGGAAGCAACAGCCTTGAATCGCAGCAAGAAATGAACACATTGCAAAATATCACTCCAAGGAACCACAACCAAACACATTTTCCAGCTCTTGAAAGTCACACGGCAATCTCACATATCTTGCCCAGATCCAGCAGCCTTCAGATATCGTGATCTCAGATTCTCACTAGTGATGTTCAGCATTTTCATAGCATTAACCAGACATCATCAAAGGAATGCAAAGTCTGTCCACATCACTATGGTGGTAATTTTGGTATCACGAGGGTTAGGATGAAGCAGAGGTGGGATTCAGCAGGTTCTGACCAGTTCTGGAGAACCGGTAGTGGAAATTTAGAGTAGTTCAGAGAACCGGTAGTGGAAATTTAGAGTAGTTCAGAGAACCGGTAGTGGAAATTTAGAGTAGTTCAGAGAACCGGTAGTGGAAATTTAGAGTAGTTCAGAGAACCGGTAGTGGAAATTTAGAGTAGTTCAGAGAACCGGTAGTGGAAATTTAGAGTAGTTCAGAGAACCGGTAGTGGAAATTTAGAGTAGTTCAGAGAACCGGTAGTGGAAATTTAGAGTAGTTCAGAGAACCGGTAGTGGAAATTTAGAGTAGTTCAGAGAACCGGTAGTGGAAATTTAGAGTAGTTCAGAGAACCGGTAGTGGAAATTTAGAGTAGTTCAGAGAACCGGTAGTGGAAATTTAGAGTAGTTCAGAGAACCGGTAGTGGAAATTTAGAGTAGTTCAGAGAACCGGTAGTGGAAATTTAGAGTAGTTCAGAGAACCGGTAAATACTGACTCTGACTGCCCCTGCCCCTATGTATTCTCTGCCTCCCGAGTCCCAGCTGATCATGAGGGAATGGGGATTTTGCAGTATCTTTTCCCTGAAGTGGGGAGGAAATGGGGATTGGGCGGCCTATAAGAGCGTAGAAATAAATAAATAAATAAATAAAATTCAACCTCTTGCACAATCAATGTGTCTACCAGGTACCACAAGGATAGGATTATTTCTGCCTGACTACAGAATGCCACTAACAAAATAGTTCTCCAGCTAAAGCATTCTTAGGAGCCCATCTGAGAACAAAAGGAGGAAGGAGGACACGTGGTATGGACCTCTGCTTCTTCAAGGAACTTCAGGAAACCTTTGTTTGGTTTTTGTCCTTCCACACAGCACATATATTCTCACACCTACACGCTTCCTCCAGCATTTCCGTAGGTGTCGATGTTGCAGCTGTAACTACGGACTGAAAGAATCACTAATGAACAATTCATGTGCTTGCGTGTGTTATTTGCCGCCTCCGAGTTCCTACAGAACAGGATGATGGAGAATTTCTCAGGGTCTTTTCATAGGATTGACGTGAGCTGGTTTTTATTCTTCTCAAGCCAACGAGATTTGGAAAATAAATTATGTACGCAGTCTGGAGACTCCATCCATCCATCCAGCTGCCTGTCAGCTGGATGCCTTTTTGAAAACCGACAGGAAGAGGTCCAAATTTGGTCTGAGGGTGGAAGCCATCCAAAGAAAGCTTACATTGAAAAATGGGCTAAACGTACCTGGAGACCGCAAAGAACCAAAATCCAGAACCGAATGTCCCCAACGTATCTTCATTCTCCTTCTACAGGAGGAAAAAATAGATGGCAGCACCAGGCTAAGCCAAACGATCAAAGCCAGATCTTGGAGGCACCAGCATCTAATACAGGTAGTCCTCAAGTTACAATGGTTTGTTTAGTGACCGTTCAAAGTTACAACAGCCCTGAAAAAAAAAGCGGCTTATGGCCGTTTTTCACATTTACGACCGTTGCAACATCCCCACAGTCAGGTGATCAAAATTCAGATGCTTGGTGCAACTAACTGCAGTTTCTCAGGGCCCCAGGATCACCTTTTGCGAACTTCTGACAAGCAAAGTCAACGGGGAAGCCAGATTCACTTAACAATGGTGGCAAGAAAGGTGGTACAAGGAAGGGACAAAACTCACTGAACGGCTGTCTTGTGTAACAACAGGAATTTTGGGCTCAGTTGTGGTTGCAAGTTGAAGACTACCTGTACACTTCTTTTGGTGGCTTTCGTAGAAGATGTGACACCAGCAAAATTGTGTTAAGATCTCTCTCTCTCTCTCTCTCTCTCTCTCTCTCTCTCTCTCTCTCTCTCTCTCTCTCTCTCTCTCTCTCTCTCTCTCTCTCTCTCTCTCTCTCTCTCTCTTATATTTGACCGATGCTAATGGACCTTTTGAGAGATGCTTCAGCGCTGGGGACAGATTCTGTTTCAGCAGATTGTTCGGAGAACCATAGCAGACTTATCGAAACATCTCTATGGAATTTTAACAGAAATATAACTCCCTGCTAGCAAAGGAAAACGTGGCTTGCATAATGAGGAGTTCTTAAGTCTGAAATTTTAGTTTAACCTTACAGACATGGCTGTCTTATGCGCTCCTCTGATGGTGTGCTAGAAAGCAGGAGGAATATTCTGTCTCCCTTGTGCAATTCAACGCCACATAGCCAGGTTGCAGTTGTTGCAATTGTTGCCTGAAATGACAGGAACATCTCTTCCACCCCACCCCACCCCCCCGCGGAATGAATGAGGTAATTGCAAGCATTTCATCTATTCCAATTTTTTTTCCCGGCATTTATTTATGTGTGCGATGGTTGGTCGTCCAGGGCGCTCACAATAACTTTCAACAGCCTATTAATGAATGAATATTGTTGTTTCCCCTTAAAGCAACAGGATGCTAACTTGAATATAGAAAATAGGATTTCCGCTTCCCTTTATGGATCATTCAGCAACCAGGTTCTGTCATCTTCATGCGTTACCTAAATATAACTTGTTTGAATGGGTGATAGAAGGCAAAACATTTTTTTGCAATTGAGTTCCACTCACTGGAAGCCTCCTGAAGCCTCAGGAGTGCAAAAAATGGCCTTCGCCAAGGCTATAATTCAGCTGGCCAGCGCAAAAATGCGCACTGGAGCTGACATAGGGCAACACCTCGCGTGCCTTCAGATATAGTGCCATAGGTTCACCATCATGGATAGATGATCTTAACAGCCCAGTACGAAATCATCTAGAAGAAAGTTCTTACAATGGAAAACCAAGTGGAACAACAAAATGGTTTCCATCTCTTGAATTTATTCAACTCATGTGGCCTTCTAAAGAAGAATCATCAACTAGAGACCAACACATCCTCTAAAATTACACAACAGCAGCTCACCTTTGTTTCAGTTCACCTTTGAGGACTATAAAATAAAATTGTTCACCCCTCAGCTGAGGGGTTGTACCAGAGGCTATAGGAGAGCTGAGCCCGAGGGAGGGATCAAATGCATCATCAGTCCTGAGTCCCTTCATGCCCACAAGAGATTTGAGTCCAGCCCACCTTGAATTCTGTTGATTCTTATCTCCCGCTAATTTCTCTTGGCTGTTAGTAGTTCAGATTCTTGTAGAGAGCTTAAGTTTGCAATAAATCTTTATACCCATTTGAACTGTCTGGATCTCCTGATTTTCCTGAAGTTTGACAGGGGCCCTGAACAGGGGAGTCCAAATGTGCAGAGCCATGGGTGAAGTCCTACCTCTTTTGTAGATGTTTCAACAATGCACCAACAAAAGAAATGGGCCTTTAAATGTGATGTCGGGCCCACCATCGTGCAAATGTGGACACCCCTGGGTTGTACAAAGTACAATGAAACAGACTGCACAGGAAGACATGTTTTTTTCAACTTATTCTTACTTCTGAAGCCAAGGCAGGGAATTACTCTCATTGTGAATGCAGTTACTCAGGTCAAAGGAGAAAGATCTGCACATTTTGTAAAAAGTAGACTGGGAAAACTATCAACAGTCTTGGTATTTGATGTGGGGTATTTCCCAGTTGCTATTTTAATCAGCAGAATGCCATAGATTATGTTACATATGTAGATCTGTCGGAGAGGACTGAATGTTTCAGGACTTATTTAGAAGCACAAACTGTTCACAAGTAGGATTTTTATCTATTGAAGCGCTATTTTTTTTTGGCATTCTTTCCAGTAATAAGTTACACTTACCTTTGCTATCGGTTCGGAGATGTGCGGATGCATGCCACTTCTGCACATGCACAGATCGTCCGTGGTGACATCCAGGCGGGTGGGCAGAGCCTCCTGCCACTGCCGCTACCGGTTTGCCCGAATCGGGGCAAACTGGTAGTAACCCACCTCTGATTCTTTGGGATAGATAGCATAAAATCATATACCAAAATGTCCTTCCTGTTAATGACTACTTCAGCTTCAACCACAACAATACACGAGCATGTAATAGATTCAAACTAAATGTAAAGCGCTCCAAACTCGACTGCAGAAAATACGACTTCAGCAACAGAGTGATCAATGCCTGGAATGCACTACCTGACTCTGTGGTTTCTTCCCCAAACCCCAAAAACTTTAACCTTAGACTGTCTACAGTCGACCTCCTCGTTTCTAAGAGGTCTGTAAGGGGCGTGCATAAGCGCACCACTGTGCCTACCGTCCCTGTCCTACTGTCCTATTGTCCTCTTTTATCGTTACTTTTTACTTATGTTTATACAAACTATTACTATCCTATACATGTTTGACAAATAAATAATAAATAAATAAATAAATAAATAAATATTTTTGGGATATCCATTTAATTAATAAATAAAGAAGCATGAAGACCAAGAAGTTCTGTTGCTCGCTTGGTCCCTTGATATTTCAAGGCCAGCCTTACTGGAGCAAAATTACCTCCTCAGACAGCAGACATGTCCCCTTAAGGAATCATCACGAATTCACAAAACCTCTTTTTCTTTGCCTCAGATATAATTTGATAGACCAGCGCAGCAAGATAATTGATTTGGTAAGTGGTGAACTCGACGCTTTCTGACACCCTTGTAGGTTTTTCTTTAAAGAACCGAGGTGGCGCAGCGGTTAGAGGCAGGTACTGCAGGCCACTTTAGCTGACACTGATCCGCAGGTCAGCAGTTCAAATCTCACCGGCTCAAGGTTGACTCAGCCTTCCATCCTTCCGAGGTAGGTAAAACGAGGACCCAGATTGTTGAGGGCAATATAAATATACATTGCTTACTGGTGTAAACCGCTTAGAGAGTGCTTGCACTGTGAGGCGGTATATAAATTTCACAAAATAAATAAAATAAATAAAGGCCTGTGCCTTTTGAACTTAGGGGTCGGTTTTATTTTTTTTTAAGCGCACCATTATTGGACATCCGGTTGGCACGATAAATTATATCCACATTTTACTCCTCTTTGGTTCCTGCCGGAGAGCTCATTTCCTGTGTGGCTTCCCACTCTGGATTTCCTTTTGTACTGAAGCTTTTTTCCTTTGGGAAGCTGGCTTTGCTTCCAATTGTGTGACATCAGCGGGTGAGCTTGAAAGCTGGTGGTGAATCAGTGGCGTCTGAAATTTGAACCAGCATCTGTCTTGGGCCACAGTTGCTCTCGCCTGGGGAAGGGCTGGTCCAAAGACAGTGGCAGCAGGCATCACAAGGGAGAAGCCAGCATCTGTTTTGACAGCCAAGATTTTCTGCTGCCCTGCAGATGCTCTTCCGCGACATCCCTCCTTGTCACCACAAAGCACATTTGAAGAGGAGGACGACTTCCCAGCTCATTTGGAGTTTGCCAAGTTTTTAAAAAAAAAACCGGAGTGAGGAGCTGAGACAGGAAATGTTCCCAAAT
Organism: Diadophis punctatus similis; assembly: GCA_023053685.1. Classification (NCBI taxonomy): domain Eukaryota; kingdom Metazoa; phylum Chordata; class Lepidosauria; order Squamata; family Dipsadidae; genus Diadophis; species Diadophis punctatus. Next base: position 15,435,946 of record JALIGW010000012.1, on the reverse strand, counting down.
CCATCATGATCAGAAAACAGTAAGCCTGACTCAGTGAAAGCTGCAATTAGCCATTTGCAAGGAAATTATCCCACTGACTCTTCTGTTAAAAAGTCCTGTCTTGGCCATGGTGACTCACCCTGAAGCTGCTCAAAAGATGACAGTTAGAAATGACTAAATTCATTTCATTTATGAATGTGTCACTGTTTCTCTCACCATCAGGATGTGTATCAGTGGTGGGTTCCTACCAGTGCGGTCCACTCTATAGCACCGGTAGCGGCCCGCTGGTGACGTCACAGTACCGGTGCGGTCGGTTGCCGGTGCCTGGGCGCCGCCCTTTGTTAAAAAGATTTTTTTAAATTTTTTTTTTTTTAAATTTCTTCTGCGCATGCCCAGAAGCCGAGCTTCCGGCACTGTGCATGCGCTGCCTTCCTACCCCACAGTGAGTCCAAGCAGGGGAGGATGGCTGAGGGAGCGTGTGAGATGCTGAAAGAACGGGCGGCAGGACCTATCTCAGTTCCCCTCCCTTCAGCAGTCTGAGAAGCCACGAACGCGCAGTGATGATCCCAGGCATTTTCGCACGTTCGAGGCTTCTCGAGCTGCTGAGGGGAGGGGGAACGGGCGGCAGGAGCCTAGGATCATCGAATGGGGAGAAGCATTCAGGCCAGACGGAGCCTCCTAGAAGAACTGCTGCCGCGGTCTTGCTGCTTCCGCTGCGGGGGGCTGCGTTGCGGGTGGGCAATGCCCCCCCCCACTTCTCCGGCCACTGCCAAGCTCCCGAGGCCCACGCCCACCCGGTCACATGGCTGGCAAGCCACACCCACAAAATAAGCCACTCCCACAGAGTGGTAGTAAAAATATTAGGAACCCGCCCCTGATGTGTATGTGTTTTTCTCAGGATTCACAAAGCAACCCACGTGACTATTCAATATATGGTACAATCAGGGGTGGGCTTCAAGAAATTTAGCAAGGGGTTCTCTTCCCGGTTGCTGTGTGGGCATGGCCATGGTGGCCGTGGCCTAGTCGGCCTCCTGCACCATGGTGTGTGTGTTTTTGCCTGCATCCAAAATGGGCCGCGTGGAGACTCCTGAGAGGGGCGGGGCGGGGCGGGGTGGGCGGGGCCAGCCAGAAGTGGGATTTGGGGATTCTCCGAACTGCACAGAATCTTAGCTAGAGGTTCTCCCGAACCCCTGAGAACCAGGGGTGAAATGCTCCTGGTTTGCTCGTGCCTGTCGTTCGTCGGAGAGCTGGTCGCGAAGGCAGCGCGAGGCTCCGCCCACCCGCCCGGACGCCGCCATTTGAGTTCTTTTACCCTCCGCGCATGCACAGAACGCTTTGTGCTTTGTGCAATGGGCCGAGGTGGCGCAGCAGTTAGAGTGCAGTACTGCAGGCTACTTTAGCTGACTGTGATCAGCAGGTCAGCAGTTCAAATCTCACCGGCTCAAGGTTGACTCAGCCTTCCATCCTTCCGAGGTAGGTAAAAATGAGGACCCAGATTGTTGGGGGCAATATAAATATACATTGCTTAATGGTGTAAACCGCTTAGGGAGTGCTTGCACTTTGACGCGGTATATAAATCTCACCAATAAATAAATAAATAAATAAATAAATAAATAAATAAACAAATAAATAAATAAATAAATAAATAAATAAATAAATAAATAAACAAATAAACAAATAAACAAATAAACAAACAAACAAACAAATAGGCAAACCCATTTAGAATTTCAGCTATTAAGAATCAGACCAAAAATTTCCAAGTCACACTGAAAGTATGTGACATGTGGGACTTTGGGTTCACAGCTGGATTGGTTCCTTAAATTCATGTTCCCTAGCAAGTATTTTTTTAAAAGCAAAGTGATTTGGGAGGAGAAATAGCATATTGTCCTCCACGAATTCATCCAATTCTTTTTTAGAGCTGCTAATTTGGTGGCCAGTGTCTCATCTGCTGGCAGGTAGTGTCACCGCTGAATTCTGCATTGTAAGCTGCCCAGAGTCACCTGTGTGAGTTGGGAGGTTATATGAATGTGTTGAATAAATAAAAGCAAATAAATTTGATCAAGAAGTCCTTTTTCCACCATCCCACTTTTACCTTCCGATGTTTATTTTATTTATTTATTTATTTATGAAATTTATATACCGCCTCACAGTGCAAGCACTCTCTAAGCGGTTTACACCAGTAAGCAATGTATATTTACATTGCCCCCAACAATCTGGGTCCTCATTTTACCTACATCGGAAGGATGGAAGGCTGAGTCAACCCTGAGCCGGTGAGATTTGAACCGCTGACCTGCGGATCACAGTCAGCTGAAGTGGCCTGCTGTACTGCCTCTAACCGCTGCGCCACCTCAGCTCGATCAAGCATCTTTTTACAGAATTCATCCTGTCCCTCCATAAATTCTCACTGAATCGTAGACCAACAACAACAACAACAACAACAACAACAACAACAACAACAACAACAACTGAAAAGCACCAAATTCTTGACTTGTAAGCCGATTCCTAGCAGAGATGACAATTTTGAAATTGCCTCAACAGAATATAACTATTATGGCAACCACCCAATTAATTTTAAAGTGGCAATACGCTGTGGAAATGAATCCCAGAGAGAGGGGAAAGAAAGATCATAGAGAGCGGAAGGGTGGGATAGAAGGAAGGTCCATTAGTATCGCAGCCAGATAAAGACTACAGAGATAAGGCAACCTGTCTGGGCCCTTTTTAAAATACTGAGTATCAAAGCAAGTATTCCTGGAATGGAGTGCTTGGAAGAAAGCAATTCCCTTCTGATAAGTCAGGAAAGGTCATCTTGATTTTACAGCAGTAAATGGGCTGGTGGGTTGTTGAAAAGAAGCATCCAGTGTGCTGCCACGTTGAGCCGATGATGAGTAAACAAGGATGAAAGAAGAACAAAACGGGTGGAGATTAGAAGGATATGTTGCCTCCCAGCAAAGTTTGTTCAGATCGAGAGGATGTGTGCGCATTTTCAAAACCAGAAATGCCAGGCTAATGCCAATTCATTTCCATTGCGCCTTTTTGTAAAACTCAACTACTTAAAGGGAGAAATCCGTGCAAAACAACACAGCATCCTGAAAGTCTCTGGGATTAGGACCATCTGCAGGGGGGGGTCAAAGTCTGTAAGATGACAACCACGGAATCACAATAGAACCTCCTCCCCTTTTGAAGGACCCCAACTGGAAGTCTTTGCAAGGAAATTGGCCTTTCTACACTATTTGGATGTGGCAAAGCTTGGATGGCCACACAGAGCATTCTGCAGGCACATAGATCAGAGTTTACTCCTGCGTATCAAACATGGGTCAACATTCCTCAAATGACAAATTGTCGTTCTGCACACCTTGGGAACTAGAAGAGAGAGGGAATCCCAGAATTCGTCCTGGAATGGTGTGCCAATATAGCAGTTTGGTCTAGGTCCGTGATGGCGAACCTATGGCACGCGTGCTTTGCCCACCGGCAAACCAGAAGTGCGGAAAAACGCACTTCCGGTTTGCCGGTGAGCTGTTTTTTGCACTCTGGAGGGTTCAGGGAAGCTTCCTGAAGCCCCGGAATGCAAAAAACGACGAAACGGACAAACCATAAGTGCGTTTTTCCAAACTTCCGGTTTGCCCGTTTTGTCGTTTTTTACCGTCCCAGGCTCCGGTAAGGCCTTTGCGCGGGGGTGGGGGTGTGTGCGCATGCGCATGCGCAGGGGGCAGCATGGGGGGGTGTTGTGCGCATGCATGGGGGGGAGAGAATGGATGTGGGCACGCGTGCGCGCGCTGGCGCGCGCACCCCTCCTTTTTGGCACACGAACCAAAAAAGGTTCGCCATCACTGGTCTAGATGGTTAATGCACCAGGCTAGAAAGTGGGAAATTGTGAGTTCTAGTCCCACCTTGGGCATGAAAGCCACTGGGTGAGTTTGAGCCAATCACCAGGAGACGGTGAGTAGTACTCCCGCCTTAGGCATGAAAATCTGCTGGGTGACTTTGAGCCAATCACCAGGAGATGGTGAGTTCTAGTTCTGCCTTGGGCATAAAAGTCACTGGGTGACTTTGAGCCAATCACCAGAAGACGGTAAGTTGTAGTCCCGCTTTAGGCATGAAAGCCTGCTGGGTGACTTTGAGCCAATCACCAGGAGACGGTGAGTTCTAGTCCCGCCTTAGGCATGAAAACCTGCTGCGTGACTTTGAGTCAATCACTCACACTTAGCCCAACCCACCTCATAGGGTTGTTGTTGCTACAGGGAAACTAGGAGGAGGAAGGCGTATTAGGTATGTTCACCGCCTTGAGTCATTCATAAAAATAATAAAGGCAGGATAAAAAAATGTCTTAAATAATCCTAAAGCTTCCTGTCATGCAATGGGTGTCTACTGAAATCTTCTCACCCCGATGCTTTGGATGGCACTTCCCATCCTCCCGAGGCTGTCACAGTAGGTCTAAGGAGAGCTGCGATCCCGCACACACCTCACAAATGGCCACATGGGGCTGTCAGAACTTTTGAAAGTAACTTTTAATGCAGGGATATTTTTTTCTCCTAACGCTTTGCTCTTCCACGAACCCCAGCGATGCAGACAACAATCAGGATAACAACCGTAAAACACATACAGTACATGTTTCTTCTTGTCCTTCCCTTTTATAGTTTTAATTGTCCGGGTGGGGCGTGTTTTTTTCCAATGGACTCTTGTTTAAATAGCTTGATGTGTCACGTTTTGTGTTGTTTTTAAGAGTTGGGGGGGAAAGAAACAAATAGGAAGAAAAGAATGCAACACAGCAGGCTTTTTTTTTCACACGGCTGGGTGACCTTTATGCCATGAAACACCTTCATTGTTGTTATACATTATCGGGAATAAAAGGACCCAAACATACCCTGGAATTTTATCTCTGGAAATCATTAATAATAATAATAATAACAGAGTTGGAAGGGACCTTGGAGGTCTTCTAGTCCAACCCCCTGCTTAGGCAGGAAACCCTACACTACTTCAGACAAATGGTTATCCAACATCTTCTTAAAAACTTCCAGTGTTGGAGCATTCACAACTTCTGGAGGCAAGCTGTTCCACTGATTAATTGTTCTAACTGTCAGGAAATTTCTCCTTAGTTCTAAGTTGCTTCTCTCCTTGTTTAGTTTCCACCCACTGCTTCTTGCTAGCAACATGATTGCTAGCAAAGTGTAGCCTCAGGAGAAGCAGCTCTGTGGGAGGGGGAAGGAATGAAATGAAAAATCTAATTGATGGAGGGTGGGAGGAGGGGAGTTAATTGACCAAAGAGGAAAATTTGCAACCGGTTGTAGGTGGTGTGGCTGTTTGGCTGGCCTCTGCTTTTGCCAGCTTGCAAGGTTTTCTATTGGCCTGTCCTGGCTTGGCCACCTTCTCTAATCTTGCTCAGCTGAGCTGGGATTGTATCACCTGACACCCAACCTGTGCAAATAGTGTGAGTTGTGCCATTGAGTTTGTGACAGGGTGAACCAATTTTATTTCTGGACGAGGTCAGTTCCCCGAAAGGTCACAGTGCTACCAGAGGGTGAAACGGGCGTTATTGGTTTGCTCCCAAGTATTTGCAAGAAGCAAATTCCGAGCCCAAAGGGTTTAGCTGCATTAACAATTGACCAACTAAACATCCGATTTCAAGAGAGTTCGCCATGTTAAATTGCTTTTCCAGTCATAAACCTTTGCTGCAGGTGCTCGTCCTTTAAGCCGTAACAAATAAAAAAACCGCGTCGGGCTTGAAACTTGGCAAACTCTGCCCACGTTTTTTTGGAAAATTTAAAGAAGAAGGAAAGGTTAATTATTTTCAGACATGAAAAAGCTGGCTTGACCCTTGTCTAACCACAAGAAAGGACCTTGCTAGGCACAACAGATTGCTCTTAGTAGCGTACAGTGCTTTTTAAAATGACTAAACACTGTAAGATTGTGTTACTGTGTGTGGGGTTTTTTTTTAAACAGGAGATGCGTACAGAAATTAAGACCTTAAACTGGGATTGAAGATAAAGAGATATTGTGAGATAAAGTGGGGGGGGGGGACTCCCAGACAGCACCTGGGGAAAAAGAAGATCTGAACAAAATACCTAAATGAATAATAATGCAGAGGGATTCAGTGCACCCATCATACACCAATGAGGGATATATAATTGCTAAAAATTTACAAATCCTTTAAAAAGACACAGTACAGGTTAATTTAAAAAAAATAACCCTATGTATCTAATTTCCTGCAGTGATTTCTATTATGTTATTGCAAGAAAGAACAAAAGAAAGAAAGGAAGGAAGGAAAGAAGGAAGGAAGGAAGGAAGGAAGGAAGGAAGGAAGGAAGGAAGGAAGGAAGGAAGGAAGGAAGGAAGGAAGGAAGGAAAGAGAGCGAGAGAGAGAAAGACAGACAGACAGAAAGAAAGAAGAAATAAGGAAAGACAGACAGAAGAAAGAAAGAAAGAAAGAAAGAAAGAAAGAAAGAAAGAAAGAAAGAAAGAAAGAGGAAAATACTTTTAAATTCAAAGAAGAGCCCAGAAAAAGAAAAAGAAAACGATAGAAATCCATCTAGAAATTGGTTCTCTCAAATATGGAAAAGACTCCATTTCTTCTGGGGAAGACTCAGCATTTTGGATAATCTGGGGAATTTTGTCATCTTCATTAGTTTTCCCAATCCGGAGTTCTCTCAGTGGAAAAATTATAATTCTACCCATAAGAAGCATCCTGGTGAGGTTTAGCTGTCCCAGTTGATGGCTGGGGAGGGATGGCTACTCCCTGGACATTGGTCCCCCTTGTTGGAAAGGATGGAAAATGCAGATGGCATCTGACTGCGCAAGGCTGGAGTCTCCAAAATATGGACATGACTGGCAAGCTTCTCACACAAAGCCCTCAAAACACATACAGCAACTTTATTTGGAGTAATCTTTATCTCGGGTGACGGCAGAGGGAAAGTACATATTGACTTTGGATGTTTGGCTAGCAGCTGCTTAGCAACCAGCAGTGCCCGGGTGCAGAATCTAACAGGGGCTGAGAAGCATTCAATGATCTGGTTCTTCAGAAAACGGATACTTCCTCAGAAACAAAAAACCAATCAAGCAGGAGACAGACGCTTGTTTCTCTACCAGAGTCTCTTGGGTCATGTCCAAAGGTGGGCAGGTTTTAAACACTATAGGAAGTTAATACCCACCCCCTCCTGGAAGGGTGAAATACCCTGGGAAATATTAAAAGGCAGAATATTATATACAGTAGAATATCCCTGGAAACATGCTTCTAAGCAGACAAAAGACTCATGTGCCACCTCACCCATTCCTCCCACGCTTGCCAATGGGCCATCAAGGAATGGCCTAGCCCAGCTCATTTCCCCCCACCCAGCCTGAAACAGTATTTTTACATGACAAGAACCTACAGGAAAGGAATCACAAAGCCTTTTCATTCACCACATGGGACCTGGTAAGATTCCATCCCAACCACCCTGGGATTCAGGACAGCCCACAAGAGATGCCCCAGAATGCCCTGTGAATCTGGCAGCCAATGGAGTGCATTTCTATATAGGAAGAGGAAACAGTTGGGGAGGGACCCCAAGAGAGAGTATAAAGCAAGGAACTCCAAGCATCTTGCCCCTTCCTTTTCTGGACCCAACACCTGGAAACATGTGATCCACCTTTTCTGTTCAGGAGCTCATGCCATGTGCTCCTGTTCCTTTGTTCTCCATTAAAACCTTCTTTACAAGCAACTTCCATGAATCCAGTGTTCTTTTTCCCCACTTGGAACTGAACCCAGAAGAATATTACTTCCAACAACACTATGCCAAATCCACCGAAACCCCAAGAAAATGGGAAAACTATGGGCACAATACCATTGTTGTGCTTAGCATAAAGTGCCAAACACAGAGGGATTTTGCTTTTTGGTCCACTCCCATTGTGAGACGGGTAAGCCATTTGTTTCTACAGGATCTCCTGCTCAGACAGGAGGTTACACTAAAAGACCTCCGAGGTCCCTTCCAACTTTGATGTTCTATGCTGTATGTAGGGGTGTATGGGGTGCTCAGGGAGGGGTAGCACCTCTGGAATAGGGGCATGTTGTGTCCTTTTACGGCAGCTCATTTTAGGGCAGCTGTTAGGGCAGCTTGTTCACCTTTGGTCCCCACCTGTCACTCAGCTCTCACCTGTGGCTCCTAGCAGCTATAGCATACGCAGCGGCCACACCCCAGGCAACAGCTTCGACAGGCTGGCCAAACCAGGTTGAGAGTAGCCGTTGGGTCATTGACCTTCAGTGAGATAGGGACTTGTCTATCCAGAGCAGGTGAAGACAGATTCCGGTGGACTGAGCGGATGAAATCTACTAGAATAGGACAACGGTCACGAAGGCGGTCTCTGCAAGTGATGTGGTATGCTAAGAGCACAGCAAGACACGAAAGACACCCTGGTCAACCACTGCACCCAGCCCATCTCCAACTGTCTCGACTCTTGTCCTGCTATTTGGAGCAAGATGGAATCTGGGAAGAGAGAGTGAGGCTGACTCTCCCTCACTTTAATCCAATTCATGCGCAAGTCTTGACACCCCCCCCCCCGATTCTCATAGATGTCAAGGTCCTCTTCGAACACGATGGACGAACATCATCATGCTGTATGTTCTAAATTTGAAGTCCAACCTGCAGGATGCCAGATCAGTAAAGCCTGAACCTTAAATTCATCCCTACAACTTTCAGACAACTCACTTAGCTTCGGTTTGCTTAACTATGGCTTGTGCATCGAGCCCACCTAACCTGAATTTGCACAACACAAAGCTACCGTATTTTTCGGAGTATAAGACGCACCTTTTTACCTCCAAAAAGAGGGCGAAAACTTGGGTGCGTCTTATACACCGAATGCAGCCCCACCCACACCCACCCTTTGGCCTCTGTCTTCCAGCAATTTACCTGTTTGCAGCAAACAGGGAACAGCCTGTTAAGCAAGTCCTGAGCAGCTTCCCGATCCCCAGCTGATTTGCCACGTGCTAAAATGAAAGTGAAACTAGCGAAACTAGCTGCAAAGAGGCAAATAGCTGGGAGAAACACGCAGATTTTTATTTTCTGCTGAACTGAGTGCAAGGGGGTAAGTGAATAACTATAAATGTCTGTAGAATGTTCAAATTATTAGACTTATTTTTTAAAGACTGCTTTATTATTGTTCTAGCCAGGGGTCTCCAACTTTGGCAATTTTATGACTTGTGGACTTCAACTCCCAGAATTCCACAGCAAGCTTTGTTAGCTTTGCTGGCTGTGGAATTCTGGGAGTTGAAGTCCACAAGTCTTAAAGTTGCCAAGGTTGGAAACCCCTGTTATACAACTTAACAAAATAAAGAAGCTTTTTAAAATAAATGCTTGCTCTACAGAGGTCCAGTGCTATTGTATCTTCTTTTAAATAATAGAGAATAATGTATACTTCCAGAAATTTTAATTAATTTTAACAGCTCTGTACAAGTATAGTTTGAAATGTAACAGTGTCCTGTTTAGTATTAGAGTTAAATCCTGACTTACCTTGGAGTAGATCTATTTAAATAATTGGGAGGAGTTAGTGTGACTACATTTAAGAAAACTTTCTGGCATAATGTACATTTCTCCAATTCTTTGCTATTTCTATGGGTCAGGCACACATGCACAGAAATACACAGCAAACAGTGTATATCATCTGTGCTGTTTGCCAAATTGCTGAGAGGCAGAGGCCTTTTTTCCTTCTTTTCCTCCCCCAAAACTAAGGTGCGTCTTATACACCGGTGCGTCTTATACTCCGAAAAATACGGTATATATCATGGTTGACCTTTCACAGGAACTGGCTTGAAAGAACCTGGTAAGACATACTGATTGTCATATTAATTGTCTTCACACATCACGCTGACCCATGACACAGTTGGTTTGGTTTTGTTTAGAACTTAGTCCAGCAACCATGGTTGGCCAATCGTGGTTTAGCTAGCATATTCTCTGAACTCTACTCATTGTGGTTCAGTAAGCCATGTTTGTATAAACCAAATTCTTCTCGGCAAATGCTGCCTGGATGGCAACTGATTCTGAGAACTTAAATCTGTTTGGCGTCAGAGAACTTGCACAGGTGATGAGTTTTGGGTGAAATTGGATCAGAGCTTGACCTGACCTTCCCTTTGCTCCATTCCCCATGTGGTTCAGTGCCAACAATTCCTGGCTGAACATAGCAAGCAATTCCAAAGCAATTATAATTCCCACTCGAGTTGCAAAGACAAGTAAGGTTACCTTACCTGACCTGACAACACCTTTAACGTACCTTCACACTTTGACTGCAGAGCCAGCACTGCAGATGAGCTGTCTCCCTTTGGCCTTTCAGTACCTTCTGCCAGAAGATTTTGGCTTCTGCAGCTGGGAAGCAGGCTGAGATCCAATAGAAGCCACATTCCAAGTATCCTATGCCAGGAGGACAATGGCCGTGTTTGAACTTTGGCTGGATGTGTAGCTATTCAAACATCTGCCTCACAGTTGGAGCTAGTTCCATACTCAAAGCAGAATTCTGGAGCTTTTCCTAGTCCTAAATTTGATCATCCCGTGTAGGACCATTCCATGGGATGCGGTGGGGGTGAAACCAAGTGAAGAAGACAGCCACAGCTGAAAACTTCATGTTCTGCATGTAGAAAAGCCACGGTGGCGCAGTAGTTAGAGTGCAGTACTGCAGGCAATTTCTGCTGACTGCCGGCTGTCTGCCATTTGGCAGTTCGAATCTCACCAGGCTCAAGGTTGACTCAGTCTTCCATCCTTCCGAGGTGGGTAAAATGAGGACCCAGATCGTTGGGGTCAATGGGCTGACTCTGTAAAACTGCTTAGAGAGGGCTGTAAAGCACTGTAAAATGGTATATAAGTCTAAGTGCTATTGCTAAAAAAAGGTAAGGTTTCAACCAGTAGTGGGTTCTAAAACCCTTTACTACTGGTTCCCGTGCGTGCTCATGTGTGTGTACGACACTTCTGTGCATGCGCAGAAGCATCCCAGGTGGGTGGGCGGAGCCTCCTACCGCCGGCGCTACTGGTTCTTAGAACCGGGCCGAACTGGGAGCAACCCACTGCTGGTTTCAACCACATCATGACGGCTGCCATCTTGACTGTTCCACATAAATCTACACAAGTTGTCTATGCACAACTTGGTAGGAGGCATGTTTTATGGGCTATACAACCAGTTGTTGGAAATTCATTTAAGTGGCATGCTAAACAGGAGCACAATAACCCACAATTCTAAAAAATCCTATTAATTCAGGCCTGCCTGCCATCTAAGGAAGGAAAGAAGGTTCAGATGGACCCATTGCCCTTAATGTGTAAGAGTTTATCTTGAGTTTACACATAGAATGAAGCCAGGGTTTGATCTTGATGGGTTGAATAAATGATCTTTGGCTGGATTCACGTAAAGTGCTGAGTCATAAACCACAACTGTCAAGCCAGAGTGGCATCATGCTACTACCCCAAAGCCAAATAGCGATGGGGAAATCAAGGCATGACTTGTTCCAATTATGAACCATCTTCAAGACACAAAGTCCTTTCTTCATTGGCCTCTGAATCCTCCAGCTCTGTAGAAGGCTTGGCGGAGCGACAGCCTCGGAGGAGCAGCTCAAATTCCAGCTCGCTCCAGCCAGCCCCGTGTAGCGACTTGCAAACTCAGCTCAACTGACAAATGTCGGTAGGTGACGCTTGCCAGGGAGCTGAGCGGAATACAGAATTAAGGCATTGCAGTTCCTGATTCTCTGCATGGCAAAATGATCTACCGAAAGGCCCTGGAAAGAGCACAAACGGATTCCTTCTCCCCCACCCTAAGAAACAGACCGATGATGACCTGTTTTTCCCCCCACCTGGTATATAAAAACTAATATCACAATGATTGGAGGAAAGGCCACAATTCACTGATAAGAACTTGCAACAAGCCTTGGGATAAATATTTACAATGTCTTTTCCCCCCCTTCAAAGATGCTATCGGGTCAGGATTCCAATAAACGCGTTCCATCTTGGATTGCATTTTGCTCTGCCTTTTACCTAGATTTCTACTTTGCCTCTCAAGCTCCTTTCTCCATAGCTTCCTTGACGAAGGCGAAAGTTATCTCACAAAGGAGAAATAGATCTTTTCCCGGACATCAGACATTAGAAAAGAAACCGCAGTTTAAAAGTCTAAGTAAAAATATTTATTTCGATACAAAACAATAAATCCTCATTAGTCTACATTGCTGATATAAAAAAAATAGGTCTTGCTTCGATAGAAGCTAGGAACAGAGGGAATGGACGAAGAAAGGAATGTGCACATGCGTACAAGAACATATCAATCACGTGCTCAGGAATAAACCATTATATTAGATAGGGATGCTTCTTCCTGCATATACATGTAACAGGCAATAATCACTGCATGACATTCCTGGACGTGGGGAAATTAAGCGATGGATCCTTGCCTGCTCGCAAGACGAGCTTCATGCCCTGCTCCACAACTATTGCTGGGCCTCGTTCTCTTTTCATCCCAACTACCCTGGCCAACGATCACTTGAATTCCCAGGCAGACATTGATATTCTGCCTCTAGTTGACTCTGAACTGGTTTCCTAGGATAGAAGCCTTAGCATCTCTAAATTGCAAAAATGTCCTTGATCCCATCCTAAATGCAGCAGCAGCCAAAAAGGCCAATGCAGTCCTGAGCTGCATAAATAGAGGGATACAATCAAGAACCAGAGAAGTACTAGTACCACTCTATAAAGCCCTAGTTAGACTACACCTAGAGTACTGCATCCAGTTTTGGTCACCACACTACAAAAAAGACATTGAAACCCTAGAGAAAGTGTAGAAGAGAGCAACCAGGATGATAAAGGGTCTGGAAAATAAAACATACAAAGAGCGGTTGCAGGAACTGAGCTTGGCCAGTCTGGCGAAGAGAAGGACCAGGGGTGACATGATAGCAGTGTTCCAATACTTGAGGGGATGCCACAGAGAGGAGGGGGGTCAGGCTGTTCTCTATGGTGCCAGAAATCCAAACAAGGAATAACGGATGGAAGCTGACCAAGGAGAGATTCAACCTGGAAGTGAGGAGAAACTTTCTGACGGTGAGAGCAATCAACCAGTCGAACAGCTTGCCAGCGGTGGTTGTGAGACCCCCAATACTTGCGACCTTCAAGGGGAGACTGGACTGCCATCTGTCTCAAATGGTGTAGGAACTCCTGCTTGAGCAGGGGGTTGGACTAGATGACCTACAAAGTCCCTTCCAACTCTAATAATAAACCTAAATCTAAAAGGATCCTTGGCCAGTCCACATGCACCAGATTTCTCTTAACTTCGTGGTTTCTTGCTTTATTGGACTCCAACATCTAACCTTCCCAGCCAGTGTTTTTAAGGGATGCTACAAATATTTCTCTACTTAAAAAGCTGAAGACTGAGACTTTGACGGGCACAACTCCACCATACATGGAGGAAAGAGCAAATGAGGGTGGCCTTGGAAAACGCGGCACCAAACAGCAAAGGAAGATCTCAAGATCTTTAACGTCCCTTGGAACAATGCCAAAGAATGCTGTAAATGATTGAAACCACTGGAAAACACTTTGCTGTCCAATGTGCTCTGCAGAGGACATGTTGATGATGATGATGATGATGATGATGATGATGATGATGATGATGATGATGATGACGATGACGATGACTTTTTAAACCATCTTTTCAGTCAAACCTGGCTAGAGTTTGGGGCAGATTTAGCCCACAGCTTGTTAGCGGCTCACCTGTTTCATAACCCAAACGATCACAGAGTCATCCCTCTGTGTTGGACCCATTGTTAAATATCTTCCTCAGCTTGGGGAGACATTCATTAGCGAGCTGCCACCCACCACTGAGAGTTGAATGTCCCCTTTGGCAGAAGTAAACAAGGAGTTACGTAACCTTCATTAATGAGGATTGTGTGACAGGGATTCAACGCGCAGATCCCTTCTGTTGGGCCTGCCAGCTCAGGGGACTGGCAAACGACCTATTCATTAGCAACACTGGAAACTCAGGATGCGCTGGGAGTGCCAGCTTCATGCTGAGGGACATTATAATGGCTGCTAAGCATATGGAGATGCGGCATGAACACATCGGTGGAAGAATATTCCAGAGTCCCAACTTAATCAAGTGATTTACTCCATGTCATGGCTTAACTCCTTGTCCCAAAGGGTGTCTGCTCTTGCTGAAGGTCTCCTCTGTGGAGCAACAGATAATGTCTAGGAATCCAGAAACCCCTTCCTATCATGTTTTATCTTCTCGCCAAAGGTGAACAGAACCCAAAGACATGAAAGATGGGAAAGGAGAAGGTTAAATATCTCAGAAAGAAAATGTTTCATTCCTGATTGAACCATGTTGAGACTCTAGAAAGAGTGCAGAGAAGAGCAACAAAGAGGATTAGGGGATTGAAGGCTAAAACATATAGCAATAGCACTTTACTTATATACCGCTTCATAGTGCTTTACAGCCCTCTCTAAGCGGTTTACAGAGTTCAGCATATTGCCCCCAACAATCTGGGTCCTCATTTTACCCACCTCGGAAGGATGGAAGGCTGAGTCAACCTTGAGCCTAGTGAGATTTGAACAGCTGAACTGCTAAACTAGCAATCAGCTGAAGGTCGCAATGCTGCTTTTAACCACTGCGCTATCTCAGCTCCCTGAGATATGAAGAACAGTTGCAGGAACTGGGTATGTCTAGTTTAATGAAAAGAAGGGGTGACAGGATAGCATCTTCCAATATCTGAGGGGCTGCCACAAAGAAAAGGGGGGTCAACCTATTCTCCAAAGCACCTGAAAGCAGGATAAGAAGTAATGGATAGAAACTAATCAAGGAGAGAAGCAACCTAGAACTAAGGAGAAATTTCCTGACAGTTAGAACAATTAATCAGTGGAACGACTTGCCTCCAGAAGTTGTGGGTGCTCCAACATTGGAGGTTTTCAAGAAGAGACTGGACAATTATTTGTCTGAAATGGTGTAGGGTTTCCTGCTTGAGCAGGGGGTTGGACTAGAAGACCCTTCCAACTCTGTTATTCTGCTTATCCTGCTACTATTTTTTGACCTTACAACTTGATTAAATGTAAGCAGGCCACAGTTTACTTACCTTTATATTATATCAGTATTTGGTTGTTGCAACAGCCACAGGAATATAGCTAGACAAAAAATGGTACCCATAAATAATAAGTGTCTAGGAAAAATACATCATAATTTGTCAAGAAATGCCTCAATAAATGCCCCATTCTTTTAAATGAAAGAAATGTTATTTCCATTGAAATAAATTAGAATCAGATAAGCATTGCAGCTAGAAGTTCTATTTCTGAATGCTCTTGTGTGTGAGAAGGGAAAATCTGCAGATTTAAAATGGAACTAAACTTTTCTCCCTAATTATACCTGTCTGTTTTTAAAGTTCAGTGATTTGAACCTTTAATAATTTAATTGCTGATCCGTAATCTGTAGCCTGAAAGGGAAACAAGCTTTACTGGTAAGATCCAGATAAAGTTAATCAGCCAACTCAAACAGACCAGGTTAAGGCAGGCAAGATTTTGTAGATCAGGGGCCAGCTCAGTCCACCAAGTTCTGGAATGTTATGTAATTTAGAAAGATCAAAGTTAGTTCTGGCAGGATGGTGGGGACAATGAAACACTGTTCCCTTCTACCAAGATTTCCCTGTCCCCGTCCCCATCAACATTCAGTTACCATTCTTAATCTAGTGAGCTTTCCAAATGGCCGCTGAAAAATAATAGAATTGATACAGGATGTGATTAGTAAAGCTGAGTTGAAATTAGCTGTTTCTCAAGAAAGGAGCATCTATTCTAAAATTCAACGAAATCATGAGACTGAATTGAAGAGCGTGATCAAATGAACTAAGAACTGAGAGTTATGTAATTTAGAGAGATCAAGATTAGTTGCTTGGCACCTGGCTTAACCTTTAACTCGTTCAGGCAGGCAAAAATCAGGACCTTGGACAGTGCTAAGAAAGCTGGACATAAAGGATGAGGCCTTCTAAGCAAGCCCAATTGGCCTTTCCTTTTCCTTTTGCCCATTCCTGCAGGGCTGTAGACTCAATAGTTAAACTTTCACCGATTCATATTTATCTTCTCAAAATCATTTCCCCATTCAAAGCCAAGCTAAATCAACCTGTTCTACCAAATGTCAGAAACCATGTCAGAACATCAGGTCTTCTGTCTGCAGGTATAGTCAAAGCTTGCTTTAAGAAGAAGACCCAGCTTTCTAGGTGAGATGCCAAGGTGAGCCTGGTAGCAACTTTTCCAACTAACAAATTGTATTGGAAGATATAAGCCTTCCTGGGGTTCAACACACCTTCTGGTTTTGGGGTTTGTTTCTTTTTGTTATCATAGACCAGTGCTTCTCAATTATTTTCTGTTACGGCCCCCCTAGGAAGAAGTAAACATTTCGCGCGCCCCCAACTCTCCGATCTGGGCCCCAATGGAATTTTAGTGTTAATATTTATTATTTTACTTATTATAAGCTGCAAGCAAACTATTGGCTGGGGAAGGCTGCTCTACCCACTTACCTGGGAGTAAGTCACACTGAACTCAGTGGAGTCTGTTTTCGGTTAGGCAGGCATAGGCTACCGTGGTTAGGGCCCTCTTTTGACACGGGGCCAGGCCAGCTTAATCAAGCCGATGTTTTGGGGTCGCCGGCCTGGCCCATAAGCGCCGCTTCTGCCGGGCACTCACAGTGAATGGTGTGGAAGGAGGCTTTAGGGTGCCGTTCGAAGCTTTCGCCCATCTGCAGAGGATGCTCCTCCTTGTCCAGCAGCAGGTTCGCCACGCCGTTCATGGCTACCGCGGCGCCCGCTGAGAACAACAAGAACCCACGCAGCTGCCCCGCCTGGCCGCCTTCTCTTCCGGGCTCGGAGCAGCGTGCAACTGGGAAAACACTCCCCGTCTGGGGGAATTGATCGAGAGGGACCACACATGTTCCCCGGGGTCACACGCATCCCCTGGCATCGCTCTGTGCCCCCCAGGGGGGCCTGCCCCACTATTTGAGAAACACTGTCATAGATTAACCCGGTTCTTATCCTCCATCAGAAACCATATTGTGTTTGCTATAGGTAGGTGAGAAAGAAAGCAGGATATTTACTAGGAAATTACCAAATATGATGTTGCTATTGGATGATTAACCAGAGCTGTCTGGGAAAAAAAAACTTCCTGAACTTTGAAACTATAGATTGAAATTTACGTCTGTTTGCTCAGTCTTGCTCAAACACTCATGATACAGCAAATATATATACTGTGTTTGCTATTTATTGTTGCCATGCAATTTTAATGTCAAACTAAGCAACACACTTGCTCCATATGCTAGCTGTGTTTATTCTCACAAAGAGGCCCATGGATGAAACGGAGGTCAATAACATACCCCTCACCCTTTAAGAGGCTCCCTCTGAACTGCAGCCCACCACTGACAAATAATGTTAGTGCTGGAAGGTCCTTTGCTAAGCCCCATCCCCACCCCATCAAGAACAGTGGTCTTCAAACTTCATGTGAAGTTTGGAAAGATCCAACTTGCAAAGAGGTCTCCTATTATTGTCAAAAGGGGCATGATGGCTCAGTGGTTTAAAATGCTGGGTTTTTAACTGACAGTCCAGGTTCGAGACCCGAGTGCTGCGTGATGGGGTGAGCGCCAGTTCCTTTCCCAGCTCCTGCCCAGTTTGAAAGCATGCAAATGCGAGTAGATAAATAGGTACCCCTTCAATGGGAAGGTAACAGGGTCTATGAACCTCAGTGTATAGTCATGCTGACCACATGACCGCGGAAATGTCCTCAGACAATGCTGGCTTCCTCAGCTAAGAAATGGAGATGAGCACCCCTCCCTAGAGTAGGGGTGTCAAACACAAAGCCCGGGGGCCGGATCCGGCCCGTGGGGTGCTTAGATCTGGCCCGCGGGGCTGCCCTGGAAACAGCAAAGGTCTGGCCCGTGGTGCCTCTGCCAGTGCAAACGGAACTCGGGAGGGCCACATGCAGCCCTCCCGAGCTCCGTTTTCACTGGGAGAAGGTTGTAGGAGGCTGTCGCAGCCGAAAACGGAGCTCGGGAGCCTGTTTTCTCTGGCAGAGTGCTCAGGCCACCACAGGTGCCCCCAACATGAGTGACGTTGAGCTGGCCAGGCCCACCCTGGCCACGCCCACTCTAGCCCCCCCCCCCAGATCAAACACAACCCTGATGCGGCCCTCAATGAAATCGAGTTTGACACCCCTGCCCTAGAGTCATTTATGACTGGACAGGGGGAACTTTTACCTTTAACTTTTAAGGAGCCGAGGTGGCGCAGTAATTAAATGCAGCTACTGCAGGCTACTCCAGCTGACTGTTAGTTCAGCAGTTCAGCTGTTCAAATCTCACCAGGCTCAAGATTAACTCAGCCTTCCATCCTTCCGAGGTGGGTAAAATGAGGACCCAGATTGTTGGGGGCAATATACTGAACTCTGTAAACCGCTTAGAGAGGGCTGTAAAGCACTATGAAGAGGTATATAAGTCTAAGTGCTATTGCTATTGCTATTGCTATTGCTACCTTTACTTTATTTATTGTCCACAGACACTCACCCATAGCTGTTTCCTGCAACAGAGCCTTTTCAGTAGGAACTCCAGCAGCTCCTCACCCAACCAGCAAAACTGGTCCTTCAACTGTGATCTTAAGACTTGGATTAAGAGAGAGACGTTTTCACTACTGATAGCGTGTATGTTGTTACTGTAGGGTTTTGATGATACTTCGATAGGTCCCAACACTGGTAGGCCTACTCCTGCAGAGGTGAAGGTTGATCTTCTGGAAAGATGCCCTAGAGAACAGGGGGAGATTCCTAGATAAACAGCTCATCTCTTTATCTGCTCCTTTGTTCTTCAATGATTGGATTTGGCCGCAAAGAAGAAGGTTCAGACACAGGTCTTTGTCATAGGGGAAGACTGTTTTTCCCTGCCTTTTCTTTGTCATAATGTCATAGTCATTATGGATTGGAAGCACTCGGTTTCAGGGGAAACTGGCCTTTGGTTAGCTCTGGGTTGCTTTGCATTGCAAATTCTCCTTCCTCTTAAAGTTTCTATTTGTTTAATTAAATGGATTCATAAAGCCACAAAGGGGAAAGGTGGAGAAAGTTCATTCTTACATCCTTACAAGCTCTTCTTCTTATCTCCCATTCTCACCCATCAGCTCAGGCACAGAAGTAATTTTATCTTTGTATCTTGCCCTGTAATTTTAGCTGAGC
>JALIGW010000012.1:15326813-15414313 GCA_023053685.1 Diadophis punctatus similis | reverse complement strand
TCACAGACTTCCTGAAGTGTGACGGGCACTTGATAGGTGGACCACCCTTCCTAGCATGACATTTTTTCTTCTTCTGTAATTCATCCACAGAAGTTGAAGCAAATTCATGTACTTTTATGAGATAGGGGGCAGGTGAAGAAGACACCGTTCCCAATGACTAGAAAGATGGGAAGAAATCAAAAGAGATTCAGCTTGGACAAGTGCCAGCTGATGGAATACTTCTCAGGGAAAAATAATCCCCAAACAGAAAGATTCCTAAAGGAATAGAAGAAGCGTGTGAATGTACATCCTAATCTACAGAGGACAGGGCTCAATTTCAAGTCCTTCTCCCCAGTGTGTGGTCTGGGGATACCACCATGCGCACAGAACCTTCTTCTAGTGCCCAGGGGTCTATCTGATTTTGTGTAGCCACCATATTTTATAGAATGATAACTGACTGCTCATGAAATGAAATGAAATCTTTGGGGTTTTCCACAGATGGGCCTTCAAGCTCTCTGGATCTCTCCTTCCATTAAAATTTTCATTCAGTTCTCCTTTGTTAGTAAGTTTTAACCAAACCCTGGACCCTTCTTCTTCTTGGATTCTTTGCAATGGACATCTGTAGCGAGCAGGGAGATTTGAAGTCTCTTCCAGCTCCGATTTCTCACTCGGCCTCCATCCAAACAACTTGTTCATCTGCTTCAAAGTTTCCACTTGGAATGGTGAAGGGACACAACCTCAGAGGAATTGGCCTGTTGCAGGGTTGTTAACCCACAGGAATTCCTTAATTTGGGATGTCCACCAGGCACTATGCAAATAAATCTTGCAGCTGTAGTGATCCTTAAAGGGAGCACAGCCAGTGGTGACATCTAAACATTTTCCCTACGGGTTCTGTGGGCGTGGCTTGGTGGGTGTGGCTTGGTGGTCATGTGACTGGGTGGGCATGGCTTGGTGGTCATGGTCATGTGACCAGGTGAGCTCAAAATCCAACTTTCATACTTCACACACAAACAGCACAAAAGCCACACAACTGACTCACACACAATGCAAAAGCAGCTGACTTCACACAAAATGGCCCCTGCAACAAGCAGGAACCTCACAGAGTCACAGAGAGCTAAAAAAAGGAACTATCACACTTTGCACAAAAATAACACAAAAGCTACATAACTGACTCCTACACAACTGACTCACACACAATGCAGAAGCAGCTAGACTTCACACAAAATGGCCCCTGCAACAAAGCAGGAACCTCACAAAGTCACAGTTACAGCGAATAGGTAGTTTAAAAAAATGCTTTAAAAAAGTTTTAAAAAAAGGTTCATCAGCTGTGACAATCAGCGCGATCATGGAAAACTTTTTTTAAACTTTTTAAAAACATTTTTACTACCGGTTCAGAGAACTGGAAGTATTTGTTACTAACGGTTTGGGCGAACCATCCTGAACTGGTAGCATTTAACCCCTGGAGCACACCCTAAACAGATAGTCTTCTATCTGTTGCAGAGATCAACATTTGGATGCTTAGCAACTGGCACGTATTTATGACCATTGTTATGTCCCAAGGTTATATGATCCCCTTGTCAGGGTTCCAAGTAATAGATCCATGGAAAGGAAAACTCCGAGGGAGGTAGATTCCTCAAAGAATAGCTTTATTGGAAACATCATATTGCCACAGATCTGGTGAAAACCGACTCTAAAGGGTCCCGTGGTTTTCATCTGGTTAAAAGTAAAAGTTTGTCACTTTCTCAAAACTATCAGTCACATGGTCCAATCACGGCACAGTCTGGTTGCCGGGTGACATCACTCCTCCTTCCTCCGGCCAGGTGTGAGAACGTCCTTGGTTCCCAAGAGAAAGTATTTTATTTTGACTACACAGCCCCAGCTATCTCTAATCCCCCTCCCTTGTTCTCTCCCCACGAAGCACACAACCACACAAGCAGTTTGTACACACTGATTTAATGAAACAAAGGCTACTAATAAAACGTCTTAGTAGTACTCAAGATGCACACACCAATTTACAAACAAACTGTTATCAGCAAGCAACCAGCTATCAATTAAGCTTCATTAATAGCTGGTATCAGTTCAAAGAGTTCGAAGACAATAACGAGCAATTGAGTCTGTTTATCTTACGGAGTTTCCAAGAGTTGGCAAAGTTCCTAGAAATTAGTCCTTGATAATCCAAGCCAATGCAGAGAATGCCAAAACAAGAGTCAGGGAGCAAGCTATGATCAGACAGGTCTCTTTCTCAAACGTTGTTCTCTGCAGCTTGTTAGCTGCAACTGATGACCTTAAATAGACTAGGGGAGTGGCCAATTATCTCCAAGTCTTACTCCCGAGTAGACCTCCTCCAGAGTAAACCTTCCTGCCTCTTGGCAGCCCTGCGTGCTCTTGCATTCAGGAAAGGAGTAGCCCCTCCTTTCTCAGCACTGCCAAGAGGTACTGAAGGTTCCAAAGGCCCAGGCTGCACAAGCTGCGGGCGGGCCACAACATCCCTATCCCTCAGCTCCACTGTGGCAGCACTGAAGTTCCAAGACGGCTTCAGCCAGGCCAGCTTCCGGGTTGACACCCCTACTGTGACCTTCTGCCAAGCCAAGGCAATGCGGACGCTAGATTCACTTAAGGACTATAATTAATTAACAACTGTGGTGGTTCACTTAACAACAGTGGCAAGACAGGTCGTAAAATGGAGCAAAACCCACTTGCTTAGCAAACGTTGGCGTCAGTTATGCTTGTTAAGGACTACCTGTATATAAGGGTTATTTTATTTTCTGTGGGAACAGCGGGCTTTAATTGGAAAGTTATAGAAGGGAAGAAGGAAGGCAGGTTAATTCCCAGCGATGACCACACGTATTATTTTTTTAACCACGCGGCTCCACCCTTGTGTATCTGGAGGCCTTGCTGGCCCAGTGGCAACAGGCAACATGCCTATTTTGCATTGCATTGAAAGCATTTCCGAGTTCCACCTGAAAGTTAATTTTATTTCACTGTTTGCCTCCAGGTATTTATGGGTTTTGCAACTTCACCCTCCTCTAAATATTCCTAGCAGTTGGGTGTGGCAATCAGTCTTAATAAAAAATTCATAATGATACCCATCACACTATTTATGCCCCACAGTCTTTCGCAATAATAAAAACATAAGATTTGGTCCATTCCCTTCCTATCCCCAGGAAGGTATCCGTTGGGTCTCAGGTGATAATTCCAAAGGTTTGGGGTACAATCCCCAATAGGGTAGTAGATGCAGTTTTCTGTTGCCAAAGAAAAAGCAGCAATAACTTTCTCTCCTGGAAATCTACAAGAGGGCAAACCCTGGTTCTATAAATCGACTGGCTTAAGAGTCCAAAATTAAAATCCATAACGCACATTCAGAGTCAGTAAAGATTTGATAGTCCTCCCAAGATTGTTAAGTACACAAGGGGGGGGAGAAGGAATTTGGGGAGTTACAATCCTGATGCAGAGGGTAAGGGGTATCTAAGCAGATACAGATAGTCCTTGATTTACAACAGTTTATTTAGTGACCGTTCAAAGTTACAACGGCACTGAAAAAAGTGACTTTTTTACAGTTAAGACCATTTCACACTTACGACCTAAGGTCACGTAATCAAAAATTCAGATGCTTGGCAACTGGTTCATATTTATGACGGTTGCGGTATCTTTGGGGGTCATGCGAGCACCTTTTGTGACCTTCTGACAAGCAAAGTCAATGAGGGAGCCAGGTTCACTTAATAACTGTATCAAGAAAGGTTGTAAAATGGGGCAAAACTCGAGGAACCAATGTCTCACTTAGCAACAGAAATTTTGGGTTTGGTGGTGGTCGTAAGTCAAGGAATACCTATACCCGTGATGGCGAACCTATGGCACATGTGACCGAAGTAGCACGCAGAGCCATGTCGCCTGGCATGTGTGGCGCCGCCCGTTCCTCGTTCGGGTTTCTAGCACGCTTGCATGCGCGACGATCAGCTGGCCTTTGTGTGTGCGGCAGTGCCAGAAACTGGAAGAGTTGGTCTTCCGTTTTCTAGTGTGAGCATGCACGCCAGCCAGCTGATTGTCGCGCATGCATGCATGCAAGCCAGTAACCAGAAGACTAGCTAGCCGATGCACAAAAACCAGAAGTTCATTTTCCGGCATGCGCATGCGCCCAGGGCAGCTCCTCTTCCGGGTTGCAGGCCAGATGAGCGCACTCACGCGCCCCCTTTTCAGCACTCGGTGCCGAAAAGGTTGGCCATCACTGACCCATACTATCATGGAGAAGAGCTCTTTCTCACGTTATCGCTGGATCTGTGATCATTTATGTGATGGAAATTGGGGCTTTCTCTTAATCACCGCCTACCCCGATCTAAAAATTCCACAAACAGGATACGAAGCGAAGAGCTTCCTGTTGTTCAGACAGAGGTTTCAGGTGGAATGCTGGCATTTGGGAGATGCACACTTCCTTTAGTGTGTTCCAGATTTAACACTGATTTTATTCATGTCTTAATCCGGTAATGCAAGTCTCCGTGGCAGGGTTTCGCCCAAACGGTTGCATAAAAACATTTGAAATATCAGTAAACAGTAAACATCTGCAGTCGATTTTACAATTACTCCTGCAGCACATACAGGGGTGGGCTGCTGGGGGTTCGTAGGGGTTCGGGAGAACCTCTAGCTAAGATTCTGTGCAGTTTGAAGAACCCCCAAGTCCTACTCTTGGCTGGCCCTGCCCACCCCACCCTGCCCCTCCCAGGAGTCTCCATGCAGCCCATTTTGGATGCAGGTAAGTGGAGGGCGCGCGCAGAGGCTCGGGAAGGGTGAAAAACGGGCCTACCGGAAGTTTGGGAAGACCAGAAATAGGCCCGTTTCCGGCCTCCAGAAAGCCTCCGGAGCCTGGGGAGGCTATTTTTGCCCTCCCGGAGCCTCGAGGAAAGCCGGTGCAGGAAGCTGACTAGCCACACCCACCATGGCCACGCCCACCCAGCAACTGGGCAGAGAACCCATTGCTAAAAATTTTGAAGCCCACCCCTGAACACATATAATAAAAAAAGATGAATATGGCTAAACCTATGGAAGGTACAGTATCTTCTAAAAAGAAAAGGAACCGAACAGAAGGCAGGACAGACAGAATCATCACACAACCTGCGTGTTATAAACTAGTGACAATGCTCCATGAAGTATGTTTTTCATTCCTATGTCAAGCAATTCCCATGTGGTGGGCACAACTCCAGGTTACAAGATTACATATTACATGTCTGAACAGCAGCGAGGATTATATTCGCACCATACTGGAAAAATGAAGATATATCGCAAGATGAAGAGATAGTCAGGAAGATACTAATTAGATTGTGCAGAAATAGATAGATTGACATTGAAAATTAAACAGAAAGAAGATGTAGACTATTATCAGACATGGGATTCATTTTACCAATGGTTGGGGGTGGGGGAATGGGTGGAGATTAAGAATGTAAATTTGTATTGTTAAGCAAATGAAATACCCAGACAACCCAATGTTTATTAAGCACTAATAAATGTATTTAATAGAAATCAATTAATTTTTTAAGAGCACGTTTTTCATTCCTATGTCAAGCAATTCCCATATGGTGGGCACATCTCCAGGTTACAAGAAGAGAAACTGGAGATTATCTGAAGACGGGAAAAGAGATGATCAAACGCTGAGCAATCCAGTTGCAATGGGGAAAGGTTTCGCCTAGAGGAGAAAGGAGATTAAGAAGCAGGATAACCATCTTCAATAGTTGGCACTGGCAAATCTTCCCACAAAGTTGGAAAACAAACATGCTATAAGGATAGAGATGAAGATCCATGGAGATTCTCAGCCATCCAGGTCGTTTTTTCCTTGAAGAAGAAGTTTTGCTTCTCATCCAAGAAGCTTCGTCGGTTCCGGTGGGAGAGTGGGGACAATGAAACACTGTTCCCTTCTACCAAGATATTATTTTCTCCCCTGTCACCATCAACATTCAGCTACCATTCTTAATCTAGTAAATTTTCTAAATGGCCACTGATAAATAGTGGAATTGATACAATATGCGATTAGTAAAGTTGATTTGAAATTAGCTGTTTGTCAAGGAAGGCGCGTCTATTTTAAAATTTGATGGAATCATGAGAGAAGAGAGGAGAGGAGAGGAGAGGAGAGGAGAAGAGAGGAGGAGAGGAGAGGAGAGGAGAGGAGAGGAGAGGAGAAGAGAAGAGAAGAGA
Source organism: Diadophis punctatus similis (assembly GCA_023053685.1). Classification (NCBI taxonomy): domain Eukaryota; kingdom Metazoa; phylum Chordata; class Lepidosauria; order Squamata; family Dipsadidae; genus Diadophis; species Diadophis punctatus. The sequence goes on along the minus strand of JALIGW010000012.1, from coordinate 15,408,157 downwards.
AGAGAAGAGAACAGAAGAGAAGAGAAGAGAAGAGAAGAGAAGAGAAGAGAAGAGAAGAGTTGGAAGGGATCTTGGAGGTCTTCTAGCCCAACCCCCTGCTTAGGCAGGAAACCTTATACCATTTCAGAGAAATGGTTATCCAATCTCTTCTTAAAAAGACTGAATTGAAGTGCGTGATCAAATGAACGAAGAGCAATATTATTTCTTTCGTTCTAAATAAAACCCAAGTGGTATTAAGAGAAAATGTCAGACCCATTCATTCACAAGGAAAGTACTATCCTTTTAAACCAAAGGCTAGTTTCTTTCTTAAAAAAAACAACAACACCAAGTAAATCTTTTTGTTCATTTAGCCTAGTCACTATTTTCGGTTAAATATCCCTTATTTTCATTCAGTGCTTTCTGTTGTTATCTAAATGTCACCCAAAACATTGGACACAAAAGAGGCCAGGCATACTTATTAGCAAATGGATTAACATCCTGCTCAACTAAAGCTTATGTCTTAAGGCTCCAGTAGCCTGTTACATAAAGCATTTTTCTTCTTGCAACTGAAAGAGAGAGAGAGAGAGAGAGAGAGAGAGAGAGAGAGAGAGAGAGAGAGAGAGAGAGAGAGAGAGAGAGAGAGAGAGAGAGAGAGAGAGAGGAGAGACAGAGACAGAGACAGAGACAGAGACAGAGAAAGAAGGGGGAGAGAGAGAGAGAGAAAGAAGGGAGAGGAGAGAGAGAAAGAAGAGAGAAAGAAGGAAGATAGAGAGAGAGAAGAGAAGAGAAGAGAAGAGAAGAGAAGAGAAGAGAAGAGAAGAGAGGAGAGGAGAAGAGAAGAGAAGAGAAGAGAAGAGAAGAGGAGATGGATGCAGTTGATCAAACAGACAAGAAAAACTACGACTCGGGAATAAAAGCACAAGGAGACGCTGAATGGCCCCTCCCATAGGAAATAAATAGGAGCGGGAGTGGTGTTTGTAGGAGACAATTAGTTCATTAGTGTGAAGATTTGCTTATCTGAGAGACTCCTTGCCAAGTATTTCCTTGTACAGCCTTGCGTCAAGAAGCTATCGGCCTGGCAACTATCCAAGGACTGATAAGGTCTGTGTTTGCAATTCACCCTTGAAAGACTATTTGCCGGGACTTTGCTGGATGTGAATGCTAAGAATTCACGTTAGCCAAATAAAAGGGGTTTTTTTCGGGACAAGGAGTCTGTTTCGTGATTTGGTGAAGCCTAGGTCAAAACACTAAAAGAGCTACATTAATGACCGTGTCAACTAATCTTAAGTAGATCAAGAAACTGTTTTCTAAGGGCAAGAAAGAAATGTGCTTTACTTGATCTTCAGTTTAGGCCTCGAATTGAGTTCAGGAAGCCTGTAATGCCAAGCTTCTTGGTGGTGAAGGAAAAGTGGAGAATATCTATGGAGATTTTCAAGTCATGGTTGTCCCAAAAGTGCTTTTTTTTTTCAAAAGGCAACTGGACTTTGTTTTTCCTTGAAGACGTGTCACTTCTCATCCAATAAGCTTCTTCAGTTCAGGACCAAGCTTCTTGGATGACAAGTGACACGTCTTCAAGGAAAAGTGGAGAAATCAATTCTTTCAATATCTCCTTAATCAAACGGTCCTGTAGGTGTGAAGGTTAGCTCACCCATGAATGATGTTTGTCCATCGTATTTGAAGAAGACCTTAACATCTAACATAGACCTGAGTCGCCTGTGTGCAGGTCCGCAGCTACAGCTCCCAGTGTATCCACACCTGCTGCTTTGTCGCTCACCCATCGCCACAGGACTTTTCACAGGACTTGGGGGGGGGCAGGTCAAGACTTGCGCGTGAATTGGATTAAAGTGAGGGAGAGGTGCGCATAGTCAGCCTCACTCTCTCTTCCCAGATTCCATCTTGCTCCCAATAGCAGGACAAGAGTTGAGACAGTTGGAGATGGGCTGAGCGCAGTGGTTGACCAGGGCGTCTTTCGTGTCTTGCCGTGCTTTTAGCGTACCACATCGCTTGCAGAGACCGCCTTCATGACCGTTGTCCTATTCTAGTAGATTTCATCCGCTCAGTCCGCCGGAATCTGTCTTCACATGCTCGGGATAGACAAGTCCCTATCTCACCGAACGTCGATGACCCAACGGCTACTCTCAACCTGGTTTGGCCAGCCTGTCGAAGCTGTTGCCCGGGGTGTGACCGCTGTGCATGCTACAGCTGCTAGGAGCCACAGGTGAGAGCTGAGTGACAGGTGGGGACCAAAGGTGAATGAGCTGCTCTAAAAGCTGCCCTAAAATGAGCTGCTGTAAAAGGACACGACATGCCCCTACACCAGAGGTGCTACCCCTCCCTGAGCACCCCATACACCCCATTCACCCATGAATAAGCTGAACGTGGCCATCTCCTATGATGTCCAGGGAACCGTTGAGGGTCAAAGTAGAACCTATCAATAGCTACGCGACAGCCGATGTACATATTTTAGTTCCTTTCGGTAGTCGGCAGCATTTCCAAGGTGTGATTGCAACAAGAGATTCCAGCAAAAGTTGACTTTCTGGAGGAAGACACCTCAAGGATATCATGCCACTGTGACAGTCTAATCCAAGGGTGTCCAACTTTGGCAATTCTAAGACTTATGGACTTCAGCTCCCAGAATTCCCCAGGCAGCCACGATACACCTCCATGCTGGCTCGGGAATTCTGGGGGTTGAAGTCTACAAAGGTCAAAGTTGCCAAGGCTGGACATTCCTGATCTAAACAGAACACAACTGCTCAAATTCAAGCATCGTCAGAGCTCTAAACAGCAGCTTAGCTGCTTTCTGGTTTGCTTCTGCCGGTTTCTTCTTCTTGAGATCTTTCAAATCCACCATGTATTCATTAAACTGCAGTAAAGTGTCCATGCTCAACAGCTACTTGTTATAGGAAATGTTCTGTGTGTTTTTTCCCCCTTCTTCTCTCTACCTCCCTCCATCTTTGCACAGAATGTTCCGCGAGATCCGTCAACAGTCGAAAAACAACAGTCCCTAACTGGGTCATTTCGAACAACTTTGCTTCTCCTGTTATTCAGAACACCGAATTCTGCTCGCTTTGGACCCAGTGCCAAGCTAGCTTGAGATAGGAATGGGGTTTTCAGCCCTCCCACCCGTCAGGGAACATGATTTGCTGCCATGAGGTCATGCTCATTTGCTTCGATGGCTTTAAAAGACTAAGCGGTATCCTTGGGAGGTCAGGATTCATTAGCCATAACTAGATTTGGGCCTCTGTTTTTAGCAGCAAAGAAACTCTGAATAGCACACCAGATTAGGAGGATAAATGAGGGGAACTGGAGGGAGGCATTGAAAGGAGGAGAAGATGCTTCTGTTTTCATCCTGGGGGGGGAAATGTCTTTTTCTTTGTTGTCTTTGATCTCCATCTTATTAACAAGCATCCCCTAATTTGCCAACCAAGTCTAGAAAACCAGAGAAAATTTATAGTTAATCACATTAAAGTGGTTAAGATACATACACACAGCCTCTCTCTCCCACCTTTCTCTTTCTACCTCTCTCCCCCTCCCTCTTTCACTCTCTCTTTCTCTGTCTCTTTCTGTCTCTCTATCTATCTTTCTCTCTCTTTCTGTCTGTCTGTGTGTGTGTGTGTGTGTGTGTGTGTGTGTGTGTGTGTGTGTGACGGTGTGATTTATTGCCTGTTACGTGTATATGCAGGGAGATGCATCCCTATCTAATATAATGGTTTATTCCTGAGCACGTGAGTGATATGTTCTTGTACGCATGTGTGCATTCCAAACTCCATCCTTCATTCTTCTTCTGGCTTCCGGTGAGGGAAGTCGCATTTTATAGCAGAGATGTAAACAAATGAGTTTTATTGTTTTTGTACCGAAATAAATATTTTAATTAGAACTTTAAACTACGGTTTCATTTCTAATGTCTGAATTCCGGGGAAAAGATCAAACATCACCTCTGTGAGATTTATTCTCACTCCGTCAGTGTGTCTCTGTCTCTGTCTCTCTCTGTCTCTCTCTGTCTCTCTCTGTCTCTCTCTCTCTCACACACACACACACATCAGCGGTGGATTGCTCCCAGTTTGGTCCAGTTCTGCGAACCGGTAGCGCCGGTGGCAGGAGGCTCTTACCACCTGCCCGGGACACTTCCGTGCACGCTTCTGCGCCCGCGAACTGGTAGCAATGGGTTTTAGAACCCACTACTGTTAAGGAAGGATAAACTTCGAACGGTCCGATTGCTACCATGTCGAGGATGAGAATAAAATCTCATAGAGGCAATTTGGATCTTTACTTGGAATTCCGACAGTTAGAAATAAAGCCGAGATTAAAAGTCTAATAGAAAATATTTATTTTAGTACAAAAACAATAAATCCTGAATAATTACATCTTTGCTAAGAAAACACGACCATTCAGGTCAAGAGCCATGTCAGAAGAGAATAATGGTGACTTAGGAATGTAGACATGCGTAAAAAGCATATCACGTGTTCCGCTTGTATTGGAATATACCATAATATTAGATAGGGGTGCATCACCCTGCATAGACATACAACTGACAATATTCACTACGTGACAACTACTGACACATATACTGGAAGAGGAAAGATTGCAGCATTTGGGACTTTCTACCTCACTGAAAAGGTAGGTAAGTGAAGACACAAAACCAGACGTGTGTAATAATTTTTTTTTCTCCCTTCCTTGCAATATTTAAACTCAGTCACCCATAGAATCCAACCGTAGGGAAATTCACGATCGATAAAAGCTAAGCACTTCCTTGCATGAGGCATACTTGAGCAACGGATACTTCAGCACGGTGCCCTTATTTTAAGCAATACCTGTTTAAATTCTGCAACTTCTCACCATCTGTTCTGGGGTTGGCCACCATTGTTAATAAGACAACCGGGCCATCATCAGCTACTAATCTCAATGGCAGAATCAGAATTATATATTAGACCACTTTTTTTTTCAAAACTTGGCAACTTTGAGATGTATAGTCCTCAACTGCAGAATTCCCCAGCCAGCAAAGCTGCCAACTTAGAAAATATTTGAAGTGGCAAACGAGATTGTTTAAGTACACAAGACGAAGCAAAGGAGACCCTCGTTTGTTCTTTAGATGCAGGGCCTCAAAGTTGTTTCCCATGGCAGTTTTGAAGGATTGTTCAAAAAGGATTGAAGCAAAACACTCTTTGAAGCTTTGCATGGACGTCAAACATGCCAAGAGGTTCCAGGATCCACCTGGTTGGTGACAGTTCACGATGGAAGCATTAATAAGTCTTTGCCTGAAACCACCCCGCCCCACTCCCCCTTAATACAGGTCGTCCTCGGCTTACAGCAGTTCATTTAGTGACCAAAGTTACAACAGCACTGAAAAAAAGTGATATTCATATTTTCTTTTTACGACCCTGTAATCCCTTTTGTTCTGGATGGAGTCAGGGTGACTGAACAGAGCTGAGCATTTACCAGCCGGATGCCCTTCCTGATGCCTACGGGGAGTTCACAGCACATATTTTCTCTTTGCGCCCTGATAAGAGAAACTTCTGCCCGCTGCCTAGGATTGAACTCTCAACCTTCCGAGTGGGAGGCCAGCATCTTCACCTCTAGGCCACCAGGCTGCTCTCCAGCTCTGGATTGACATTGCTTTGCTGAAGTTGGCTTTTATTATTCTTGTTTCCATTATTCTATGTTTTCTATACAGTAGCCCTCGATTTGCAACAGTTCATTGAGTGACCGTTCAGAGTTACAACAGCACTGAAAAAAGCAACTGACGACCATTTTTCAGAGTTACGACCCAACCATGGTTGGCAACTGGTTCATATTTATGACGGTTGCAATATCCGGGGTCACGTGATCCCCTTTTGCGACCTTCTGACAAGCAAGCTCCATGGGAAACCAGATTCCCTTAGACCGCTGTGTCACGAACTTAACAAATGCAACGATTCGCTTAACAATGGGGGGCAAGAAAAGTCGTAAAATGGGGCAAACTCCCTTAGCAACATAAATGTTGGTCTCAACTGTGGTCGCAACCCGAGGACTCTTCTCTGTACTGTTTGATTTTACATTTAAAAGGTGCCGGTCCCTCGCAGCTAAAGTTAAGAACGTCTGAGAAGGGTTTTTTTTTTTTTTTTGCAAAACTGCAGTATCGATTTCACCAGTCAGTATCCGTGTTGCTCCATCGTCCCAGCCTTTCCCCAAATCTAAACAATTGAAGCATCACGTGTCAAGTTTCCGCACAGGGTTTATGCCGTCTAGACTGACTGCACCACCCTCCCTTCCCCCTCCCCGCCCCTCCCTTTCGCCCCTAATGCTATTTTCATACAGGCATAATCTCCAACCTGAAATTGCACGATGCCTCATGTGGCTTCAAAGTATAGTTTTTGCAACAATTAAATTAAGCCCCTGGAAAGTATGCCTAACCCGAAATTGCTAGGCAATTAACATTCTCCATTTTCAGAAAACTGCTTAGTTATCTGTGGCCTAGTTACAGCACAAACGAAGGAGCCAAAAAGTTCCGGGCATTGCTTGCTCTGAAAACAGCCTCGTTCTCCCCATCCAATAAAGGGGACCTTTGGAAAGATTGGGGGGAGGGGGAGGGAAAGGCAGATTCTTGCATAACCTCATGAGATCACAACGAATCAAGACGGTGCCCAAGTTCATCCTTAGGTTCCTTTTCAAGGAAATTTTCAGTTCCATCTCAAAGGAAAACCAAAACAACAAAAATAAACAGAAGCATTTATTATGGAGATTTATTATTGCCAGACAGACAATTTATAACAGCTCTGGGATGAAATGTGTGTGTGTATGTATGTATGTATGTATGTATGTATGTATGTATGTATGTATATATATATATATATATATATATATATATATATATATATATATATATATATATATATATATATATATATATATATATATATATATATATATATATATATATATATATATACATACAATATATATATATATATTGTGGCCTATAGGTTAATCTTCTGACTTTCAAGCAGACTGCCCAGGTTCAATTCCCACTACGGGTATGGCTATCTGATGAGAGCAAAATAGCTCGAAATAGATCTATAATAGTTTCCCTTTATTTTCATTTATCAGCAAAAAATGTTACACACATAGACAATATAGTTTGTCGACTATAGAAAGCTGCCTGGATGGTCCCAGGAGGGGCTGAAAGGCAAAAGGAAGCTGTGATGTTTCCTTCCATACACCAGGATGACTCGACAGAATAAACATATATAACCCTTTCCTGGTGAAGAGCTGATTGGGAATAGAACCTTGTGGCCTATAGGTTAATTTTCTGACTTTCAAGCAGACTGCCCAGGTTCAATTCCCACTACGGGTATGGCTATCTGACGAGAGCAAAATAGCTCGAAATAGATCTATAATAGTCTCCCTTTATTTTCATTTATCAGCAAAAAATGTTACACACACATATATACACTTTTATATATATTGGTATGCCTATTGTTAATGACAATGCAAGGCTGCTGTGTCCCCAACTGTAGATCCGGGATCTACCTGGATTAACAGGGCTATGCTGGCCAATAGTGATGCTTTGTGATGGAGATCAGAATTGTTCCAGGACTCATTTGCAAACGTCACAGAGAGGTTCAGTTGAGGTTTGTTCCGCCCGCAAAGCTAGAGAACGGTGAATGGGAACATTAGAGCTGTTTTAAAGCGACTTCCTCAAGAGTTTGGAACCATCTGGTTTGGTCCTTGATCAAAAATTGGAATTTTTTTAAAAAAGCTCTTTGGGCAGAGTTTTCTCCAAGTTGGCACCTTCCGGTATATAAGTCTAAATGCTAAATGCTAATGCTAATCTGGCTTCCCCATTGACTTGGCTTGTCAGAAGGTCGCAAAAGGGAATCACGTGACCCCGGGCCGCTGCAACCATCATAAATTTGAGTCACTTTGCCAAGCGCCCCAATTTTGACCACGTGACCAAATGGGGATGCTACAACGGTCATGTGAAAAACGTTCGTAAGTCACTTTTTTTCAGTGCCGTTGTAACTAAGTGAACTGTTATAAGTCGAGGACTACCTATACAGGTGGTTGACAATCTGCATGCATTTACAACAGTTGCAACATCCTGGGGGTTGTGTGATGGCCTATGCAACCTTCCCAGCCAGTTTCTGACAAGCAGTCAATGAGAAAAACCGGATTCGCTTAACGGCAGCCATGTTTCACTTTAATAAGCAGCGATTCGCTTAACGAATGTGACGAAAACGGGCCCGATTCGCTGCCTTGCTTAAAATGAAAATTCTGGCTCCGATTGTATTGATAAATCAAGGAGCCCTTGTCTGAAAGAAACTGAACAGGCCTCGAAGCAATGTTCTGTAAACAAGCCTGCTTTTCCCCATGAGGGTTGAAATCAATTGCTGGACCCTGGTTAAAAAATAATAATAATAAACCTGAGGAGCACATCTGTCCCGACCTGTTCTCTAGAGCAGAGGTCTCCAACCTTGGCAACTTTATGAGGTGTGGACTTCAATTCCCAGAATTCCTCAGCCAGCATGGCTGGCTGAGGAATTCTGGGATTTGAAGTCCACACCTCATAAAGTTGCCAAGGTTGGAGACCTCTGCTCTAGACCACAGCTAGGATACTGCATCCAGTTTTGGTCATCACGCTGTTGATGGGAGCATTTGCACTTGGAATGGTGCTCGGATTCAGTTCAATGCAGGGTTGCTTAAGAGATTACAATGATTCCCAAACCAATAAAATGCTTCCCCTCCCATTGTTATCTTGGCATTTTTCAAGGCAACATCAATGGGGTGATTTTATTCCACTGTTCAGACAGGATGCAGTGCCATCTCAATGTCTGGCACGGGACAGATTTCAGAATGTTAAGGAAGTGACCTTGAGGTTGAAGGCCCTTATCTAGACATTGTACGCCAAAGAAACCTGATAGAAACACATCTTGATAATCCGCCACGTTCCCCGTCCTGTCACTTCACCTTTGCCCAGTTTTAAGGGAGACTTTTTTTTGGGGGGGGGGGGGGGAAGAAACATAAAAACAAGCTGCAACACATCGGCAGTTCATCAAGAGCGCCCTGCGGAAAGACAGAAGAGAACAGGGGTTGCAACGTTAAGACAAGGCAGGGGAAACGGTGAATTGATGTCAAAACTCAGCTCCCTGCAGGAAGGGTGGTATGGATAGACCTGGAATGAGTCCCTCGGGAGTAGGGTGGCATAGAAGAACAAACAAACAAACAAACAAACAAACAAACAAACCAAGAAAGAAAGAAAGAAAGAAAGAAAGAAAGAAAGAAAGAAAGAAAGAAAGAAAGAAAGAAAGAAAGAAAGAAAGAAAGAAAGAAAGAAAGAAAGAAAGAAAAACCCTGGATAAGCCCAGGGTAGGAGCCGACCAGACTGAGCCCGAAGGAGGGAGGGGTCAAACATATCATCAGTCTCGAGTTTCTTCATGCCCACAAGAGATCTAAGTCCAGTCCACCTTGAATTCCTTCTGTTCTTAACTCCCGCTCATTTCCCTTGGCCGCTAGTAGTTCAGATTCTTGTAGAGAGCTTAAACTTACAATAAATCTTTATATTGTACACATTTGAACTGTCTGGACTTCCTGATCTCCCGGGTGCTTAATCCTAATGAAGGATAGGCTGTCTGCTCCCTCTAGCTCTTCCTCTACTACAGGAAGCCCACCAACTCCCATCAGCTTCTCCACAGGGTCAATTCATCAGCCCCTTTGAAGGATTAGACCTTTTCATTTCCATCATAGTCTTCAGCTGTAAACTGAATCATCCTAGTTAACACTCAAGAACTGGTTTGTAAACCTGTATTTCCTTTCCTCCCTTCTCTTTCCTCCCACGTTATGTCCTGTAAATTGACCTTTTCCAACCGTTGTACGCAAGCTGCTTCTGAAGGCTTTCTGGCTGGGAAGAATAAAACATGTTTTAAATACAGGTAGTCCTTGTTTAACGACGGCCTAGTTTAGTGACCATTCGCACTTGCAACGGTAAGACGCAATTTGGCAAACCAATCCTTACAGTTAACAGTCATCAATCATCCATGAAGAAATGATTCTGAACAGTTCAAACCCAGAGCAGAAAAAAATTGAGGTCAGTAAGACACCAAAGGCAACCCCAAAAATAAGATTCTTTTTTGCTCACTCTCAACCTGCACAGAAAGATGTGAGATGGTTTAGGGCAGCGTTTCTCAACCTTAACTGAGAAGGTTATGAGTCGAGGTGGCGCAGCGGTTAGAGGCAGGTACTGCAGGCCACTTTAGCTGACTGTGATCTGCAGGTTAGCGGTTCAAATCTCAGCGGCTCAAGGTTGACTCAGCCTTCCATCCTTCTGAGGTAGGTAAAATGAGGACCCAGATTGTTGGGGGCAATGTAAAATATATACATTGCTTACTGGTGTAAACCGCTTAGAGAGTGCTTGCACTGTGAGGCGGTATATAAATGTCACTAATAAATAAATAATAAATAAATAAATAAATAAACTCCTTTTAAGATTTGTGGATTTCACAACTCCCAGAATTCTCCAGCCTGCATGAGGGTTGAAGTCCGCATATCTTAAAGTTGATCAGTTGAGAAACACTAGTTTAGGGTAAGGTTTGCATGAGCTTTTCCTACAAAAAGACTCCAAATCCGGTAAGAGTTGATATATCTGGAGAGGAGGAGAATTTCACATCCCTTCAATCTATTCATCACATTACCAGGTCAAAATTCTAACAAGTTACAGAGCGCTTTTTTTTTTAATTTTTGGAGAAAAGAAGGGAAGGGAAAAAAAATCCCTAAGGGAACGCATGACCTTTCCAACGGCTGTGCAATGACACACGGAAAAGTCACAAGGAGTTTCTCATGGATTGTAATTGCTCACAAATTTGGAGTAAATTAGACTGGTGAATGCATCCGTCTAAATTTGACCCCCAAATTAAAAAAAAAAGAAAAGAAAAAAGAGGAAAGGGGGGAAAAAGCAAAGTTTTGGATAGGCTACTGGGAAACTGAGAAAACCTCATCAGAGAGTTCAAGAAAATGACTGTGGTTTGGCCTAAACGATGAAGGAGCCGAGAATAATGGTTTAATACAGGGGAAGGGGATGGCTTAGCATTACATAGGATTTTTTTGTGGCCAGACATTGGCGATGCTCTTTCTGAAAAAAGCCAAGGGGAGCCATTATCCCTTCACTGCTACAGTTAGAATATAGAACACTGAATCATAGGGCTAGAAGGAACCTCAAGAGGTCTTCTAGTCCATCCCTCTTCTCAAGGCAGGACACCTTACACCATTTGGGTCAAATGATTGATTGATGCCTTCCCTTTCTCCCATCCTTCTGACAGTCCTCAAACTCCGACCAGGTTTTTTATGTTCCATCATCCCCAACCAACAAATATCCTGCCTGGGGCTGAGAGAAGCTAGAGAGGCGCAGGTACACCCCGTCTTTGGCCAAAGTGAACAGAAAGTCAAAAACATCTCAGGAAGTTTTTCTGGGTACAGCTAGCTCTCGACTTATGGCCGTAATGGTGTCTGCCCATCCTGGTCGTTAAGTGACAATGGTAGAACACTTATCTCAGACGAAAGATTCACTGCTTAAAAATGGTCACCGAACGCACACATGAATCCCGCGACACTAAAAAAAAGAATCCCACAAAAAGTTTTATTCACATTAATATTATTAATGCAAGCATCGCTCCCACCCCAATCTTCACGGAATCTACTTACACATGGTTGGAAAAGAACAATATAGCCTCTATATATTTTTTTTAAAAAAAAACAACAACTATCACCTAAGTTCAGAGTCCATGCCCTTTACACATCCTCATCTTCATCATCACTGATCACATATTTCTTCTGCTTCTTGCTGACCTTCTCGTCATCTTCGGCTTTTCTCTTACCCGAAGGCTCACCCTCCTGCAATTTAAAGAAAAGAAAAGAAATTTCAGACACACGACAAAATTTGGGGAGGAAATTCCTGCTCAATCTATTTCCTTAAGTACATTTTTCAAGAGGCAACTGGATTTTCTGGTTTTTCTTTGAAGAGGTTTCGCCTCTCATCCGAGAAGCTTCTTCAGCTTCTTGGATAAGAAGCTGAAGAAGCTTCTCGGATGAGAGGCGAAACCTCTTCAAAGAAAAAAAACCCAGAAAGTCCAGTTGCCTCTTGGAAAAAAGCAACTTTGGGACAACCATGACCCGGATGACTGAGAATCTCCCTAGACATTCCTTAAGTACAGGTTGCCCTCGAGTTACGACCATAATTGAGTCCAAATTTATGTTGCTAAGTGAAACATTTAAGTGCTTTTGCCCCATTTTACGACTTCTCTTGCCACATTTGTTTAAGTGAATCACTGGAGCTGTTAAATGAATAACATGGTCGTTAAGTGAATCTGGCATCCACGTTGACTCTGCTTGTCAGAAAGTCGTAAAAGGAGATCACGTGATCCCGGGACACTGCAGTCGTCATAAATGTGAATCAGTTGTCAAGTATCCGAATGTAAATCACATGACCATGGGGATGCTGCAATGGTCATTAAGTGTGGAAAACGGTCCTAAGTCGCTTTTTTCAGTGCCGTTGTAACTTTGAACGGTCACTGTGAACTGTTGTAAGTTGAGGACTCCCTGTATCCTGAAACAAACAATTTGTGTGGGAACTTTACCTTTAGCCAGAGATGAAAAAGAAAATCACTTGTGTGTGAATATGAAATTCAAGCATGCCAAAGACACAGAATGGGCTGCCACAAGATATTAAAATTGAAATACCGTATTTTTCGGAGTATAAGACGCACCTTTTTCCTCCCTAAAAGAGGCTGAAAATTTGGGTGCGTCTTAAACTCCGAATGTAGCTTTTTTTTTTCCAGCCCTAACTAGGTGCTAACAGATCTTCCCAGCTCTTACCTTGCAGGCTTTTTCATTGTTACTTTCTCCAAAGAATGTTTTTCCAGCCCTAAGTCTTTGCAGAATTTTTTTTCATTGCTCTACTTGCTCCGAATAAGTTTTTTTCTAGCCCTAACCAGGTGCTAACTATCTTCCCAGCTCTTACTGGCTTGCAGGCTCTTTCATTGTTACTCTCTCAGAAGATGGTTTTTTAAAGTCCTAACCAGGAGATAAAATAATGTGCTGAAGCTGCTCCGAATAAGTTTTTTTCTAGCCCTAACCAGGTGCTAACGATCTTCCCAGCTCTTACTGGCTTGCAGGCTCTTTCATTGTTACTCAGAAGAAGGTTTTTTTAAGTCCTAACCAGGAGATAAAATAATGTGCTGAAGCTGACCAGACTAAGGACGCTAGCCAGATGAATACCTGGTAGGCAGATTGTTTTCCCCTATTTTCCTCCCCAAAAACTAAGGTGCGTCTTATACTCCGGTGCGTCTTATACTCCGAAAAATACGGTATATTCTTCAGAGTGGGAATACCTTTTCTAATTAAATATAAGGTCCTTAGGGTGAAATAACTTGGCAATTAGATTTATTAACTCCTTACAGCTTTAAGTAGATATAAATTCTGAAATAATGACAGCAATTTTGCAAGTTGAGCTGGGGGCCGAGTTTCTCCCCTATTTCTCTAATACATGTGATACAACCCTCTGAATTCAGATGGTTGCCTTCCAGATCAATACATTTTTTTTCTAGATTCTTATGAATATCTTGAAAAATTCAAAGGTTCTCCCACTGCAACCAGTCTCCCAAAGCAATCCTCCTGAATTATTTTTAGGCAACCAGCGACGACTTATGATTAAAAGGATGCTCTTATAAAAAACGCAAATGTCTGGACATGCCACAACATTTGTGTCACATGTGCTGTGTTTTTTTTTTAATGCTGAAGCGCCACTCTGTGGTGAAGTTGAAAAACACTCAAAGTGAACAGCTTGATAGCTTGAAAAAGAGAGAAAAAAAACAAACTGTTTTTTCATTATGTTATTACAAACTGGGCAACTTTAAGACTTGTGGACTTCAATTCCCAGAATTCTTCAGCCAGCATAGTGAACACCAAAAGTAAATGCTAGTGTAAAAGGCCGAAAATGTGGGCTAGTTGTGGAGTACTCAAAATGCAATTCTGTGACTGCAGTGTGGTGTGTGTGTGTGTGTGTGTGTGTGTGTGTGTGTGTGTGTGTGTGTGTGTGTGTGTCTGTTGGAACTTTGAATCCAGATCATAAGTAGCCCTGGAGAGGTGCGTCATAACTCTGAATGGTCACTAAGGGACTGGTTATAAGTCAAGGATTATTTGCACACATATTTATTTATGGCCTTTATTATTTTTAATCAATGATACAGGTGGATCTAAATCAGAGGTGGGGAATGGAACCATGGCCCCTTTATGACTTGTGGACTTCAACTCCCAGAATTCCTGAGCCAGCATTAGTATAGCTGGCTCAGGAATGTTGGGAGTTGAAGTCCACAAGTCGTAAAAGGGACTTCGTTCCCCACCCCTGATCTAAATGATGTCAATTAGCTTGACTGTCCAGAAAGACTTCGAAAAATGACATACTTGCTTGTTATTTCAGGGGTGACTGGTTTCAAATTTGGTCAGATTGTCCTTTAAATGAAAGTTTCACTGTACATCAATCAACCCAGAAATTGACATATCCAGTTATGGGCCAACTATTAACTGGTGTCCAGCTCCGTCTGGATTCTCTCACCTCATCACTGTTGAGTTTCTTCGCTTTGAGCAACCTCTGTGCTTTCTCCTCATCCGAACCGTCGTCACTGTCTGAAGAATAAATCCGAGCGCGCTCCTCTGGAAGAGAAAATATGCATTACACGCCAAAGTCCAGGCTGGAAAACAAACCTTAGATCTGTCATGTAGTGAATATTGTCAGTTGTATGTCTATGCAGGGTGATGCACCCCTATCCTAATATTATGGTACATTCCAACATGAGCAGAACACGTGATATGATGCGCATGTGTGCATTCCAAAAGTCACCATTATTCTCTTCTGCCTTAGCTGTTGACCTGAACGGTCGTGTTTTCTTAGCAAAGATGTAATTACTCAGGATTTATTGTTTTTGTACTGAAATAAATATTTTCTATTAGACTTTAATCTCGGCTTTATTTCTAACTGTCTGAATTCCAAAAAAGATCTAAATCTCCTCTATGAGATCTTATTCTCATTTCAACAAGATCTCCTGAGTGCAGCTTAGAAACTGGACATTAAAGAGCAGGTTGGAATAAGCAACGGCGGAACCCTCGCTGCGCTACCCGGCGTGGAAAATGTCCACAAAGCAAATGTGATGAACGATACCGATAAGCTTATTTGTACAAGCGAACGCTGCGCAGTGCAAAAAGGAGAAAGAACAAGGGAAAGCAAACACACGGTGTGAAGAGAACAAAACAGAAGGTGCAAATTAAAAGCATAAAACCCAGCTGCCGTGTTTGCAAAAAGCAAACGGCTATTAAGAAAGAGGACAGATGACCAAGTGAGCTGTAGGCCGTTAGATAAGCTCAAGGCTTCCCCAACTTGGCAACTCTCTCTCGAGGTACTGGACTAGCCATACTGGCTTCGGTACTGGGAGTGGTGGGCTGGAAGCAGGAGGGTAGGAGAAGGATACCTCGGATCCCGCCTTTGTATCGGTTCTTGATGGCTGCCAGGCTGATAGCCTCTTCTCCTTCTTCTTCTTCATCGTAGCGGTCGGGCTCCAAGTAACTGGCGCTCAGGCCTCGTTGGTGCTGTTTCTCGCGCATCCTTCTCTGCTGGGATTCCCTACGGATAGACGCTCGCAGCCTCTCCTCCTCTTTCTGCAGGAGAGAAGAACAGAAGCCAGAGAGGTTGTCTTGGGTTTCTGTGCTGGGGACTGAATCCGGAAAGCCCAGATTAAAATCATTAACCATAGCGATCTCTGAACTGGAGCCACTCTGCTCAGCCCACCCTTGCTCACAAGTACCACTGTGCAAATAAAATTTATTGTTCATTTGTTTGATGCTTTTATCCCTCCTTTATTACGTTGTACGTCACTCATCAGACCTCACACTCCTTCCTCCTCCTGTTTTCCCCACGACAACAACCCTGTGAGGTGGGTTGGGCTGAGAGTGAGTGAGGCTCAAAGTCACCCAACTTCATGCCCAAGGAAGGACTAAAGCTCTCAGACGTCTGCTGATTGGCCCAAGGTCATCCAGTCAGCTTTCATGCCTAAGGCGGGACTAGAACTCATTATCTCCTGGTGATTGGCTCATAGTCTCCCAGCTGGCTTTCATGCCTAAGGCGGGACTAGAACTCATTGTCTCCTGGTGATTGGCCCAAAGTCTCCCAGCTGGCTTTCATGCCTAAGGCGGGACTAGAACTCATTGTCTCCTGGTGATTGGCCCAAAGTCTCCCAGCTGGCTTTCATGCCTAAGGCGGGACTAGAACTCATCGTCTCCTGATTTCTAGGCCAGCGCCTTAGCTACAAAATAAAGGCAGAATTCTACCTGTGCTGTATTTCAGATCAGAAACAAAACAGGCAAAAGCAAGGAAACTGTGCCTGGGAGTACATCAATTGATGCATTTAACAAGCCTTTATTCTTTTTTTTTTTTGAAGCTGCTCACTCAGCATGCCACAAGGAGCATATTCAGCAACGTAGGGATCTTAATTCTATGATAGCTTAGGTCCCTTTAACGCTATGGAGATCAAAGATCATCAGATTTTGAGCAGCAAAGCCAAGAAACAAGGCAGCCAAAATTTACAGGTCCGACTACAGAAGAGAGAAAGGGAGAGTTTAAGGATGAGGTTTAATTAATGTGTACCTTAATCATTTCTGTGCGTTGGGACTCGGGATCGCGACCAGCCATTGGCAGAATACGGATTTTCTGCGTCTTCGAACATCGGTCTGCCAATGAGAGGGTCATCTTTCTGTGCGTGGCGCTGTCTGTGGAGTGTGGCCTGCGAGAAATGAACCAAGTTACAATAATACTTTGCTTAGGGAAGGTGCCTTTTGAAAGAAAAAGGACAAGGTGCCATCAAATATTCACACACTTACCGGAAGGTCAGTTTGGTCTTGAAGACGGCCTGTCCCTGAAGTCCTGTTCCTTGTCTGATGAAGAGATGGTTATGGTCTCCCTGCAGGGGGGCTTTGTACACATCGAAGACTTCGTTCCCCAAATGTAAGGACATGCTTCAAAAAGAGAGGTTGATTAATCGACCGATAAACTGATCAAGGAGAGAAGCAACTTAGAACTATGGAGGAATTTCCTGTCAGTTAGAACAATTAATCAGTGGAACAGCTTGCCTCCAGAAGTTGTGAATGCTCCAACACTGGAAGTTTTTAAGATGATGTTGGGTAACCATTTGTCTGAAGTGGTGTAGGGTTTCCTACCTAATAGTTTCCCTTCCAACTATTCTATTCTATTCTATTCTATTCTATATTCTATTCTATTCTACTCTACTCTATATTCTATTCTATTTTTCTATTCCATATTTTCTATTCTATTCTATTCTACTCTATTATTCTATTTTATTCTATTCTTCCATTCAATATTTTTTTATTCTATTCTATTCTATTCTACTATTCTTCCATTCCATATTTTCTTTTCTTTTTTCTTTTCTTTTCTATTCTATTCTACTCTATTATTCTATTCTATTCTATTCTATTCTATTCTATTCTATTCTATTCTATTCTATTCTATTCTATTCTATTCTATTCTATTCTATTCTATTCTTCTATGCTATTCTTCCATTCCATATTTTCTCTTTTTTCTTTTCTTTTCTATTATTCTATTCTTCCATTCCATGTTTTCTATTCTATTCTATTCTATTCTATTCTACTCTATTATTCTATTCTATTCTTCCATTCCATATTTTCTTTTCTTTTTTCTTTTCTTTTCTTTTCTATTCTATTATTCTATTCTTCCATTCCATGTTTTCTATTCTATTCTATTCTATTCTATTCTATTCTATTCTATTCTATTCTATTCTATTCTATTCCTAAATTAGTTGGTGCAATTCAAGACAATCTCAAGTTTTCCCCGCCTTCAATTAATGGGACCAAAGAACTGAAACCAAGAGGAAACTCACACCTAAGAACAACCCCTTCTACCCTCCACCCCCCCGAACGTGTTTTAAGCTTAGCAGTTTTCCAAGTGTCAACTTACCTCCCATCAGACCACTTGACGATCCGGGCATTACTTTCTCGGATCTCCTGACCTTCTTCATCTCGGCGAGTTCGCCAACGTATTGTGTTCTCCACCTTTCAAGGCACAAAAGTATACAAAAGAGGATTGCAGTCAAGGAGCAAAGACGATGTCCACGCAGCCAGGCAAGCAAAGTACGGGGAAGAGGAACGCCCGGAATTCAAAAGCCCTACCTTCAGTTTTAATCTCGTCCTGCCTTCTTCATCCAGCATCTCCTCGTCTTCAAATTCATCCTCGTAATACTGAGGATCGAAAGGCCTGTGGGACAATAAGAAGATTGCACAAAATCCAGTCAAGAGTTTTCTCACTCTAGGCCAGGGGGTGTCAAAACTCGATTTCATTGAGGGCCACATCAGGGTTATGTTTGACCTCAGGGGGCCGGGGTGGCCATGGCCAAGGCCAGCTCGACGTTACTCGTGTCAGGGGCGCCTGTAGTGACACCGAGCACTCTGTTAGCAAAAACGAGCACCCGAGCTCCGTTTTCAGCTGCGACAGCCTCCTGCAACCAGAGGTGGGTTCCTACCGGTTCGGACCAGTTCTATAGAATAGGTAGTAACTTGGCGGCCTGGGTCACTGGAACCAGCAGTGACCCAGGCCTGCCACGCCCCCAAGCTGGTTCTCTCAGCTGCGCCATAGGTGCCGCCATCTTTTTTTTGCTTCTGCGCAGAAGCCTTTTTTTTTTAGAACTGCGCATGCGCGCGTGTGCGTTCCTGAGCAAACCGGTAGTAACACAATCCGGAACCCACCCATGCCTGCAACCCTCTGCCAGCAAAAACAGAGCTCGGGAGGGCCGCACGCGGCCCTTCTGAGCTCCGTTTTTACTGGCAGAAGCACCGCAGGCTGGTCCTTCGCTGTTTCCAGGGTGGCCTTGCGGGCCAGATCTAAGTAGCCCCCAGGCCGGATCGGGCCCCCGGGCCTTGAGTTTGACACCCCTGCTCTAGGCACAAATGACCAGGCTCATATTATTATCCTACTTGGGGTATATTATGTAAAGGCCTAGCTTGCTTGAAATGGCTCAAAAGCTGGAAAAGGTGAAAGGAAAGAGAACGATCATCAGCTCAGATTTTTTTTAAGGCACTTGGGATGATCTCACTGCAGCCAAACCAGAAGCAGTGAGATGATTAAGCTTCCTTAGATATCGGATTATAACATCTATCCCACTGCAATTCTAAGGGGCTTCATATTAGGATGATTTTATTATGGTTTTTAGCTTAATTTATTATCTCTTATATTGCACTGTCCACCTAATCTCACACAAGCGCGCACACAAACACACAAGACATCTACATTCTGACGCTTTATTTAAATTAAATTTGTATATATAATTTGCTTATTCCCTTCCCTTTTAGTATTAAACCGACTATAGGCCTCACAGTTTATGGATTGTAATTTTGGTAGTGTAGACCATGTGTAATTGACAGATTGGATTTTATCATAGATTTTATCTGTTATTTATTATTTTATTTCATCACTTTTAATTGTATATTTACTGAGTGTTTTTTATTCGCTCTAGTCTCTGGTCTATGACCGTAATAAACTGAATTGAATTGATTGATTGAATGTGTATATTATTTATTTATTTATTTATTTATTTATTTATTTATTTATTTATTTGTGAGATTTATATACCGCCTCACAGTGCAAGCACTCTCTAAGCGGTTTACACCAGTAAGCAATGTATATTTATATTGCCCCCAACAATCTGCGTCCTCATTTTACCTACCTCAGAAGGATGGAAGGCTGAGTCAACCTTGAGCCTGGTGAGATTTGAACCACTGACCTGCGGATCACAGTCAGCTAAAGTGGCCTGCAGTACTGCACTCTAACCGCTGCGCCACCTCGGCTCTTATATTATATTAGTGAATGCATGACTTCTGTAGATGCCATACACTAAATAAATAAATCAGTAGCAGGGTCAGGGTTGACTGAATGTCAGTGGCGATGGGACCAAAGTGGAGGCCAGATTCGCTGAACAACCGTGTTCCTGATTTAACAACTGCACCGATTCACATAACACACGTGGCCAGAAAAGTTGTAAGACGGGGCAAAGTTTCACTTAACAAACGTCTCACGTAGCACTCGATCGTGGTAGTACATCGAGGAGTACCTGCATTTTCCCAGATTCGGCTTACGATTTCCCCCCTCTTTTTACCTGGGTTCCACACTGAGGAAGTTGGGAAGCTTTACAAAATACAGATCATTTCCTAGATCCGTGTTGACTTTTGGAATTTCTACTTCTATTCGCGTTTCAGGGATGGGTTCTTCTTGCTGATCCTCATTCAAACCGTTCTCATCCTAATCCAGAGGAGGAAAAAAAAGACCCCCAAATCAGTTACGAAATGAAGCGAGTTGAATATCCCTCCTTATATTTGTGCTTTAAGGGCTTTTCTTACTTCATTCTCTGACTGAGAACTCTGAGGCCTGCTTAAAATATCAGCTGGAGGAAGGAAGCAAAGGTTGGCTTCCTGCTAAATAAGGAAGTAACGCAGCCACAAAGAATTATCTTGCTAGCCGTTGCCTTGAAGGGGGATCGATGCTAACGGGCCACTACTATTTTGGGTGCAAGCCTCCCCCTCTTTGTATATGTGCATATCTCGAGTAGTTGTTGGGGGATAAATACCGTATTTTTCGCTCCAGAAGACGCAATTCTTTTTCTCCCCAAAAGCGGGTGGAAATGTCTGTGCGTCTTATGGAGCAAATATGGGTGACAGGCAGCAGCGGCGAACGGCGGCAGCGATCCCCGCTGCCTGGAACAGCTGATCGGCGGTATTCTGGGAGGCCAATCCAACTGCCGATCAGCTGCTCGGCGGCGAAAGCTCCAGCGTTCCCCAACGGAGGCAGCTGACCAGACTGTTTGCTGTTAGGATGCTAGCCAGATGAATGGACACTGGGAGGCAGATATTTCTCCCCCCCCCCTTGTTTTTCCTCCTCTAAACCTAGGTGCGTCTTATGGTCATGAGCATCTTATGGAGCAAAAATACGGTATATGCCAACTACCGAGTGGCTTCAAATATAGCTACCTTTAGAATACTGTTTTTCAGATGGCTGTAATCTTACTTTCCTTATTACTACATGCTATTACATAAACGCATTACATTTACATGCAAGGCAATTCAGATAGGGACGTGGAATTTTTTTACTTTCCAAGGTAAGCTAAGTCAAGAGGCTCAAAGCTACCTCCAAACACCAGAGTTGAGAAGAAACTTGAGATCTCTAGTCTTAGTCCACTGCACTAGGTTTTCCTCTGCAGACAAAATTTGTCTGGTACTGTATCTTCCTCCTTTTAACATCTCCAATGTTGTGTAGCTAGAGCAGGTGTACAAGACAAACAGACTACCGTATTTTTCAGAGTATAAGATGCACTTTCCCCCAAAAAAGAGGGTGAAAATTTGGGTGCGTCTTATACACCGAATGTAGCCCCGCCCACCCACCGGCCCCCACCCTTTGGCTTCTGCCTCCCAGCAATTTGCCTCCTTGCAGCAAACAGCAAACAGCCTGTTTCAGCACAGCCTGATTAGCACAAGCAGCTGATTGTCGGTTGGATCGGCTTCCCGACCATCAGCTGTTTCAGGCTGCAGAGATTGCCATTGCCTATTGCAGCCTCCGCGTGCCCCATTTTTGGCCTCCGTGTGCCCCGTTTTCGGCCTCCCGCGCCCCGTTTTCCGCCCATTCTGATCCCCGCCGCCCGGAACAGGCAGAAAACGGGGCACGTGGAGGCTGAAAACTGGATGCGGACACCAAAAATGGGGTGCAGAGGCGGCAATAGGCTATGGCAACCCCTGCAGCCTGAAACAGCTGATGGTCGGGAGGCCAATCCAACCGACAATCAGCTGCTTGTGCTAATCAGGCTGTGCTGAAACTGAAACAGGCTGTTTTCTTTGCTGCAAGGAGGCAAATTGCTGGGAGGCAGAGGCAGATTTTTTTTCTTGTTTTCCTCCCCAAAAGCTAGGTGCGTCTTATAGTTCAGAGCGTCTTATACTCCGAAAAATAGGGTAACTGTGCTGACTATTAATTCTCAGTGATCCCTTCAAAAAGCAGCTGTGAATTATTATTACTCTTTTGCTAACGGAATGGTTGCACAACATCCAATCTTCAGAACTACAGGACCCAAATCCCGTCTCAAAGTTTCCGATCAAGGCTTTTATCGAGATGACCGTGTCAAAAGGATAGAGGGGGCTATCCTTTGCCACCAAGACTGAGACCTCTACTTACAATAGGCTGCCCTGGTGTTGGTGGCTTGTCTTCTCCATCACTTCCTGAAGAGATATCATCTGCCCCTCCAAACAAATCCATTGCGTCTCTGTTATCTTAAGCAGGAGGTTAAACAGAAGAATTATCATATAGAAAAATATGAGCAAATCTTGCAAAAAGAAAAACGAGAGCCCTACAAAACCAGAGATGGAGTTGTCAGAAGGTGGTTTAGAACAAGGTTCAAATATCATGATTATAAAGTTAGTAAACCAAATGGGCAAAACAATGATACAAACACACACACGCACACTCTCCTCTCAAGGGCATCCTTTCTTTCAAGGGGCTCAGTGGGATATATATGGCCTTGTGAGACAATCTCTTAGGACAGGGGTCGGCAACCTGCGACTCTGCAGCCGCATGCGGCTCTTTGGAACCTCTGCCGTGGCTCCCTGCCCCTTAACGGGTTGGCCCCGCCCCTCTTATTTCGTTTTTGGACTCCAGCCCAAAGCGGCAGGAAGTGAAGGCTGCCTTATGCGCAAATGTGGCACGAAGGCAGGTACAGGGCCGCTTCGCTCCTGCACTCTCCTCCCCCCCTCCTCTCGTAAACCTCTGGCCGGCTGTGGCCGAGCTGGGAGCATGCACACACGTGGGGAAACCCTCCTTAAGTGAGCCGCTGCCCGCCCCATGCGCGCCTTTCCTGAGCTTTGGCGCTCGCTTGAGGAGGGTCTCCCCACGACTGTGCACGCTCCTGGCTCAGCCACAGCCGGCCAGGGCGCCACAATAGGGGGAGGAGGAGGAGGGTTGCCAGAGAGTGCAGGAGCAAAGCAGCCCTGTACCTGCCTTCGCTGCACATAAAACAGCCTTCGCTTTCTGCCGCTTTGGGCTGGAGTTCGCGCCCTCTGAGCTCGGCTGAAGAGCCGCTGGGGGTGGCTAGGGAGATCATGTGACTGGGTGGGAGTGAGTGACATCGAGTTCGCCACGACCACCCAGGTTTTGTGGCTTCTGGTTTTTTTTTTTTTTTTCTGTGGGAAACAGGTCCAAATGGCTCTTTGAATGTTTAAGGTTGCCGACCCCTGTCTTAGGAGGAAAGCCGAGAAGGAAATAATTCACTGTTTTTAAAAAGATCAGTAACACGATTTCTCTTTTTCTTAAAAAAAAAACAAAGTAATAATTTGGGCACATCTTATATAGTATTTGCTACAACCTCCAGGTTCAGAGAAATTGGATCAGGGTGAAGGATCCACTCCACAGGGCAAATCGCAGCCAGTCCTGGTTTAAAGGAAGCCTTCAATGCTTGAACATCAGACATCTTTACAGCCCCACCCACCCATAGAGCCCCGTGAAACATTACAGCTAAACCTACGACACTTTTGGAGGGGCTAAAATCATACAGCTGAGCCTGTATGTTTCTGCGCTAGGCCACTGGAGGAAGAGTGGCTTGCCATTGAAAATCAAAGCGCAATCCAAATAGAAGAGGAGAAAGTAACGTGGCTTACTTTTTTGCCCTTCCGTATCGCTTTCCATTTCGGAATCGGATGCAATTCGCTTCTTGCTCTTTGTTTGGGGAATATCATCGTCACTGTCACTGATTCTTGGTGATTCTGTGAGAGCAGAAATGTTGTTAGCCCTCCATCCAGGGTTACGCACCCTCCCTGACCAGCTGGAGCCCTCAGATGCTAGACAATACGATCATCAGTACCCTCATCCCCCATATTTGCATCTCAATTAAAACCTAATAATGTTGTTATGATTTGCTTTTCCCTTCCTCCCTCCCTCCCTTTTTTCTTTTTAGGTAGGTGACATGACTAGAAGTTAGATAGGACAGACAGAAAAAGTTTTTTTTTAAATAAAGTGTGACATGATTAAAAGCTAGAATAAGTGATAGAAATAAGAGAAGGGGGAATATTAGTGTATACCCTTGATAATAATAAAAGCAATAACAAGATATAATATGGAATAACTGAATATTGATGGACTATGGCTTAACATGTGTATTATTATTAGAAATACATAAGTTAACTGAATGTAATAATTATGATCAATTTTATTAGTTTTATTTGTATTAGAATGTATGACACTCAGGAGCCATACTGTCCACGCATTGATAATAATATAATATAATATAATATAATATAATATAATATAATATAATATAATATAATATAATATAATATAATATAATATAATATAATAAATATAATATAATATAATAAATATGATATGATATGATATGATATGATATAATATAATATAATATAATATAATATAATTATAATATAAATATAATATAATTAAATATAAATATAAATATAAATATAAATATAAATAATATAATAGATCTGAAGGTGACTAATCTTTTCTGCCGTACTTGTCTCTGAGAAAAATATCTGGCCAGTTTTGCTTAACCGAAGTCTGTCATGCCGTGTAAAATGGCAAACTGTTGACAGTAATTTACCTAGGACAGAGGTCTTCAAACTTGGCAACTTTAAGACTTGTGGACTTCAACTCCCAGAATTCTCCAGCCAGCATAGCTAAATAAAATGAACTTTTGACCATGCAGGCATGTTTGTTCTAGGTCAGGGGTCCTCAAACTTGGCAACTTTAAGACTTGTGGACTTCAATTCTCAGAATTGTAGGCAGCCGGCAGTCAGCAGAAGTAGCCTGCAGTACTGAATTCTAACTACTGCGCCACCGCAGCTCCTAATAATCAAGATCAGTAGAAGAACCTAGGCACCTTTTTGGATTTGCTTAGCTAAAACTCCCATCATTCCAAAGCAGTGCGGCTAGAGCAGGGGTCCCCAAACTTGGCAACTTTAAGACTTGTGGACTTCAACTCCCAGAATTCTCCAGCCAGCTATGCTGGCTGGAGAATTCTGGGAGTTGAAGTCCACAAGTCTTAAAGTTGCCAAGTTTGAAGACCTCTGGGCTAGAGGTTCATGAGAGAACCGGGTTTAAAAAGGTCAACAAAGAAAACCAACACAAAGACTCAACCATAAATATATCTCGCACTCATCCATTTCGTTTACCTGATTTGTGCTCGCGTTCCTCTTCATCCTCTGACAAATGGCGCTCTTCATCCTCTGAATGCTGAGGCCTCTCGTCGTCTGAATTCAGGAGCTTCTCCTCTTCCGAGTGGGCCACCCTTTCATCCTCATCCTCCGAGTTCTGCATGTTTTCTTCATCGGAATTTCGCGGCCTTTCCTCATCATCCGAGTTCTGGAGCTTCTCTTCGTCAGAGACTTGGGGTCTCTCGTCTTCCTCGTCAGACTGGTCCATCCTCTCCTTGTGGTCCGAGATATGGGTCCTCTCGTCATCATCCGAGTTTTTCTCTTCGTCGTCGGAATGCTGAATCTGCTCCTCGTCATCTGAATTCTGGAGCTTCTCGTCCTCTTCCGACTGATCACTCTTGTCCTCCCCACCCCATTTTTCATCCTCGGAATGTGCTTTCTCAGACCCTTCCACCTCGGAGTGATGGCTACCGTCCTCTGATCTGTGATCGTCATCCTCTTCCTCATCATGCGCAGCTTCTGAGCCACTGTGCTGCTCGATCTCTGACTGGTCGTTGTCCTCGTGTTCAGAGTGAACCGAGCCTTCGGAACGAATGTAGGATCGTTCCGACTGGTTGTCACTGCCGCTGTGGTGAGACACGTCGCTGTGGTGAGACACGTCGCTGTGGTGAGATACACTGCTGTGGTGAGACACGCCGCTGTGGTGAAACACACCGTCATCCTCACTGTCTTCACCGAACAACTCTTTATTGCTGGGTTTTAAAGCATCTGGATCATCCTCTCTGTCGCTCTCGCTACCGGAAATGTTACTAACAGAGCCGGTGTTCTCCCGGTCCGAATCTGAGTCAGATCCAGAATCAGAGTCTAGCCAAAAAACACAGAGAAAACGCACAGTATTAATCAGAGAATAAGAATCAGATTTCTTACAAACCAACCATAACAATGCCTATTTGCAATTACAGCATTCCTTCTGCCTGAAGGAAAGCATGCTCTATTCTTAGAAAGGGAGGATATTAATACAGAGAGAAAATCAATATTAAATGATGTCAGGGTCTCTATGGAGATTCTCAGTCACATCCGGGTTATGGTTTTCCCAAAGGTGCTTTTTCAAGAGGCAATTGGACTTTCTGGTTTTTCTTTGAAGACGTTTCGCTTATCATCCAAGAAGCTTCTTCAGCTCTGACTGGATGGTGGGGAACGGCCTCTTGAGAAAGCACCTTTGGGATGCCCAGAGTGCGTTTCAACACAGTATAAAGAAACAGAGCCAGCAGCAAACAGGAGTGAGGTTACCCGATATCTGAACAGGCAAAGGAGGAAACGGACAATTGGAAAAGGCCGCAAATGTGGGGGGAACCTGCAAAAATGTACTTCCATGCACCTACATGTATATTAAATTAAATATTCAAGCCTCAGAAACATTGGTTTCACAATTGCAATATTTTTCCAATAAAACTTTAAGACACAGAAACAAATGTTATTTGTTTTATCCTGACTTTCTTATAATATAACTCAAGAAGGTGCACATTCCCAATACACCTGCCTGCTAAGAAGAATCCTGAAAGGTGGGTTACAATGTAAGGCCCTCTGAACATGCTCAGAGGAAGGAAGGAAGGAAGGAAGGAAGGAAGGAAGGAAGGAAGGAAGGAAGGAAGGAGGGAGGGAGGGAGGGAGGTGAAGGAAAAGAAGGAAGGAAGGAAGGAAAGAAAGAACAAAAGGAACATGAAGGAAGGAAGGAGAGAAAAAGAAGGAAGGAAGGTGAAAGAAGGAAGGAGGGAGGGAAGGAAAAGGAAGGAAGGAAAAAGGAAAGGAACATGAAGGAAGGAAGGAAAAGAAGGAAGGAGAGAAAAAGGAAGGAAGGTAGGTGAAGGAAGGAAGAAAGGAGGGAGGGAAGGAAGGAAGGAGAGAAAAAGAAGGAAGGTGAAGGAAGGAAGAAGCGAGGGAGGGAAGGAAAAGAAGGAAGGAAGGAAAAAAGGAAAGAAACGTGAAGGAAGGAGAGAAAAAGAAGGAAGAAAGGAAGGAAGGAAGGAAGGTGAAGGAAGGAAGGAAGGAAGGAGAGAAAAAGAAGGAAGGAAGGTGAGGGAGGGAGGGAGGGAAGGAAAAGAAGGAAGGAAGGAAAAAAGGAAAGGAACGTGAAGGAAGGAAGGAGAGAAAAAGAAGGAAGAAAGGAAGGTGAATGAAGGAGGGAGGGAGGGAGGGAAGGAAAGGAAGGGAACCCCGAAAAATTCTTGGGCGGCGTTTCCAAATTGGGGCGGGGTCCCGCGCATGCGCGACCCGCTCCCTCGCCCCACTTCCCCGCTACCTTTTTGCTCCGGTTCCGTGTCGGCGTCGCTGCCGAAGAGCTCCTCCAAGTCCGCCATGCTGAGCGAAGCCCAATCCTCAGGCCAGAGCCACGGACCCGGCGCTGGGGGATCCCGGAAGCGGCGCCGCTTGGTGACGTCACCGGGCCGCGACCAAGCCCCTTGAGCGGAAGAGGCGGGCTTCCTCGCAGCGATTTACTTTCACTCCTGCAATTCGTGCAGTACATTCCACGGTTCAATAGTCTTCCTCTGAGAGATACCCATGTTCGTATAATACCCCATGCGAGGGGTGGGTGGGTGAAGGCGGTCGGTTGCTTTTCCAGCTTGTCACGACTTCAGGGTTGCGCCTCTTGACTTTAATATATCTATGGCAAAGCGTTCCTCATCGAGAAAAAGGGGCCAGATAGGAAGTCGTTTTCCATAGAGATAAAAAAGCAGAGTCGCACGAGTAGTGTCGGACTAGAAAAAAAGTTGAGAATGCGAAACAACTTTTCTTTTTCTCTATGCTAGCTTGAAAGTCACGAGCTCGTTGAAAGAAAAGGAATTCTGTCTGTGGAGATTCTGAGTCGTCATGGTTGTCCCAAAGGTGCTTTTTCAAGAGGCAACTGGACTTTCTGGTTTTTTCTTTGAAGAAACTTCTTGGAGGAGATGCCAAATGTCTTCAAAGAAAAACCAGAAAGTCCAGTTGCCTCTTGAAAAAGCACCTTTGGGAAAAGGAGCTTTTGGCAAGAGCTATAATTGGGCAACGGGCACAAACTCGATACACTAAACTTCGCGAAATCTCTTTGCACGTTGCCTAGCGTTTATTTGAATGGCAAATCCAGCCCCCCTCCCCATTTCCCCAGTCTCTTTTGACTGTCTTCAACGAAATTCAACGAAAGGAGCCGAGGTGGTGCAGTGGTTAAAGTGCAGCACTGCAGTTCAGCAGTTCAAATCTCACCAGGCTCAGGGTTGACTCAGCCTTCCATCCTTCCGAGGTCGGTAAAATGAGGACCCAGATTGTTGGGGGCAATATGCTGAACTCTGTAAACCGCTTAGAGAGGGCTGTAAAGCACTATGAAGCGGTATATAAGTCTAAGTGCTATCCTCTTTCTGTGCCAGAAGCATTTCCACATTTAACAGAGTTGGAAGGGACCTTGCAGGTCATCTAGTCCAACCCCCTGCCTAAGCAGGAGACCCTTACATCTCTGCCTCTACCTAGGATCGAACTCACAACCTCAAATTACTTCCATTTCAATAAGGCCAAGTCCTTGCTGTTATACAGGTAAACCTCGACTTACAACAGTTCGTTTAGTGACCATTTGAAGTGACGACAGCATTGAAAAGTGTCTTATGACCATTTTTCACCCATATGACCGATGCAGCATCCCCATGGTCACGTGATTTACATTCAGTTGCTTGACAACTGGCTC
Source organism: Diadophis punctatus similis (assembly GCA_023053685.1). Lineage (NCBI taxonomy): Eukaryota > Metazoa > Chordata > Lepidosauria > Squamata > Dipsadidae > Diadophis > Diadophis punctatus. The sequence continues at coordinate 15,379,227 of JALIGW010000012.1, read as the reverse complement.
ATATTTATGACGGTTGCATATGATCCTCTTTTGCAACCTTCAGACAAGCAAAGTCGATGAGGAAGCTAGGTTCACTTAACCACTGGGTTACTGATTTAACAACTGTTGGGCGTTGGGCGTCATAGAAATCCATCCAAATAAATAAATAAATAAATAAATAAATAAATAAATAAATAAATAAACTGCAGTGATTCACATCACAATGTAGCACGAAGTCGTAAAATGGGGCAAAACTCACTTAACAAAGTTCTCACTTAGCAACATAAATTTGGGGCTCAGTTGTCGAAGACTACCTGTATAGTAGCCTCTTCCTCTACCACCATCTCAACCCAGTTGCCTCCATGTTATATTACAGCTTCCAACATACCCAGTCAACATAACCTCGGGCTATCCTGGTTGAAGACAGTTTTGTCAGGCAGAAATTCTTTGTAATCCATCTTGTTTGTTTGTTTGGAAAAGACGAAAGATTTATTTATGTATTTTATTAATTATTTATTTTATTAAATTTATATGCCACCCAACTCCCAATGGACTCCCAAAGATGCATCTGTGCTATAAAAATGAATTCAATGTATTGTTAGATGTAGCCCTTTGACGGTTATTTAGTTTTGGGAGGTAATCCCATTGCACTAAAACAGAGGTGTTCAAACTTGGCAACTTTAAGACTTGTGGACTTCAACTCCCAGAAGGAGTTGAAGTCCACAAGTCTTAAAGTTGCCAAGTTTGGGGACTCCTGCACTAAATGATGACAGTAACTTGTGGGAGGGAAAGAAAATTCTACTGTGATCATAACAATCAAAAGAGCTTTTTAATAATTTTATTGTAATAATGACAGTGTACAGTCTGGGTTTAGGATGAAAATCTATTCTTGTTGTTTTTTTTCCAATGGGAATTTCAACCAAAACCTGTTACAGTTTGCAGCATAGAAATGTTATTATTTGCATCAGAAATATTAAGTCAGCATCCTCCTAAACATACCGATGTGCTATGAATCTGTTGAAGATGTCCATTTTCCTCACCTAGGTAATGGAGACCTAACCTTAGCGCTAAGGGGAATTTCCCGAGTATTTTACCAGGAAGCATAGATGAGCCCCCTCCTAAGCATACCGATGGGCTAGGAATCTGTTGGCGACATCCATTTTGCTCTCTGAATTCATGGAGATTTAACCCTAACCCTAAGTGGGTTTTGCCCGCAATGGGATTTTCCCATGTATTTTGCCAGGAAACGTAGATAGGGCGGGTTCGAAAAGTCGGCCCCCTCCTAAGCATACCGATGGGCTAGGAATCTGTTGCCGACGTCCATTTTGCTCTCTGAATTCATGGAGATCTAACCCTAACCCTAAGTGGGTTTGGCCCCCAATGGGATTTTCCCATGTATTTTACCAGGAAACGTAGATAGGGCGGGTTCGAAAAGTCAGCCCCCTCCTAAGCATACCGATGGGCTAGGAATCTGTTGGCGACGTCCATTTTGCTCTCTGAATTCATGGAGATCTAACCCTAACCCTAAGTGGGTTTTGCCCGCAATGGGATTTTCCCATGTATTTTACCAGGAAACGTAGATAGGGCGGGTTCGAAAAGTCAGCCCCCTCCTAAGCATACCGATGGGCTAGGAATCTGTTGGCAATGTCCATTTTGCTGTCTGAATTCATGGAGATCTAACCCTAACCCTGAGTGGGTTTTTCCCCCAATGGGATTTTCCCATGTATTTTACCAGGAAACGTAGATAGGGCGGGTTCGAAAAGTCAGCCCCCTCCTAAGCATACCGATGGGCTAGGAATCTGTTGGCGACGTCCATTTTGCTCTCTGAATTCATGGAGATCTAACCCTAACCCTAAGTGGGTTTTGCCCGCAATGGGATTTTCCCATGTATTTTACCAGGAAACGTAGATAGGGCGGGTTCGAAAAGTCAGCCCCCTCCTAAGCATACCGATGGGCTAGGAATCTGTTGGCGACGTCCATTTTGCTCTCTGAATTCATGGAGATTTAACCCTAACCCTAAGTGGGTTTTGCCCGCAATGGGATTTTCCCATGTATTTTGCCAGGAAACGTAGATAGGGCGGGTTCGAAAAGTCGGCCCCCTCCTAAGCATACCGATGGGCTAGGAATCTGTTGCCGACGTCCATTTTGCTCTCTGAATTCATGGAGATCTAACCCTAACCCTGAGTGGGTTTTGCCCCCAATGGGATTCTCCCATGTATTTTACCAGGAAATGTAGATAGGGCGGGTTCGAAAAGTCAGCCCCCTCCTAAGCATACCGATGGGCTAGGAATCTGTTGGCGACGTCCATTTTGCTCTCTGAATTCATGGAGATCTAACCCTAACCCTAAGTGGGTTTTGCCAGCAATGGGATTTTCCCATGTATTTTACCAGGAAACATAGATAGGGCGGGTTCGAAAAGTCAGCCCCCTCCTAAGCATACCGATGGGCTAGGAATCTGTTGGCAATGTCCATTTTGCTGTCTGAATTCATGGAGATCTAACCCTAACCCTGAGTGGGTTTTGCCCCCAATGGGATTCTCCCATGTATTTTACCAGGAAATGTAGATAGGGCGGGTTCGAAAAGTCAGCCCCCTCCTAAGCATACCGATGGGCTAGGAATCTGTTGGCGACGTCCATTTTGCTCTCTGAATTCATGGAGATCTAACCCTAACCCTAAGTGGGTTTTGCCCCCAATGGGATATATATATATTCTTAAAAATATTTTTGGAAACAGAGTTCTGACATTAAATAAAGCTGGTCTTCCTCTGTGAATCTTATTCTACATACCAAATGGGTACAACTGCCCCTATGTTGTGTTATTGCTTATATTTCATTGCCTTTCCCCCCTTAATTTCCCCAAGGCCAACCTCTTGGGCTAGAGAGTGATTACAGAGAATGAAATTGTCACAAATCGTTAGCAGGGATTTATAGGGGTGGTGCTTACGTGGGACAATATTTCACAGTGATAACGAAGCCCGGTTCGTCGCATTTAAAAACATCTCTTTAATTCCAACAGTTGCAAGGATTGTTATTTTTAAAATCATTTTAACACGTTTTTATTATTTAGAAACATTTTCATAATTTGAAGTGAATCAGGTGTCCCCAAAGAACAAGTTGGAATCGTGGACCACCCACTTCAAGGTATGCGCAGGAATTCTCTGTTTTTGACAAGGGGGAACAGGAACAAGAACCACAGAAAGGGGGGGGGGATTATCACGTCCTATCTGAAGTGAGATTCCTAATTTACAGCTTTCTTACCAAACCAGAAACTTGTTTTGGACAGAATGGTAAGTGGTTTCTTAATTAGGAAGTAAGAGCCACGGGGCAGCATTTCCTATAATGGTTGCTTTCCGGTAAATCTTAAATCTTTAAAATGCTGGACTCGCCTTTTGCTGCACCTGAGTCCAGTGTGTGCCACATCGCTATTTTAAAATGAAGGATTCCCCTTGCACACTCAGTTGAGGTGCCTCTCGATTGTCAAAGATGATGCCTATTATGGGATGGCTCCAAGAGAGCTTTAGAGTGAAACAGGCAAGATCCCTTCCAACAGCCATCAATATGTGCTCCATCTCAGGCTCACCTTGAAGTAGGAACAGCTGGCTGAGGAGTTTATTTTAATTTATTTATTTATTATCCGTTATCACGGACAATGTCCTAGGATGCCACAACAACGAGCTATGTAGATTAGGTGTGACAGGACACACTAGGAAATTCAAAAAGGATAATTTTCTCTACCCAGCAGCCTAGCTGTGGACAGGCATCAGGGTGAGCTGCAACAGTGTCCCAGATCGTGGCTGGCCAGAACGTGTGAAATTTGTAGGATAGTGTTTCTCAACCTTTTAAGACTTCAACTCCCAGAGTTCCCCAGCCAGTGATGCTATGCTATGCTGGCTGAAGCATTCTGGGAATTGGAAGTCCATATGTCTCAAAGTGACCAAGGTTGAGAAACACTGTTCTAGGAGTCACAAGATATTTTTCAACCCATATAAACAGGGCTTAGTAAGCACTACCGGTAATGGGCCAGCATGTTGTGTTACAGCTTAGAAGCCAGAGCTTGAGATGCTGCAATTTATATATACAATATATATTTTCTCTCTCTTTCTCTCACACACACATATTTAAATACCGAGTAGCAGAACCCAACACTATGCTGATGAAATAGGGAGGAAAAATATCTATATAAATACAACCGCTCTGAACATGACAGAGCAATGTGCGGACAAATCCTGTTCTGCAAATTCATAGAGAAATAAGCTGCCCAGGTTTAAGGCACCCAGCACCAATTTTTGCCAACTGAGCTCACCACGAAGAGGGAAAATAAGCAGCAGCCAAAGCAACCCTGAAATCTTCTTACAGCAAAAACAACAACAACACCATCTTCATTTCGGGTGGGCCAGAATGGGGCGACAAGACAAACATTAGCCAGAGCACTGACGTGCATCAATGCAACATAGATGGTGGGCGAAGTAATCGTTTCCCTTTGTGTTCGGGAAAAAAAAATCCCTCCATGAAACATTGGTTCGATGTCTCAGTGCTTATATTAGAATTCCCTATTTCCTATTGGATCGTTTTCTCTCCGAGAGAATTGAAACAGTTTGCCTCCTTAACAGTAGCTGTTGACTCTGCCGCTTCTGTGCCACCAAGGTTATAGAGTTTGGCATTTATCTGCCCAAAAACTCCTGAAACAAAAAGGAATCAACCTGGGCACAGATGAGGCTAGCAGGCTTTCAAATCGTGTATTGGATACCAGCGCTAGTAATATAACTTTATCAAATATATATATAGAGAGGAAGATACATACATATATATATATATATTTACACGCTCAACCGTATGAACAAAAAGAGGAATGCAATTTCCAGTCTTTTCCCTTCTATGCAAGTAAGAAGAAATCTTGGGGTGGCTGAACCCCAGGTGAAGAAGTGGGTGCCCTATATGGAGGTCCAGAATCTCTCCTCTTCTGATGGCCGGAGGGTTTATGGATGGTCGCCTTCCACTCTTCGCTTGCGAACTGTCCAGACAGAAGCGACGGAGCAGAGGAACAAAAAGAGAAAGAGAGAGAGAGAGAGAGAGAGAGAGAGAGAGAGAGAGAGAGAGAGAGAGAGAGAGAGAGAGAGAGAGAGAGAGTTAACTTTGGCATGAATTCATCACGTTCCATTCATCAGAAGGGAGGGATTGCAGATAGTTCTCGACTCACAGCCATTCGTTCAGCGACGGTTCAAAGTTACACTGGAAAAAAGCGATTTGCAACCAGACTTACGGCCGTCGTACCATCCCCAAGGATGGCGTAATCAAAATTTGGGTGTTTGGCAACTAGCATGTGTTGGTTGCAGTGTCCCCGGGGTGTGTGTGTGTGTGTGTCATACAATCGCCATTTGTGTCCTTCCCAGCTGGTTTCCGACCAAAGTCAAAGGGGGAAGCTGGATTTTCTTAACAGTCTGTCACAATGTGATTTTTAGATTGTCAGCTGTACTCATATGTCAGGCTTTATGACCTAGAGCAGTGATGGCAAACCTATGGCACGGGTGCCACAGGTGGCACGCGGAGCCATATCTGCCGGCACGTGAGCTGTTGCCCTAACTCCACTCCAATGCACATGTGCGCGCCGGCCAGCTGATTTTTGGCTTTTACGGAGGCTCTGGGAGGGCGTTTTCGACCTCCGGAGGGCCTCCAGGAGGCGGGGAAGCCATTTTCGCCCTCCCCACGCTACAAGAAAACCTCTGGAGCCTGGGGAGGGCAAAAAATGGGCCTACCGGGCCCACCCGAAGTCGGGAAACGGGGGAGCGGGGGGATCGTGCACGCATGCACAGGGGCGGGGCAGCACGGGGGGATCACACGCGCATGCGCAGGGGGGCAGGCGGGCATTGTATTATGAGTGTGGGCACTCGCACATGCGCAATAGCGTTCGCGCGCGTGCTTTTGGCACCTGAGGAAAAAAAGGTTCGCCATCACTGACCTAGAGATTTATAGCAAAGCAAAGCAGTCACGTGAAGAGTGAACTGCGCATATGTACATTCCTTTCTATCCTCCATTCTTTTTCTGCTGCTAGTCCTCTCAGAGAGGACGTATGTTTTTAGATTGTCAAGATGTAGTTATTAAGATTTATTGTTTTTGTATTCTTTTATACTGAAATAAATATCTTGTTATTCTTAGATTTTATACTCGAGTTTCTTTTGTTAGAGATTAGCTCCAAAGAGAAAAGATTTCATCACCTCTAAGACTTATTTTCTAATTCCGTCACAGTCGCTGTGCATCTGCTTAACCACTGAGGTAAAAAAAGGTCATTAAAAATGGCCATGCCTCCCTGAACAACCCCCTTGCTTAAGCAGTGGAAATTCTGCTCCCAAATGGAGTCGTATGTCGAGGACTGTCTGTAATCCAATGGGATACTGGGGGCTATACCCCAAAAAGACCAGGAAATGGATGGGATTACAAACAAAACCAAGTTAAGATTTAGTTCAGCTTCATACAAAAAACACCGTTAATGTTTAAAACAAAAATACCGTTAAGGTTTAAAATCAACGAAAGGCACCGGAGAAGCTCCAAACAAATCCCCTCTTCGCTATCATTAAATATACCAATTCGGCGGTAACCTTTGCAGCAATTTGAGAGACCTGCCCTGTACCTTTCAGCCCCAGGAAAGCTCCTTGCTTCTCTATGCTCTGCCACCCATGCTCCACAGCCCTGTCATGCCAAACCACGACGCTAGCAGCAGCTAAAACCCGCTCCTGAGCAGGAGAGTTTGTGCAGGAGCAAACGACGGAAAAAGCAGAATGAAAATTCATGCGAGGCTTGTGCGAGGGAAGCATGCAGAGACACAAGTAGGCGACCTTTTCAAGAGACTTTTTTCTCCCTTGGCGCTTAATACCAAGTGGGCATTTGCAAGAACCTCGTCAGAAGCTTCAGGGCTGAAGAGATGCAAGGAGATCAGCAGAGATTTTAACTCCCAGACGCCAGGCTAAGGGTGAAAGAAGAAAGGAGAAGAGAGCAAAGTACGAGAGAGAGAGAGAGATAGTCCACAGTCCTGGAATTTGGAGAGAGGAGAGAAGGAGAGCAAAACTGGCTCTCTCAAGACACTGAAAATTAAACCCCAAACAAAAACCAGATTATTATTTTGCTTTCCAGTTCAGAACAGTTGTGTTAGAGCAGTGTTTCCCAACCTTGGCAAATTGAAGATACCGTGTTTCCCCGAAAATAAGACCTGTCCCGAAACTAAGCCCCACAGGGGTTTTTCGGGACATGCCTTGAAATAAGCCCCCCCCCCCGAAAATAAGCCCCCCCACTACTTCCGGGGGAAAGGGGGGGGGACATGTCGGGAGCCGCTCTTTTTGCGGTGGCACTCTTTTGGCCCGGAAAGAGAGAGAGAGATCTCTCTCAAGAAGTTTCCCTGCAAAGACCTGCTGAAAAGAGAAGCCGCGAACTTCCAGACGCTGGTAAAGTGAGCGCCTCGCAGCCCGGCCCTCCCCTGCATTCCCCCCCAAATTGATTATCTTACCAGCGTCTGGAAGTTCGCCGCTTCTCTTTTCAGCAGGTCTTTGCAGGGAAACTCCTTCAATGTAAAGGAGAAGTTCTCGCGAGTGCGAAAAGTTGTTAATTGGTTGCACTCGCGAGAACTTCTCCTTTACATTGAAGGAGTTTCCCTGCAAAGACCTGCTGAAAAGAGAAGCGGCGAACTTCCAGACGCTGGTAAGATAATCAATTTGGGGGGGAATGCAGGGGAGGGCCGGGCTGCGAGGCGCTCACTTTACCAGCATCTGGAAGTTCGCGGCTTCCCTGTCACCGCCTTCCTCACTCACGTCGCGCCCCGCCCCATCCCCCGCCCGGTGGTCAAAGTCCTTCAAAGCATTTTAAAGGGATCCGTTTTGCCTGCCATGAAGGGAACCAATGTTCCCCGAAGAAAAGGAGGCAAGCATTGGTTCCCTTCATGGCAGGCAAAACGGATCCCTTTAAAATGCTTCGATGGACTTTGAAGCATTTTGAAGGGACACCCTCCTACCTCGATCGCGTTCTTCGATCTTCTCTCCACGGCAGCCCATTCTGAAAGAGAATGCCTCACGAGTTGGAGAACTTTGAAAGCCTCGCGAGGCGTTCTCTTTCAGAATGGGCTGCCGTGGAGGGAAACCCCAGAGCTGTCAAACTCCAGTAAGTGGTGCGTTTCGCGGTTCTGCGGAGTTTGGAGCTTTGGGGCGAAGGATGGGGCGGGGCGGCGAGGCGAGCGAGCGACCGAGGTGGCGGCAGAAGGGGCAGCAGAAGAGCGAGATCCCAGCGGTCAGCAGGAGCCCCGAGTAGAAAGCGCCGGCCGCTGTGCCCAGGCAGAACGGCTCCCCCTTGAGTTCGGAGCCCAGCAAAAAGCACTTGAGACCCACCGGGGCGGCGCTCAGCGCGCAGGCGAGCAGGAGGTAGCTGGAGAGCGCGGCGCAGGCTCCCCGGACACTCCACTTCATCCTCCGCGTCTCCTCCGCCACCTGCGCCTCCTCCTCCCTGCCTCGCCTCCTCCGCCTCCCTCCGCCTCCGCCTCCTCCGCCTCCTCCTCCTCCTCCCTTCTGTCCTCATCCTCCCGTGTCCTCCTCGGTGTCGGCGGCCCTTGCCGGGGAGGCGGCCGCCGCGTGTTGCGGGAACATAATGCTGGGGACGGCGGTGGCGAGAAGGGAGAGTTCCGAATGCGCCGCCACCGGTGCCGCCGTTGCTCTGGCTGCTACCGGCACAGCGGCTGCCGCTGTCACCGCTGCTTCCTCTCTGCAGGCAGCCGGCAAACACGGCTCACGCACCAGCTTTTTCCTCCCCGCCCTGCTTCCTCCTGCTCTCTCTTATTGAAGCGGCTGCTGCGGCTGCTGCTCTCTTGCTTGCCGCCGCCGCTACTGCTGGGAGCCGATGAATTATTGATGGCAGCAAGTTCGAGGCAAAAGAGGGGCTTGCTGCCATCAATAATTCATCGGCTCCCAGCAGTAGCGGCGGCGGCAAGCAAGAGAGCAGCAGCCGCAGCAGCCGCTTCAATAAGAGAGAGCAGGAGGAAGCAGGGCGGGGAGGAAAAAGCTGGTGCGTGAGCCGTGTTTGCCGGCTGCCTGCAGAGAGGAAGCAGCGGTGACAGCGGCGGCCGCTGTGCCGGTAGCAGCCAGAGCAACGGCGGCACCGGTGGCGGCGCATTCGGAACTCTCCCTTCTCGCCACCGCCGTCCCCAGCATTATGTTCCCGCAACACGCGGTGGCCGCCTCCCCGGCAAGGGCCGCCGACACCGAGGAGGACACGGGAGGATGAGGACAGAAGGGAGGAGGAGGCAGAGGCGGAGGGAGGCGGAGGAGGCGAGGCAGGGAGGAGGAGGCGCAGGTGGCGGAGGAGACGCGGAGGATGAAGTGGAGTGTCCGGGGAGCCTGCGCCGCGCTCTCCAGCTACCTCCTGCTCGCCTGCGCGCTGAGCGCCGCCCCGGTGGGTCTCAAGTGCTTTTCGCTGGGCTCCGAACTCAAGGGGGAGCCGTTCCGCCTGGGCACAGCGGCCGGCGCTTTCTACTCGGGGCTCCTGCTGACCGCTGGGATCTCGCTCTTCTGCTGCCCCTTCTGCCGCCACCTCGGTCGCTCGCTCGCCTCGCCGCCCCGCCCCATCCTTCGCCCCAAAGCTCCAAACTCCGCAGAACCGCGAAATGCACCACTTACTGGAGTTTGACAGCTCTGGGGTTTCCCTCGGCTAGGGGAAAAAATCTTGCATAGTGCAGAAACTCTTCTCGCTTCGAGAACTTGTTAATTCTCGCGAGAAGAGTTTCTGCACTATGCAAGATTTTTTTCCCCCTAAACAGATTAGCCGAGAGACCACGGAGCTGCCGAACTTCAGTAAGTGGTGCGTCGCGGCCTGCCTGCACCCCAAAAATAATAAGCCATCCCCCCAAAATAAGGCCAGGGGCATTTTTTGGGGGTCAAAAAAATATAAGCCCCTGTCTTATTTTCGGGGAAACACGGTATCTGGACTTCAACTCCCAGAATTCCCCAGCCAGCGAATGCTGGCTGGGGAATTCTGGGAGTTGAAGTCCACATATCTTCAAGTTGCCAAGGTTGGGAAACACTGTGTTAGAGGGTGGAAGACATTCAGTCTCCTCGTTCAGACGTCCGTCTTTCAGTTCATTCGAACGAGATGTGCATAAATGTCTATGGAGATTCTCAGTCACATCCAAGTCACGGTTGGCCCAAAGGTGCTTTTTTTTCCAAGGGGCAACTGGACTCTCTGGTTTTTCTTTGGAGACGTTTCGCTTCTCATCCAGAACTGAAGAAGCTTCTTGGATGAGAAGCGAAACGTCTTCGAGGGAAAAACAAGAAAGTGCCGTTGCCTCTTGAAAAAGCACCTTTGGGAGATGTGCATAAAAAAACTCCACAGACCTGCAAATCATCATGCTCTTGCCACAGCTGTGAGCTGTGATTCAATGGCTCCTACCGTGTGTGACATTTGACACCTGAACTGAAACTTTTGAAACGAACCTATAGGTCTATCTGAGTTTTCCAAAACGCACTGAGATAGATTCCATGCTTAGCTGAATTATTGCTTAAAAGAGTGAAAGGACTCTGCATTTGCACAATACTAAGTCATGTTAAGAGCCGAGGTGGCGCAGCAGTTAGAGTGCAGTACTGCAGGCCACTTTAGCTGACTGTGACCAGCAGTTCAGCAGTTCAAATCTCACCGGCTCAGGGTTGACTCAGCCTTCCATCCTTCCGAGGTAGGTAAAACAAGGACCTAGATTGTTGGGGGCAATGTAAATATACATTGCTTAATGGTGTAAACCGCTTAGAGAGTGCTTGCACTGTGAGGCGGTATATAAGTCTCACTAATAAATAAATAAATAAATAAATAAATAAATAAATAAATAAATAAATAAATAAATAAATAAATAAATAAATAAATAAATAAATAAATAAATATTGCCTACGAAGATTCTCAATCATCCAGTTCATGGTTGTCCTGAAGGCGCTTTTCCAAAAGCCATCTGGACTTCCTCAGGTTTTTTTCCTTGAAAACCTTTCATTTCTCATCCAAGAAGCTTCTTCAGTTCCAAAACGTTTGTAAGGAAAAAAATAACCAAGAAAGTCCAGATGGCTTTTGGAAAAGCATCTTCATTTTGGGATTATTACTTAACTAAACCAAGCCTCCTCATTTTTGGCGGGAAACCTTGATCACTTTTAAGAAAAACCAATAAAGGAGGAATCAAGCCATTCAGGAAACTGGTTCTTTTTTTTTTTTAAGTATGGGCTATTATTGCTGGCTCACTTGTACTAGAATGAGGAATCCTAAGAAGTTGAGTATCGCCCTTTCATAGCACAGCTTGTCTTACCTAAATCGTTGCTCTTCGTGATCGCGGCTGCTGCTCTGGCACGGGGTCCTTGCTGCATGAAGTGATACCCAAACTTAAGGATCTTGGCGTTTTCCTCAAGCATCTTGGCAATCTCCATTTCTACGTGTGTCCCGAGCTGCTGCCTCTGTCAGAAATCACCCAAGATAAAAGTTAACAAAAACTGAAATTCAAAATTTTTCCCTACCAGTTCTGTGGCTTGGTGGGTGTGGCAGGGGAAGGATACTGCAAAATCTCCATTCCCACCCCACTCTGGGGCCAGCCAGAGGTGGTATTTGCCGGTTCTCCGAACTACTCAAAATTTACGCTACCGGTTCTCCAGAACCTGTCAGAACCTGCTGGATTTCACCCTTGCTGGCCAGTTACAAGAGAGTTACTTAAAGCTGATGGAGCACATCAGCAAGAACAATGTCAGGATAGGGAGATCCATCCCACTTGTCAAACGGCATGGCTTATGTGGCAAGGAATTCTCATTCCCAAGGGCATCTTTTAAGGTTAGAAACCATGATATATTAAGCTCAAAGACCTGCACCTCATCCTGAGTCATCATATGGTTTGTTTGATTTGGGCTTGTGTGGACCAAACCAGTGTGGTTCACATTAGGTTGAAACACACTCAGAAAAGTGTTTTGGAACATTTAGGACTGCAAGCGCAAGAAGCATCTCATTAAAGCAGCTGTATCTTTTTTGCAGTGTTAACTTGGGGGAAAACCATCGCTGACTCATTAAAGCAGCCTTGTCCATAAAGTGTTTCTGAAAAGTTGGAAGAGAGAGAGGCTAGTGCCTTGGGTGGCCACTGCGACATCAGGGAAGCAACATGTGTCCTCTGAATAAATCAAAGAGGGCCCCGGAGGAAGAGAGTCAGGCAAGATGGCTGATGAGTGGGGTTGCCTGGGCTGGAAGACTTATGACTGTTGTAGTAAGGAAGAGACACACAAGCCACTTGGAGAGTAGAAGGGGAGAGGGGCAAATGCCTCCTCCTCTGTGTCCCATAAAACCACCCCAGGATTTCTCTGGGTTCTTCTTTCTTTGAAATTTGGCACAATTTCTGTGTCCGCCAAACCACAGCTGACCCAAAAACGCTCGGCCCAAACTTCCAGAACGTTTTGGATTGGATACAAAGTCCACTTTGTAACTCCTTCCCATCCCAACAACAGTGAACCCTTGAAGGAAAGAGACTTCTCCTCTTTTAACAGGAATGGTGAAGAACACCTTTCTTGGGTTTCATCAGCAATTCTCCGGCAAGAGCAGGGATGAAATGCTACTGGTTCGGGCCGGTTCGCCCGAACCGTTAGTAACAAATACTTCCGGTTCTCTGAACCGGTAGTAAAAATGCTTTTAAAAAGTTTTTAAAAAAGTTTTCCACGATCGGGCGGCACAGCTGATTGTCACAGCTGATGAACCTTTTTTACTTTTTTAAAAACATTTTTACTACGGATTCCCCGAAACTGATAGTAAAAAAATGCTTTAAAAAGTTTTTTAAAAAGTGCCGACTCTCAGCTTTGACAATCAGCTGAGAACCTTTTTTTTTACTTTTTTAAAGCATTTTTTTTAAACTACCTATTTGCTGTAACTGTCACTCTGTGAGGTTCCTGCTTGTTGTTGTTGTGCCTTTGCATTGTGTGTGAGTCAGTTGTGTAGGAGTCAGTTGTGTAGCTTTTGTGTTATTTTTGTGCAAAGTATGATAGTTTGTTTTTGAGCTCTCTGTGACTCTGTGAGGCCCCTGCTTGTTGCAGGGGCCATTTTGTGTGAAGTCAGCTGCTTTTGCATTGTGTGTGAGTCAGTTGTGTGGCTTTTGTGTTGTTTGTGTGTGAAATGTGAAAGTTGGTTTTTGAGCTCACCTGGTCACATGATCATGACCACCCAGCCACGCCCACCCAGTCACATGACCACCAAGCCATGCCCACCAAGCCACACCCACAGAACTGGCAGGGAAAAAATTTTAGATTTCACCACTGCGCAAGAGGGCAAGGAAAACAGCTCTCAGAAATAGCCTCAAGGAAGAACCCGTCTTTCCAGCTTCAGTTTTAAAACAAGGCTCGGCTGGCCCACCTTTTAGACCCCCACTAGGTAAGGAGGACGTATTGATGTTACCTGGTTATCAATTTTGATCTCTGTCAAGGTTTCATTCTCTCTCAGTGCCTCTACTAAGGCCAAAATGCCTGCGCCGGTGATGAAGTTGGATTCAAGATTGAGGCTGTTCAGTGTCCGGTTCGCACGCAGCATGTCCGCAAAAGCCTCGAGAGACAAAAGAGCGGCAATGAAGTCCATACTGGACTGGATGCACAACAGAAGACAGACATGCTTCCTTACACACTGCATAGCAAATGAGAGAAATACGAGGGTGAGTCAAAACGTAATGCCATTTTCTTTAGGACAGGTATAATTACCAACACAGGAACATGTAGCATACATCAAAATGAAGCTGGTCCTCTGTGGATCCCATCCCTACTTCTCAACATAGTCACTGTTTCTCTCAATAGCAATGTTCCACCTTCGAATGAGAGCATGTATCCCTGCCTCGTAAAATTGTGTTGACTGTTCTTTGAGCCACTTCTTCACTGCAGTTTTCACTTCCCTCGTCACTGGAATAATGTTTGCCTCTCAAACCCTCTTTCATGGGGCCGAAGAGATGATAGTCTGAAGGCGCTAAATCTGGTGAGTATGGAGGATTATTATTCCAGTGACGAGGAAGTGAAAACTGAAGTGAAGAAGTGGCTCAAAGAACAGTCAACACAATTTTACGAGGCAGGGATAGATGCTCTCATTCGAAGGTGGAACATTGCTATTGAGAGAATCGGTGACTATGTTGAGAAGTAGGGATGGGATCCACAGAGGACCAGCTTCATTTTGATGTATGCTACATGTTCCTGTGTTGGTAATTATACCTGTCCTAAAGAAAATGGCATTACGTTTTGACTCACCCTTGTAGTTGCCCATAAGTGGCACCTCTCAAAACTAAAACTGAGATATATGGGACTATTCCGGTTTGAAATTTCTTTTTTCCTGGTGTCTTCAAACGTGACGTCTCTGGAGATTCTCAATCATCCAGCTCATGGTTGTCCCAAAGGTGCTTTTCCCAAAAGGCAACTGGATTATCTTGAAGGGGGGGGGGTGTCCCCCTTTCCTTGAAAACATTTTGCTTCTCATCCAAGAAGTTTCTTTAGTTATGCTGAAGAACAACCGAACTGAAGAAGCTTCTTGGATGAGAAGCAAAATGTTTTCAAGGGAAGAAAAAAAAAGAAGAAGAAGAAAACCCACCTGCCTTTTGGAAAAACACCTCTTGGACTTCAAACATTATCTTGTTTTCCTGAATGGTCCTGTTTTACTAAATTGGCTTGGTGATACCTTACTAACTTGCCTCTAAAGCAGGGGTCTGCAACCTTAAACACTCAGAGAGCCATTTGGACCCGTTTCCCACAGAAAAGAAAACACCGGGAGCCACAAAACTCTTCCCGTGCCTGACTATTTCCTGAGCGGCCACAAAACTGACATATATAGTTGAATTAAAGGTTCTGTTTTCTTCTGAAACTTTTCTTTTCTTGGATTTATGCATGGTTGGCCTACCGGGGGTCGAAAAGCTCAATGTGTCGCACATTGGCAGTTGTGACACATATTTTGAGCGACAGGGAGCCGCAGCAGAGGGATGAAAGAGCCACATGCGGCTCCAGAGCCGCGGGTTGCTGACCCCTGCTCTAAAGTTTAAATCTTAGTCTAAAACTAATCAGATGGCTTTGTCCAAGCCAATCGAAAGTCAGCAGATAGCAATAGCACTTTTATACTTATATACCGCTTCATAGTGCTTTACAGCCCTCTCTAAGCGGTTTACAGAGTTCAGCATATTGCCCCCAACAATCTGGGTCCTCATTTTACCGACCTCGGAAGGATGGAAGGCTGAGTCAACCTTGAGCCTAGTGAGATTTGAACAGCTGAACTGCTGAACTAGCAGTCAGCCTGCAGTCGCAGCATTTAACTACTGCACCACTTCAGCTCCTGATGCCATAAGACTTTCACATTCGTAACAACTCCTCCACTTGGGGGATCTGACCAATGGGAGAAAGCTTAAGGAGGTTTGGCCAGCCTCTTCTTCTTAAAGACCAATCCGGCTCATTTACAGTATCTTGGATCACATTCTGGGATCTCCTCCTGCATCGGCTCTGATCCATCAGTTACAGTTGATTCCCCAAGGCTGGAACAGACCAGACAGATGTTGAAAACGTCTTTCCAGCACCCACAGCAGTGTTAAGATTAAAAAGATGTAAAGTGGGCTGGGCCTCCCTCTCCCATCTCCGACGATCTCTGGCTCTTTGCTTACAATGGCCACGGGGTCATTGCTCCGAGTGGCTGCAAGGCTGAAGCGCTTCACGTAGGTGTTCGTTTCCAGGGCTTTGGCATATTCTTTTAGAGTTGGAATGGGAATGTTCTGGAAGTCAAGGAAAAAAGATGAATACTGGCTCAAACTCTTATTATAGTAAAATGTGCTGCTTTCCTTTCTGAAGAACCTATGTATTTACAGTTTCTGATATTCTCTTCCAACACACGACAGCAGAGCAGAGGTGGGTTCTTACCGGTTCTAACCGGTTCTTTAGAACCGTTAGTAGCTCGGCAATGACGTCACAGAGGCGGTTCCATCGGTTCTCTGTGGGTGTCGCACCCCCTCCCCGCAGCTTGGAGCTCCAAGCGGAAGAGGTCCTCGGCTGTTGCGAAGAAGCGGCAGCTCTGGGTGCGCCACGCCCGCTTTGTTTTCTTTGAGAGCCACTTTGCAAACAAGGTGCAAAGCGGCTCTCAAAGAGAACAAAGCAGGCGTGGAGCAACCAGAGCTGCCGCTTCTTCGCAACAGCCAAGGATGGAAGAGTTTGCTCAGGAGTGATGCCAGCGAGAAAGGCGGCTGGGTTGGAGGGAGGTGTAGCCCGAGCTCTCTGGGATGGGTAAACGTGGGGAGGCGAAGGGGAGCGGACTCAGCCCTCCCGCATGTTGCATCCTCCTCCCAGCTTTGCCCACGCCACCGTGCCACCAGCGTCTCCCGAAGCCACCACCGTTGGAGCCGTGACAGGGACGGGGGCAGCCCGGTAAGCTGGGCGCCCAAAAACGACGCGGAGGCTCCCCACAGTTCCTCAGCTCGTCTGGGCTGCAGCTGAGCCCACTGCCCTGAGCCAGTGGACAGAGGCACCCCTCCCCAGCCATTTTTTCCGGATTTGACTTAGAGCAAAGAGCAACTCATGGCTGCTACATTTTGCTGTGCTGCACGAAGTTTCCCAGCAAAAACAGCGAAGGGGAAGAAACAGCCGCTGACCTGGAGAACACGTGAACTGGAGCAGCTCTGTGTGCTCTCCACTGGCTGTTTCTTCCCCTTCGCTGTTTTTACTGGAAAAATTCGTGCAGCACAGTGAAATGTAGCAGCCATGAGCTGCACTTTCTTCCAAGTCTCATCTGGAAAGCTCTGTGCAGAGAGAAGCACCTGTTTCCCTCTGCCGCCCACAGCGCTAAGCGTGGCTCTCCAGGAGCTCAGCAACAACAACGAAAAGTTCTCCGGTCGGCCGGCGAGAAGAAAGCTGCTTCATGCTTTCCCTCCGTTGCCCTTTCTGCCCGAAAAGCCGTGGCTGGTGGGCCGCGGAAACAAGGTCACCCTCTTGACTGGGGGCCTGGGCGCGTCCTCGGTGAAGCCGCCCCCGAGGTCCAGAGGGAAGCCTTTCTCCTGCACGCTCATCTCGCGGACAGGACCCAGCCGGCCCGGTTCAGCGTGCCAGCAGGAGTGGGGTGCTCCAGCTACAAACGTGGGGAAGGCCCGTCAGAGGCGAGAAGGGGCGCTTTTCGGCCAGGAAGAACAATGGAGGGAAAGCCGAGACGACCACCACCACCCCACGGCGTCCCGACTTGGATATGGGGCCGGAGTGTCAAAAAAAAGTGTCAAAAAGTCCCAAAG
This sequence comes from Diadophis punctatus similis, assembly GCA_023053685.1. NCBI lineage: Eukaryota > Metazoa > Chordata > Lepidosauria > Squamata > Dipsadidae > Diadophis > Diadophis punctatus. The sequence goes on along the minus strand of JALIGW010000012.1, from coordinate 15,362,001 downwards.
TTTTTCACCACCATTTCAGTGGGTGTGGCTTGGTGGGGGGGTGTCATGTGCTTGAGTGTATATGAGTGACGTCAAGTTGGCCATGCCTACTCAGTCACATGACCATCAAACCACACCCACAAAATAAGCCACGCCCACAGAACCGGCAGTAAAAAAAATTAGAACCCACCCCTGCAGCAGAGGATCAGGCTAGTGCAGTGATGGTTAACCTTTTAGACACCGAGTGCCCAAACTACACATGTGTGCATGCCCAAACTGAAAGGTGCACCTGTGCGAACGTGCGCATGTGCGGACATGCATGGACATGCACATGCATGGACATGCACATGCATGGACATGCACTCGACCCAAAGACCAGCTGGCCGGTGGGAGGCAGGGCATCCCAACACCGGCAGCGTGGCAAGAGGTAAGATCTTTTTCTTTCATTAGCTTCTGTTTCGTCGTTTGCAGGGAAACAGAAGCTCATGAAAGAAACGCCACGGAGATCTGACCTGGGGCGACGGCGTGCATGCCAGCAGAGAGGGCTCTGCATGCCACCTCTGGCATGTGTGCCATAGATTCACCATCACGGGGCTAGTGAATATGGCCCCATTATTATTCTCATAAATTGCAATTCTATAATTGTGATGCTCTCCCCTAAAAGGAATATTTTACTCGTCCTATTCAATCCTTACCTTGATATTGTTCAGGTTCACTTCAACAAGGCGAGGGTCATTATCTTTCACCCTCTGCAAAGTCTCTTCCACATTTGTGGGGTTTGGTGGTTCATCAAAGACCGGGATTACCTTTTCACTTTTAACTACATCTGAATTAAGAGGAGAAAAAACATGTATTATAGGCACTGATTATATTTCCGTTACAAGTAAAGTCCCTGCTAAACCAAATCTTCCTGCAACTGATATAGGATGGGACTTTTTAAGTAGTATATGACCCACGTTTTTCATGCTCACACATCACTGCATTACTACCAACTGAGAAAGTGAATAGCAATTTAATAGGTTATTTTAAAAGATGTACATTTCTTTCAGGATAACCAATTTCTAAATCATATCCTGGGGTAGATTGTCAATAGCTAAGTCAACAGGACTTCTCCGAACGTTGTCATCCAACTAATTTTTAAATAGGCAGTACAGAGAAATTAATCGGTTTGTGAAGGTAGCCCTGCAAAGGATATTTAATTTACTGGTTTTGCATTCAAATTTTATTTAATCAAAAGTTAAAGTTGTTTCTACTTGGAAACCGCTTCTGGGCTTTGCGCTTGTAGTAGAAAAAAACAAAACTTTGATTTTGGGTTTTACTGATTAAATAGGTTCGTTGTTATAGAAATGGCTAGTTTATACTATTATGTAGAAATAAAAAGTTGAGGTTGGATGTCATTATTTTATTCTACTGCATCAAAGGAAGCTGGAAGTCAACGCCTTTTTTTTCCTTTCTCCCCTTTTTCCTACACTTCCCCTTCCCCTATCTTTCCTACTATTTTCTTTTGTATTTTTGTATTTTATATTATAAATTAATTTTAAAAATTCATTTAATCAAATGCTGGTTTTGGGGTATCTCTGTGCATCTCTTTAGGCTGGCTCCACCAATGGGTTGGAGCCAGGGGCGGGTTCCTAATTTTTTTACTACCACTCTGGGCGTGGCTTATTTTGTGGGTGTGGCTTGCCAGCCATGTGACCGGGTGGGCGTGGCTTGCCAGCCATGTGACCGGGTGGGTGTGGCTTGTCGGTCATATATTAGTTATTTCAGAGAGATGTTACTACTATTTTTGCTATTTTATACCTTACATGAAAAGCTTTGCATACAAAGTGTGTGTTACACCATGGCAACACAGCAACCTTTATATGCCGAAAATGCTATAGTTAAAAGACAAGCAAGTCTCATACAGCATTTTTGGTTTCAGTCATGGATTCCTTAGACTAAAATATTGAGGACTGTTAAAAGAACAGTATCTTTTAACAGTCCTCAATGTTTTCGTCTAAAGAATAACAGTATAAAACTGTATAAAATTAACAGTACCGCACCGGTACTGTGACGTCACCAGCGGGCCGCTACCGGTGCTATAGAGTGGACCGCACTGGTAGGAACCCACCATTGGTTGGAGCTCATCCCTCACTCTATGAAAAAGCTGCATGCGTCGTGTTAAGACTTTCAAAGTGGACACTCACTTGTGAAACTTTCACCGCCAACACCATTGCTGCTTCCCACAATATCCTGAAACTGAGAGCTGCTTATCAAGTTGTGCATTCCCAGGATGGCTGGAATTTAAAAAAAAGAGAGTGAAAAAGGCATAAATCATTATTGCACTTTATCCTTTCGCTTCAAACGGAGGCACAAAGGGGCAATCCACCTTCCCATTTCCCATGATTACTTTTGCTAGCCTCAACCTGGTGAGAAAGGAGGAAGGAGAGAGAAAAGAGATAACCAACAGCAAGATGGACAGATTCAGTCAAGATTTGCAAAAATGTTCATTAATCTGTCTGCCAAGTGCTGGAAATGTAATCACTCCCCAGGTACTTACTATCATATGTGGTGGAGCTGAAGTGGTGCAGTGGTTAAATGCAGCTACTGCAGGCTACTCCAGCTGACTGCTAGTTCAGCAGTTCAGCTGTTCAAATCTCACTAGGCTCAAGGTTGACTCAGCCTTCCATCCTTCTGAGGTGGGTAAAATGAGGACCCAAATTGTTGGGGGCAATATACTGAACTCTGTAAACCGCTTAGAGGGCTGTAAAGCACTATGAAGCGGTATATAAGGCTAAGTGCTATTGCTATTGTATGAAAGCGAGAATATATAGGAGGAAAATACATATCTGGTTGGAAAAGATAATCAAACAAAGTATAGATCTGAAAGCAGAAGTATTTTTGCTGGGCATAATGCCAGAGGGTTATAACAAAGGGACCACATATTTAGTTTTACATATACTGACAGCAGCAAGGATTATATTTGCAAAATACTGGAAAAATGGGAACACCCCACCAGATGAGGAAGTAACTCGGAAAATGTTAGATTGTGCTGAGATGGACAGACTGACTTTAAAAATAAAAGATAAAGGAGACACAGAATATTACTTGATATGGAATAGATTCTATAAGTGGTTAGAGATCAGAGGTAGAAATTGGAGGAAAAATGACTATGAATGTATGTATTAAATGCAAAGACGGTTTGTAATTAGAACTATGCTGATACATTAAACAAAAGTATGAATAAGCTAATATAAAAAGAAACCTAGTCAAACTATTTGGTTATACTATTACTATTGTTGTTAGTATATGTGTTAATACTTTTTACTGTCTTTTTTTTGTTCCCTTTTTTGTAAATGGTATACCCTGACAATACACTGCATTCAAAATATTTATGACTAAAATAAATTTTCTTTAAAAAAGGAAGTCCTGTAGGCCAGGATAGCGATAGATTGCATGGAGAAAATGTGTGTGGGGATCGATACCAACCTGACAGCACATGACCAGTTAATCAACATGAAGCTGTAGCTCTACCTGTCTAGATTGCTGGGATATTGTCTAGATATGAGCCGAGGTGGCGCAGCGGTTAGAGTGCAGTACTGCAGGCCACTTTAGCTGACTGTGATCCGCAGGTCAGCGGTTCAAATCTCACCGGCTCAAGGTTGACTCAGCTTTCCATCCGTCCGAGGTAGGTAAAATGAGGACCCAGATTCTTGGGGGCAATATAAATATACATTGCTTACTGGTGTAAACCGCTTAGAGAGTGCTTGCACTATGAGGCGGTATATAAATCTCACTAATAAATAAATAAATAAATAAAAATGGAAAGAACGAGGGGGGAAAAATGATGACCAGCAGCCAGAGGGGATAGGCTTAGTCACAATAGTGATGAGTACATTGATGGAAGAGTTGAAGAACCAGGTTAGAGAGAGGTCGTCATGGAGAAAGCATGGTTGTTAGAAGTTGACCATGATTCGAAGAAACATAATCAATCCACATGCACATCAATTTATGGGAAAATAAGGAGACCAATCTCTGCCCCAAGTAGCTTTCAATTTAAAGTTTAATGTGAGGATAAAACAGAGAAAGGTAAGAGCAGGGGAAGATGATCTGCCCATTCTAGTTATACGTATTTTGCGCTTAGCTTTGCTAGACAAGGAAAGCTCCATATTTAGCAAAAGCAATAGCACTTAGCACTTGTATACCACTCCATATTCCTTTACAGCTCTCTCCAAGCAGTTTACAGAGTCAGCATCTTGCCCCCAACAATCTGGGTCTTCATTTGACCAACCTCAGAAGGATGGAACGCTGAGTCAATCTTGAGCCCGTCAGGATCGAACTCCAGGCTGTGGGCAGAGTTTGCCTGCAATACGGCATTCTAAGCACTGCGCCCGTGTTTGTGTTTGTGTAGAATATTGGGATTATTCAGAACAAGACAGGCTCTCATGGAAATTAGGATTCTTCTGTCTAGCAGAAGAGGGAAATGAAAAGGAAGCTATCTTCATACATTTGATGAAGAATATGCCAGTGGATCTGCCAATCTAATTTCATTCATTCTCCATTTCCTTTTGTTGTTATTTTCCCAAAAGCCTACTACTATTCAATCGATATTCTCATTCAGAAAAAAATACCCTTTCTTGAATATTTATACACTGGCATTTTGATCTTCGATAAGGAGTGGTGCGGTGGCCTAGAGGTGGAGCTCTTGCCTCACAATCAGGAGGCTGTGAGTTCGATCCTGGGTAGAGGCAGCTATTTCTCTCTCTGGGCACACGGAGAATATATCTGCTGAACAAAACTCCGCACTGGCAACAGGAAGGGCATCCGGCCATTAAAACACTCTGCTAGCTCCATGCAGTTGCCTGGACTCCACCCCCGCAAGGGATTATGGGGTTGTTAAATGAAGATGATGATTTGATCTTTGATAAGCAAAACAATTAAGCAACTCTCCCACACCAAACAACCCCTCCCCACCTTAACAGATCCTACAAACCTGCCAGATCACACAGTTCCGTGTCAGTGGCACTTGTCAATGCCTCCTCCAGTTCTGGATCAAGCGCCACTTTTTCTTCTACGTAAGACTGTATTGGTTTCTGTTTAGGAATAAAAACTTTTCCTGTTGAAAGGAAGATAAAAAATATGCAAGTTAGGATGGCTTCAATGATTAGCTCAGAACAGGTGACCTGGTACCTCTGTTTGGGACTGTAGAATAGAATAGAGCTGGAAGGGACCTGGGAGGTCTTCTAGTCCAGCCCCCTGCTCAAGCAGGAGAACCTATACCAGACAAGTATACACTCAGACAAGTGACTGTCCAGTCTCTTCTTAAAAACTTCCAGTGATGGAGCGCCCACGATTTCTGGAGGCAAGCTGTTCCACTGGTTAATTGTTCTCACTGTTAGAAAGTTTCTCCTTAATTCCAGGTTGCTTCTCTCTTGGATTACTTTCCAACCATTATTTCTTGTCCTGCCCTCTGGTGCTTTGGAGAATAATTTGACCCCCTCTTCTTTATGGCAACCCCTCAAATACTGGAATACTACTGTCATGTCCCTCCTAATTCTTCTGTTCTTTAGACTAGCCAGACCCAAAACCTGCAGCCGTTCTTCATAAGGGTTAGTCTCCATGACTGCAGTTCTTATCAGCACCAGGAAATGTTTCTTAAGCAGCCAAATACTTTTGAGACCGGATTTTGGATGGAAATTCAAGCCCCACCTTAGTCATGAAAGCTGGCTGGGTGACTTTGGGCCAGTTCCTCTCTCTCTCTCTCAGCCCATTCCACCTAACAGGGTTGTTGTTATGGAGGAACTAGGAGGAGGAAGGTGTGGTGGATATGTTCGCCACCTTGTGTTATTTGTAAAAATAACAAAGGCAGGATGCAAATAAATAAAAGAAAACGCGGTTTAAATTGTAGAAAGGCGGAAATAAATACTTTTAACAATAAGAATAAGTCAACAATAGAAACAATAACACAGGGAAATGGTGGGCTCGTATTCACTGAATATGTTTGGTCAGATGGACACTTTATTTTAAATTTCTGTCCTGAGAAGGAGTTGCTCTTTCAACTCTATAATTGTACTATATATAATTATACCACACTCTATAATTATACCACATACACACATACATGCTTCCCAAAATAAAGTGTAAGTATATCTATGTGTGTTTAAACCTTACCTTACTTAACTCTATGCATGTTTATACTTATAGGTTGCCTCTAAAAAGGGATTTTTCCCCCTATGTAGATGTATGTGCTCAAGCATCCGTCTAGGCACATATAGGAAGGCAGAATGTAGATATTTTAAATGATAACAAACTAGGCCAGGCCTGGCTCAATATAGGAAGCGGAATTGCACAAACAGCTGTGGCCCTCCTTATTTAACTCCCTTCACCATCTGGTTTCTGTTTCTTGTACATTTATTTGCTCATCATCACAAGCTTTGGCAGGCTCTAACCTGGATTATTATTTTTCTTTAAGAGGAAATGTCAGAAAGTAAATTTGCAGCATCTGGAATCTATTTCAGCAACATTGCAATTAATGGAAGCCAGGAGAAGACTCAAAGGTTGGCATTTTCTTGGGCGGGGGGGAAAACAGCCATTGGATGGCATACAAGTTTCATAAATGGCTGGTTGAACAAACCACGATTAGCTCGAATCAGGGATCAAGCCGTCAATCGCATTAATATATCAATTATCATCAATTATCAGGGCAGGCATTTTTTTCAGCACTTTGACCAAGTGAACAAAATTATATCAGTCTAGATCAGGGGTCTCCAACCTTGGCAACTTTAAGACTTGTGGACTTCAACTCCCAGAGTTCCTCAGCCAGCTTTGCTCACAAGCTTTGCTGGCTGAGGAATTCTGGGAGTTGAAGTCCACAACTCTTTAAGTTGCCAAGGTTGGAGACCCCTGTGGTCTAGATCACATCTGAACTGTGCTGCTGTATTTTGTGGTGATCAATGTTGGATCGGTATCTTTAGGATGGGAGCCAAAGAGAGTTTAGACAAGAAGCGTTGCAACTGTCTCCGTTGTTTTATTTAAATAAATGAAACCATCAAGGTTGAAACCTCCAGCCAGTTTATTTCACCTGCTTCCCATTCTTTGTCTGCTCTAAGCGATCTCTAATCCATCTGTCACTTTGCTAGGAATATGAGAGACTTGGCCAAGGCACAGCTGAAGAAATTAAATTTTGAACAAACCTCCCCCACCCCCCAAAAAAGCCAGTGTTTCTCCCATCTCAGCAAATTTAAGATGTCTGGACTTCAACTCCCAAAATTCCCCAGCTAGCTGCTGGGGAATTTTGGGAGTTGAAGTCCAGACATCTTACCGTATTTTTCAGAGTGTAAAACACACTTTAAACCCCCCCACACACACAAAAAGAGGATGGAAATATTGGTGTGTGTTATACACTGAATATAGCCATTTTTGGCCTCCCGAAACCCTACCCCACGCGTCCCATTTTCGCCAAAAACAGGCCCGTTTTTCGCAAAAACAGGGTGCGCAGAAAGTTTGGGAGGCCTGCAGAGTGCTCCTGGGGGCTGGGGAGGGCAAAAACATGTCATGGGGGGGGGGTTGGGAGGCGAAAAACAAGCCCTCCCCAGCCCCCAGGAGCACTCTGCATGCCTCCCAAACCCTCTGCGCATCCCGGTTTTGTGAAAACCGGGCCCATTTTTCGCAAAAACAGGACGTGCAGAGAATTTGGGAGGCCTGCAAGGTGCTCCTCGGGGCCAGGGAGGACAAAAACTATTTTTTCTTGTTTACCTCTTCAAAATCTTATACTCCGGTGTGTCTTATAGTCTGAAAAGTTCATTAAGTAGTTCATTAAGTATTATGGTTCATTAAGAGCCGAGGTGGCGCAGCGGTTAGAGGCAGGTACTGCAGGCCACTTTAGCTGACTGTGATCCGCAGGTCAGCGGTTCAAATCTCACCGGCTCAAGGTTGACTCAGCCTTCCATCCTTCCGAGGTAGGTAAAATGAGGACCCAGATTGTTGGGGGCAATATAAATATGCATTGCTTACTGGTGTAAACCGCTTATAGCAGGGGTGGCCAAACTATGGTTCTTTGAGGACCTGTGGACTTCAACTCCCAGAATTCCTGAACATGCATGGCTAGTTCAGGAATTCTGGGAGTTGAAGTCCACAGGTCCTCAAAGAACCATAGTTTGGCCACCCCTGGCTTATAGAGTGCTTGCACTGTGAGGCGGTATATAAATATCACAAAATAAATAAATAAATAAATAAATAAATAAATAAATAAATAAATAAATAAATAAATAAATAAATAAATAAATAAATAAATAAATAAATAAATAAATAAATAAAAAATAAATATACGATAAATTTCCTGAGATTTGCTCTAGAACAAAGCAAGCATTCTTTACTCTTCGTTCATTATTCAGACTTCCTTGCTTTTCACCTTGACTCCACACACAGTTATTAGCAATAGCAAACCTTTCTTAATTTTTAAAGCAGAATAAAATAGTAAAATATTTTGTCAGCTCTATTTGGAAGCAACTTCTCCAGAGACTTGGACGATCAGTTTCAAAGTGAAGCAGACACCAAAGGCTACCCTCATCTGAACCCTATTTAAACCCAAGCTGGGCTATTGTTCCTTTCCAGATGCATGATTAAACCCCCTGAGAATGCAATTGAGCTGCTCCTTCTGCAAAATGGACCATACCTGAAACATAAGTCTTGTTTAATCAAAGCTAACAAGATTCCTCTTGCTTGGACCTCACCTCTGCTTGTCTTTAGAGAAAAGTTAAGATTCCTTTCCGGGTAATGAGCAAACACTTTAAGGGAAAAATCTTAAGCTTATTGTTTACTCACTCCAAGGATTTTTTTTAAAAAAATAATAATCCCTACCCTCTATGGCCTTTGGAAATAATGACTTAACAGTTGGCAGAAGATCAAAAAGCTCTGTCAGATTCTTCCCTCTTGACGCATAACCCACACAAGCATGGCCCAGAGAGCACATCTGCACAGTCGTTCACAAAAGCCATGGCTATTCTGACTATGATGGTTTGGGAATGCTAATCTTATTTGCTGAGGAAGCTGCTCAGAGAAACAAGAACCGGTTTTGCTTGGTTTGGAAAACCAGAAAAATACACCCAGGACTGCCTCCATGTTTATGCGCTGACGATTTCTGAAGTGTAATGACTGGCATCAAAGCAATGAAGAAGATATTCAAAGTATTATTTATCTATCTATCTATCTATCTATCTATCTATCTATCTATCTATCTATCTATCTATCTATCTATCTATCTATCCATCCATCCATCCATCCATCCATCCATCCATCCATCCAGCTATCTAGCTATCTAGCTATTTATTTATTTATTTGTGAGATTTATATACCGCCTCATAGTGCAAGTACTCTCTAAGCGGTTTACACCATTAAGCAATGTATACTTATATTGCCCCCAACAATCTGGGTCCTCATTTTACCTACCTCGGAAGGATGGAAGGCTGAGTCAACCTTGAGCCTGGTGAGATTTGAACCGCTGACCTGCGGATCACAGTCAGCTAAAGCGGCCTGCAGTACCTGCCTCTAACCGCTGCGCCACCTCGGCTCTTATTAGCATCAGGGAATTCCCCCCCCCCCGGGCTGATTAGGGTTTGTCAGGCAAGTCAAGAGCCGAGGTGGCACAGCGGTTAGAGGCAGTACTGCAGGCCACTTTAGCTGACTGTGATCCGCAGGTCAGCGGTTCAAATCTCACCGGCTCAAGGTTGACTCAGCCTTCCATCCTTCCGAGGTAGGTAAAATGAGGACGCAGATTGTTGGGGGCAATATAAATATACATTGCTTACTGGTGTAAACCGCTTAGAGAGTGCTTGCACTGTAAATCTCACAAATAAATAAATAAATAAATAGGTGTTCTGGTTTATTCCATGTATTATGCTGAGTACTCCTCATAATACTGGTTTATTACTGGTTCTGGTTTATTCCATGTATTCACAAGTTGGAATTAAGATTGCCGGGAGAAATATCAACAACCTCAGATATGCAGATGATACCACTCTAATGGCAGAAAGTGAAGAGGAACTAAAGAGCCTCTTGATGTGGGTGAAGGTAGAGAGTGCAAAAGCTGGCTTGAAACTCAACATTAAGAAAACTAAGATCATGGCATCTGGCCCTCTCAATTCCTGGCAAATAGATGGGGAAGAAATGGAGATAGCGACAGATTTTATTTTCCTGGGCTCCAAGATCACCGCAGATGGGGACTGCAGCCAAGAAATTAAAAGATGCTTGCTCCTGGGAAGGAAATCTATGGCAAATCTAGACAGCATACTAAAAAGCAGAGACATCACCCTGCCAACAAAAGTGTGTATAGTCAAGGCTATGGTTTTCCCAGTTGCAATGTATGGCTGTGAAAGTTGGACCATAAGAAAGGCTGAGCGCCAAAGAATTGAGGCCTTTGAACTACGGTGCTGGAGAAGACTCCTGCGAGTCCTTTGGACTGCAGGGTGATCAAACCAGTCAGTCCTAGAGGAGATCAACCCTGACTGCTCTTTGGAAGGCCAGATCCTGAAGATGAAACTCAAATTCTTTGGCCACCTAATGAGAAGGAAGGACTCACTGGAGAAGAGCCTAATGCTATGAACGATTGAGGGCAAAAGAAGAAGGGGACGGCAGAGAATGAGGTGGCTGGATGGAGTCACTGAAGCAGTCGGCGTGAGCTTAAATGGACTCCGGGGGATGGTAGAGGACAGGAAGGCCTGGAGGAACGTTGTCCATGGGGTCGTGATGGGTTGGACACGACTTCGCAACTAACAACAACCATTATGCTGAACCATAAACCATGTCTTACAAGCCTGAGTTGGCTGGTTTCATGCAACATACTAAGCTCGAATCAAACCCAAACAGAAATGAGATAAAATTCAGCAACAATGAGCTGGATTCATGATTTAGCTAGACTCTCAGACTGAAGCCATTATAATATTCTACCCTACTATCGAATAGTGGAGATAAGAATCCGATAGTTCTCTATGATCACTTCCAGCCGATATGTCTACTGATTGAGAACAGCAGATGAGTTTAAATCTTCTGCCAGCCAGTAGGTTTTATTTTTATTTTATTAGCATGCACATATAGCATGCCATATTCGTTTTATTAGCGCGCCCGTATAAAGCTTTATAACATTCCTAGAATATTTTCTCCTTGAGAAAGATCACAAGCCCTGAGCTAAAGACATTAAAGGAGGTTCACAAACAGAGACCAACCCTTATACAAACACACACACAGGATGACAATTCAACATGGTGGCATCCAGCAGTGCTCTCCTGATGCGTTTGACTGCCCAAGGAATTACGGGAGTTGAACTCCAACACCTCTGGACACACCAGGGTGGAGATAGGTGATCTCAAGATTAGTTCACAAGTGATTGGCTGGAGCTGAAGGTATATTTGGGATACCCAGAACCGCTAAGCTAATTTCAACAGCACCAGGCCCCAATCCACTTCCGTTCTAGGCGAGTCTGGGCACACCCTTAATGAGAAGCAATTAAGCAAGGCAGGTCCATCATCAATCATCATCCCAAGCCAAGTCAAATCTCTGTGAAGTGATGAAGCTGCTTCAGACCAGTGGTATCCTAAGTCAACCAGTGGCAGCCTAAGTGACATCCTAAGTCAACTGTTAGAGAGGATCTATTAGAGCAGTGTTTCCCAACCTTGGCAACTTGAAGATGTCTGGACTTCAACTCCCAGAATTCCCCAGCCAGCATTCGCTGGCTGGGGAATTCTGGGAGTTGAAGTCCAGACATCTTCAAGTTGCCAAGGTTGGGAAACACTGTATTAGAGGAAGGTGGGAAGCTGAATTCTGTCTCATCAGACATGGTCCATCCAAGCTGGTATTACCAACACGGACCAGGGTTGTCTGACTGGGGTCTCGGGCCAGTTTTTTCCCCATACTCTACTCATCTGAGAACTCCGCGACCTCTTAGCCACAAAGCTGCCCTTGTCAGTTCAATGAAAATTTACATCATAAATGCCAATCTTGTGAAAGGAAACTCTGTTGCATCAGTTCCCTTCGCAGGCTACAGTGACTCATTGTTCCTTTCACCCAAATTGGAACAAGAGGGGAAGACGGTCAAGCCACTGTGTAGCAATGGTGGATTTAAAAATATTACTACTATTATTAAATTATTAATAACATTAATAATAATATATATTATAATAAATTTGACCGTTTGGAAAGATAGGGTTTTGGCCCGCTTCCTTTTTAAACTCCAAGGAAGCTTGTATTGCATGCTTTCTGTTACCACAACCAGGAGCGGGTTCCTAATATTTTTACTACCACTCTGTGGGCGTGGCTTATTTTGTGGGTGTGGCTTGCCAGCCATGTGACCGGGTGGGCGTGGCTTCTTGGACTGCTGAAGGGAGAGGAACTGAGATAGGTCCTGCCGCCCATTTCCCCTCCCCTCAGCAGCTCGAGAAGCCTTGAACGTGCGAAAATGCCTGGGATCATCACTGCACGTTCGTGGCTTCTCGGACTGCTGAAGGGAGGGGAATGGAGATAGCTCCTGCCACCCGTGCTTTCGGTGTCTCACGCGCTCCCTCAGCCATCCTCCCCTGCTTGGACTCATTGTGGGGTAGGAAGGCAGCGCATGCGCAGTGCCGGAAGCTTGGCTTCTGGGCATGCGCAGAAGAAATGTTTTTTTAAATTTAAAAAAAAATTTTTTTTAAAATGGCGGCGCCCAGGCACCGGTAACCGACCGCACCGGTTCTGTGACGTCACCAGCGGGCCGCTACCGGTGCTATAGAGTGGACCGCACCGGTAGGAACCCACCACTGACCACAACCCTTGCTCAGATCCTACGGGGCTTACTCCCTAGCACAACTTCTTCCACCTAGTAGAATGAAGGGATGGGATGGGATGGGATGGGGGGGTGGAGAGGGGAACCGCCCCTCCTCTGTGAAGGGACTTCCTCTCAGGGAGTCTCTCAGCCCAGCCTACTTCACAGGGCTGTTGTTGCGGGAATAAACAGGAGATGGAAGGGTCCGGCCCGGAACTCACAGAGGGAAGGCAAGAGAGACATGAGATATCCATTCACACTTTGTAATAAGTCCAAAGTTTGTTGTAATAAGATGGGTGGTAAAATAAAATAACAAAAAATATATATAAAAAAATAAAATAAAAAATAAAAAAATAAAAAAATAAAATAAAAAATAAAAAAATAAAAAAATATAAAATAAAATAAAATTGTAAAATATAAAATAAATAAAATTATAAAATATAAAATAAAATAAAATAATAAAATATAAAATAAAATAAAATATGATTCTGTGGGAACTCAGCCCCTGTGGCTTGTTAATTATGGGGTCACGTCCTGCTGATGGTGGCTTAATAAAGACACCATAGTTCAGCCTGATACAGGCAGTTCTTGGCTTACCATCATTTGTTTAGCGGCCGTTCAAAGTTACAATGAAAAAGTGACTCATGACTGGTCCTCGTACTTATGACCGTCACAGCGTTCCCCACAGCCATGTGCTCAGAATTTGGGTGCTTGGCAACCTGCATGTATTTACAATGGTTGTAGCGTTCTGGGACGACGCGATTGTCATTTGTGACCTTCCCAGTTGGCTTCTGACAAGCAAAATCAATTAGGGAACCTGGATTCACTTAATGGCCATGATTCACTTAACGACCATGCTGACTCGCTTAATGACCGCAGCAAAGAAAAAGGACGTTAAATCAGGCGTGACTTATTTAACAACTGCCTCAGTTAGCAGCAGAGCTTCCAGTCGCAGTTATGGCCATTAAGTTGAGGACTGCCTGTATATGACTCCAGCCCACGAATGGGGGCAGAGAGAAAGGAAGTGGGGCTTGGACAAGCCAAGTTGCTCAGTGGAACCGTTACCTTTCTTTTCTCCCGTGTAAGGCACAACCTCCTCGACGTCTTTCTGCTCCAGGGCTTGTTTCTCCAAAAACGAGAGAAGCTTTTCTCGGTCAAAAGGCCCCCCGGGTTTTTTCAAAGTCTGGTCCTTCTGCCGGAATCCCGCTGGCAACAGGGCGTTCTGTGAAACGAAAGGAAGAGGTGAATAGCAATAGCACTTAGACTTATTATACCGCTTTACAGTTCTTTACAGCCCTCTCTAAGCGATTTACAGAGTCAGCCTATTTCCCCCAACAATCTGGGTCTACATTTGACTCACCTCGGAAGAATGGAAGGCTGAGTCAACCTTGAGCCTGGTGAGATTCGATCTGCCAAATTGCAGGCAGCCGGCATTCAGCAGAAGCAGCCTGCAGTACTGCACCACCATGGCTCATCCGCCACCCCACAAAGAGTCAACCAAACGGTCCCCCTTATTCTGAGGCTGCTCCTGTATGTATCCTGAGAAATGAATTAAAGTCAGAGGTTTTGGGGCATAGGAAACATGCCCTACCCGTTTTCACTGGCAGGCTGACAGGGGCATTCATGAAATGTAATGTCGTTCCAGACGTTGCTCCACCACAAGCTCCCAATGGACAACATGGCCAATGGTGAGAAAGGATGGGCATTGTAGTTCAACCAGAGGTGGATTCCTACCAGTTCTAAGCGGTTCTTTAGAACCATTAGTAGTTCGGCGATGACATCACGGAGCCGGTTCTGTCGGTGTCTCCATGGGCGCCGCCATATTGGATTTTGCTTCTGCGCATAAGCTATTTTTTGATTGCTGCTGGCGCGCACGCACATGGCACAACTCTGAGCGAATCGGCAGCAAAAGGATCCAGAACCCACCCCTGACTTCAACCACAGCCAGGAGACCACAAGTTACCATATGCTTTACAGAACTGCCAGGTGCGAACAACCAGACCCACATAGGTAGAGTTCAAACTAGCTACTTTATTGTTCTCTGCCTATAATACAGGAATCTCCTCAGATTGGCAGCTTTCACCTGGGAAAGAGCAGAGAAGGCTACAAGGCAGGTTTTCTCAACCTTGGCAACTTTAAGAGTGGACTTCAACTCCCAGATTTCCCCAGACAGCATGGGGAATTCTGGGAGTTGAAGCTCACGCATCTTCAATCTGCCAAGGTTGGAAACCCTGCTCTAAGGCATTCAAGAGGAGTCAGAGCTAACGCCCTAGAGTGAGTCTAGGTTGGTTCCTCACTTGAACCCTTCTTCCATCCAGAAACCTATGGAAACACAATAGAATAAATAGAAATAGAAAACAGAAAACAGAACAGAAGAATAATGGAATGGAATGGAATAGAATAGGAGAAGGAATGGAATGGAATAATAGAATAGAATAGAATGGAATGGAATGGAATGGAATGGAACGGAACGGAACGGAACAGAATAGAATAGAATAAGGAGTAGAGTAGAGTAGAGTAGAGTAGAGTAGAGTAGAGTAGAGTAGAGTAGAGTAGAGTAGAGTAGAGTAGAGTAGAGTAGAGTAGAGTAGAGTAGAATAGAATAGAATAGAATAGAATAGAATAAGGAGTAGAGTAGAGTAGAGTAGAGTAGAGTAGAGTAGAGTAGAGTAGAGTAGAGTAGAGTAGAGTAGAATGGAATGGAATGGAATGGTTCTCCTTAGTTCTAGGTTGCTTCTCTCCTAGATTAGCTTCCACCCATTGCTTCTTGTCCTGGCTTCAATGGAAATGCTAACAAAACATTGGGAAAATATGTACGCACCTCTGGATCAAGGTCATCCAGGACAGTTTCCAGTTGCTTCAGTTCCTCTTCAGTCAACTTGCCCAAAATTTCATCTTCATCAAGTTCCCTGTATTTGTCCAAGTCTTTCCGGAAAGGGAGCGCCATCGCTCTGGCAGACCAACGTCGAGTAGCTTGATCAACTAACAGCAAGGCCAAGGTCTTAGCTTTGGGTTTTTAACTGGAAGGACAGAAGAGGGGAGGGGAAATGTACTCATTTGGCAAAGTTCCATGAATGAAGGAAATTCACATGAGCGAGTCATCTGAGGATGCAGGAGAAATTATCTACAACTGCTTTACCGCTATGCTGATGGCTAAGTATGCCTCCAAAAACTTAAGATGATGCATAACAATCTCCCCTAGAGATGTGCAGTTGTCATCACTCAAACAGGTAAGAAGATCAGCATTATTAACAGTGGTGGGATTCCAAATCTTTTCCTACTGGTTCTATGAGAGAGCGCTTTGCGCATGCACGCGCCTAACATGCGCTTTGCACTTGCGCACAGCACTCAAACACCGCTCTCAGTGTCAGCGCTGATGAGCTGATCTGTTTTTTTTTTAAATTAAATTTTATTGATTTTCAACATTTTTCTTTAAAAATAACAATTTCCATATTTCCTAAAGCATTTCTTTAGGATTCATATTTGGATAAATTTTTGCAAGTCTAATTGGGGCTAAATGCCATCTATAACTCATTTTGTAAAAATTTTCTTTGTATGCTACTGACCTAGATATTTTAAGATTTCTATTCCATATCTGTTCCCAATCTGCCAAGTGGATGTTATGTCCTATGTTCTGGGCCCATGCTATCATAGGACCTTTTACAATATCTTCAAATCTTTCCTGCTGTAGTAAATAGTTATATAATTTTGTAATAATTTTGTTTTCTGGGCCAATCAATATTTTATCTAATGGTTTGGATTCCAATTCAATTCCGTATTCTTCTATATCTCTCTTGTATCTAGATTTTATCTGCGAGTAAGGCTGTTGTTTAGCTCAGCTGAGATGCGGCAGAGCTCTGCTGTGCGAATCAGTTGAGCTAAAAACCAAGGGAATATAGGACAGGAAACGGCGGGGGCGGAAGGGCGGGGCCAGCCAGAGGTGGTATTTGCTGGTTCTCCGAACTACTCAAAATTTCCGCTAGCGGTTCGTCCGAACCGGTCCGCACCGGCTGAATACCACCTTTGATTATTAACATACATCTAGAACAGCCTTGACAGCTTTAAGATGTGAGGACTTCAACTCCCAGAATTCCCCAGTCAGCCACGGAGGAGATGTTGTTGGCCTTCTAGTTCAGCCAGACCAGAATGTTCTCTTGCTAAAAAGCACACGTTTCCTATCAACCTTCTCCAACCTGGCTCTCTCCCAATATTCAATTGCACTTCCTGTTATGTTAGCCAGGGATTATATAGAGATTCAGACAGGGAAACGGATGGCGTATAGCAAAGCCAGCCAAGTCTTTGGCTTCAAAAGTCCAGTCAACATCATAATCAACTCTGTAAAGTACCAGAGTAATATCCTGAAGTACGCCTGCCACTCTTCAGGGCAACACAAAACACTTCAGGTTCTGTGGTCTCTGAACTTGGTTGTTTTCTTGCAGATGTTTCATTACCCAACTAGGTAACGTCATCAGTGCTAGAAGGGAATGGCGGTATGCTCTTATTTCTATATACTATTGGTTTGCTGAGAGCAATCAACCAATGGAACAGAAGTTGCCTTCAGAGGTTGTGGGAGCGTCATCACTGGAAGCTTTCAAGAAGAGACTGGACTGCCATCTGTCAGAAATGGTGTAGGGTCTCCTGCTTGGGTGGGGGGGGGGTTGGACTAGATGATCTACAAGGTCCCTTCCAACTCTGTTAATCTGCCTGGTCAGTGTTGGTGGGAGTGTTCTTGTTCTTGTTAGTTTGCTCATCTCTGTTGATACCAAAACACCTACGCACCAGCAATCAACACATATATGAGCAAAGGTTAATAATGAAGATTAACACTAGACCAACAACCCAGAAGTAAACAAAATCTCAATCAAGGAACTACCAATGCAATATCCCTTCAGCTCTGACTGGACGGTGGGGACCTGAAGAAGCTTCTTGGAGGAGAGAAGCCAAACGTTTTCAAAGAAAAACAAAAAAAGTCCACTTTGCCTCTTGAAAAAGCACCTTTGGGACAACCATGAACCTGGATGACTGAGAATCTCCAGACATTTACTAATGCAATATCATGGTTATTTAAAAAAAGGAAGCACTCTGATCTCGCACAGTGAGTCCGCCAGACTTCCTAGCCCTTGCCCGCAAGTGTTTTTCTCCTCTTCCTGAACCTCCCTTTCAGCTCGAGCCAGTATCTCAAAAGAAAGTGGCTTCCTGTGGATAATAAGCATGGCACCACCATTAGCTGTCAAGCTGTGCCATCTCTGTGCCAAGCCCCCACTGTGTGTGTTCCCCTCCCCTCGAGCATCTGTTTAGAACCATAGAACATCACAGTGCGAGTGGGCGGGTGTGGAAAAGACCTGCCAACAATGGGTCGGACACACACAAGAACAATTCTGTTCTCTTCGATGATCAAGGGTTGCCAGCCAGTCTAAAGAAAACTCTCCGTTATATCTGGAACTGGCTCGAAGGGCAGTAAAGTTGTTACTCGTAGGCAAATTCAGCACCTCTGATTGGTTCCGCACAATGAGGCTTGGGAAGTTCTCTAGAAAAAGATCTGGCAGCTAGTGCCCTGCCACAAAGCTCAGCCATGTCAGTCCTTCCGCTCCCTTTCTCCCCCTGTGTTCCCCTCTCTTTTGGCGTTGGGGTATTACCGGCTGGCTGGTTTTGTGGAGTTCCGCGCCCTGCTGAGCCACAACCACCTACAAACGAGTCAGGGCATGTTTCGCTTTGCAAATTCTCCTGGATAAAATTATTTGGAAATAATTCCATTTCTAAGCCAGGCTCCGTAAGCCTGTCTAGATCAGGGGTGTCAAACTCAAGGCCCGGGAGCTGGAGCCGGCCTGCAGGGTGCTTATATTTGGCCTGTGGGGCCGCCCTGGAGTAGAGCGAAGGACCGGCCCACAGTGCCTCTGCCAGCGAAAACGGAGCTAGGGAGGACTGCATGCGGCCCTCCTGAGCTCCATTTTCGCTTGCAGAGGGTTGCAGGAGGCCATTGCAGCCGAAAACGGAGCTCGCGTGGGCCGCGGGCAGCACTGCCAAGCTCCGTTTTCGCTGGCAGTGGGTTGCAGGAGGCCGTCTCAGCCAAAAACAGAGCTTGGGAGCCCGTTTTCGTTGGCAGAGCGCTCGGGCCACCACAGGTACCTCCGACATGAGTGATGTCCAGAAGGCCACGCCCACCCTAGCCACACACCCAGCCCCCGCAAGGTCAAGCACAACCCTGATGCGGCCCTCAATGAAATTGAGTTTGACACCCCTGTTCTAGATAAATAGGTATCGATCCAGCCTGGTTACAACCTTAAGACTCTCCTATTTCTCCACCCTGAGTTGATAATAATCATCAGATGATCGTGTGTTGGGAGTACTGGAGGCCGACTTTAGGCCAAATTAGCCTGGCCTAATTATAAACAGAACAGACAGTACATCTGGTTGATCTCGCAAAAGGATAAGCGGGAGCAGATTGACTAGTTAGTATATAGCGTTTCTCAACCTTGTAGACTTCAACTCCCAAAATTCCCCAGTCCCTGGACGACATTAGGAAATGCTAGGATCGGGGAATTAAAACCAAAAACCAAAGGCATCCACCAAGGCATCCACGTAGACATGGCAAACAATGTCTATGTTTTGCCAAGAAAACAAGGAAGTCTCACTTTTAGAAATCAAAATACATGAAGGCGGCCAATGGAAAAAGTAGGAAGCAGGGTGGATTTGATTTAAATCGAGTCGATTTAAATCATGATTTAAATCACTAACAAGGCAGCTTGTTTTAAATCAATTCGATTTAAATCATAATTTTTCAAGAGCAACTGTCATCTCTGTCCCGCAGCGGCTCCTCCTCTGACCCGCTGTTGACTCACCGACAGTCCCATTCACTTTAATGGGACGGCTGGTGATGCGGCAGTGACACAAGTTGAGGGACGTGGCAGGCAACAGGTGAGTTGATGCCCTCTAACAGGCACTGCCATAATGGATCTGAAATGACAGGTGCTCTTTAAATGTAAGGGCTCATTCTTGCTGGTTGTCAGAATCTTTAATATTATTATTTACAAACAAAATGAAGTTTTCCTATTTAGCTTGCAGAGCTTAGATTCACGGAGTGAGTTTACCAAAAATATAAATATTGCAGAATCTACACTTCATGCTACATAACTAAACTCCATTTCATGCTGAATAAACTAAATTATCAATGTATCTTAAATAGAAAACTATCTTTGGATAGATTTTTACTCCAAAAGCATTTTATTAAAATAAATTTGATTTAAAAAATCCGAATTAAATTTTAAAAAATCCAATTTAAAATTTAAAAATCCATTTTTTAAAAAAAATAATCGATTTTTATTCACCCTGGTAGGAAGATACTTCTGGAGATATGTGGCTCGCTTTTCTGACTATTACGCTTTGCCTGCTTTTGATCTGCTGCTGTAGGGTCTCAGTATCCCCTGTAAAATGGATGCAAAGTTTTCTACAATTCTACACTGACTGGCAAAGATTCTCCAAACACTTTAGGCAAATTCCTGGCATAAAAATCAATGTTTTAATCCCTCATCTGTGGACATTAGCCTCAGGTGATGGATGAAGGCAGCAATGCCAACCTTCCTGATTTAAAATCTAAACAAACACATTAGCAAAATGCACGTATCCAGGACCCTTTGACCCGGAGTGTTCTCAAGTTCTGGAGGAGGTTATCAAGAGAGGCACATTGCAATCTTTGAGTGTTGTTTTTTCCCCAGTCCAAATACCTTTAAAGAGGAAGGTTGAACTTCCAGTGGACTAAAGGTCCCATTACTCTTTTTTTTTTTGAAACAGAAGATGACCTCACGGGAAAATAAATGGGGGGGCTAATTCAGGCCAGCATGCTACAAATTGTGCATTTTATCATTGTTTCTAGCAGCACATCTTCTGCTAATCAGTCTCCGGATGAACCTTCCCTAAAGAAAGCCAAGTTTATCAGTTTTCCACCATCAATCAAAGACCTGAAACTGGGCCAGTAGTTCAGGAAGACTAATCTGGGAGGCTTTTATTTCTCCCCAAACTCTTACAAAGGTAGAAAAGTTAACTCTTCACTTCTGCACTGTGCATGGTCCAGCAAAGTTCTCTGCATGGTTACTACCATTAAATCCATTAACGTGGAAGTGCAACACAATATTGCAATGTGGAGGGTTGTGATCCCTTTATAACAGGCTCCATTGCTTGCTTCCCTAGCCAGCCCGAAACCCGTGGGCAGCCTTGCAAACCTGTTCTACAGGTATCTGAATTGTCACTTCAGGTTTGACTTTCTACCCTATGCCTAAGGCAGCCCCGTTTTGATGAACAAAAGGATTTGTTATATTGTCTTTCTGCTTTCAACAGGTTTTGTGAGTGATCCTGCTATATTTCTTGTTTAAGGGATTGATATAGCCAGAGAAAATTTCCAAAGGGGAGAAGACTCTTGGTCATTCTTGGCTTTTTGGTTGAAGTCAACTAGCAAGCCAGAATGCTACGTAATCTGATTGTTATTTTGGAGGGAAAGAGTTTTGAAATCACAGAATAACCCTGCCACTTGGGAATATTAACCATCATTTCATATGGGTCTCCTCGGATAAGCGATTTGAGACTCTTTCCAGGTTTCGGTCCATGATTATCCCCTTGTCTGAATTCAGAATAAGCCAACATTACTGAGCAAAGAATACCCCAAATAGTTCCTTCCTGCTAGCTTGCCAATTTGGCTCAGTTATCGCCTCCGCGACTTGACAGGGATCGGGCCTCCTATCCAGATTTCTGCTATTGTGTAATTGTTCTTTGCAGGACATGGATTGGAAAGCATGAATGAAGTTGAGAAATAGCTGTCTGTTCCAAAAGATCACTGCCTCACCTCAATCATCCTAACTGCAAAGTATAAATGGGATTGTCTTTCCAAATTTTTTTGGGGCAGACAAATCCCATTTATATATTTCCCTGAAAAACTCTACTCCTTTCTTTTCTTTAATGAAACCTTGCTCACGAGGAAATAGCTCAGCATAGAAAGAAACGCCAGCAACTGATAGCTAATTTTGCTATAAGAAATACCAGGCACATCTTTTTCATAACCGGTTTTCCCGAAAATAAGACCTCCCCAAATAATAAGACCAATCGGGCTTTTGAGCGCATGCGCTAAAATAAGCTTCCCCTGAAAATAAGCCCCTCCCCAAAAATATTTAACTACCTGCGCAGCCGTTCCCAGCCATTTCCTCTAGTTAGGGTTAGGGAGACAGAGCTGGAAATCAGGTAAGACGGCAAGAGGAGCCCTGTCTTGCTCCACGCGCCCCAAAATAATAAGACCTCCCCAAAAATAAGGCCAAGCGCTTATTTTGGGGTTCAGGGTCTTATTTTCGGGGAAACACGGATAATATCCCTCTGAAACGAGAGATGAAAAGAATGAGGCAGCATTACAGTAATGATGAAGATTAAAAAGTTAACCATTATATTTTCCCAATTCCTCCTTAGGAACTCTGCATCGTTTGGGATGCCCACACCAGAAAGCTAACTGAGCAGGATGTCCCAGTTAATTATGAAAAT
Source organism: Diadophis punctatus similis (assembly GCA_023053685.1). Taxonomy (NCBI): domain Eukaryota; kingdom Metazoa; phylum Chordata; class Lepidosauria; order Squamata; family Dipsadidae; genus Diadophis; species Diadophis punctatus. The sequence goes on along the minus strand of JALIGW010000012.1, from coordinate 15,339,737 downwards.
GTTTTGATAGGTCTAGATTTCCCAAGCAAACACAGCCCAGTACGCCAAAGGAGGCCTATGATTTAAGTGTCATTTCTGGATGGAAACAGACCTTTCAAATGCTCTTATTTCCGGTTTCCACTTAGCTAAACTCTCAGCACCGGAAATGCCTTTCTGTTAAAGTAACAGAACCCCATTTACCTTTATCAGCAACACAGATTTGGATGCACATTCTTTAATCGCAGAACTTTAGAGAAAGCACACCCTCTCTGTGTATTTTTTTATTTATTTTTTATCTGAAGGGATAGCGTCTGAAATCGAGGCACAATTGCACAAATTAAAAAAGAGCGGATATCTGAATTCTACCTTAGGCGTCCTTTCCCCTTGGTTAAAATTTTAGGAATTCAATAACTTTTGACATTCTTTCATTCAGCTAGAAGCTGTGGGCAAACAGAGAGATGTTGGTGACCTGTCTCCAGAGCCAACTTTTTACGAGAAAACTTTTCTGAGATTAGGTAATTCCTGAATTTAGGATGTGGCTTACCTTAAAAGTTAAGATGTCAGCTATCAAGGTCAACAACCTAGCAGGGAGGAAAGCTCAAACACTAATAGCACCAAATTCAATATCAGGACTTGAAACCTGCTCTTTATTTTTTTTTAAAGGTTTGTATGGATGCCCAAGATAGGTGGCTCAGTGGCTAAGACGCTGAGTTTGTCAATCAGAAAGGTCGGCAGTTTGGCGGTTCTAATCCCTAGCGCCGCGTAACGGGGTGAGCTCCGGTTACTTGTCCCAGCTTCTGCCAACCTAGCAGTTCGAAAGCATGTAAAAATGCAAGTAGAAAAATAGGGACCACCTTTGGTGAGAAGGTAACAGCGTTCCGTGCGCCTTCGCCGTTGAGTCATCCCGGCCACATGACCACGGAGACGTCTTCGGACAGCGCTGGCTTTGAAACGGAGATGAGCACCGCCCCCTAGAGTCGGGAACGACTAGCACATATGTGCGAGGGGAACCTTTACCTTTTTATGGGTGCCCATCTTAAACAACTCTGGACGACTCATGTTGCTCTTCCCAATTCTAATTTACTACACCACACTAGCCTTCATATCCCAGTTTTTCATCACATCCCAGTTTTTCTTATTTTGGGAGTTTTGTTTTTATTCTACATTCTGTTTTGTTTTGTTCTTACCCCTGGAAAAAAGAATCAGACATGGCAATGAAGTTTGCCCTAAACACAAACTAACCGGCTCGTGAGCAACTTTTAGAGACGTTCCTGATTTAATATAGTGACTTACATAACACAGCGATTAAACCCTGCATCCAGGTTTTCCAAAGTTAGAACAGTTTGAGGACTCTGTTCTACATCAACAGTTGCGCCAAATAAAGTTTGCTAACAGGTAAGATTTAGCATCTGAATGTCACCGAAGAAACAGTTGTGGGAGTGTTCAGATCTCTAAAAGGACCATCAGTGGGTCTCTTTCTACACATCCTGATCTCAGTCTCGCAGGCTAGGATCAGCGCTTCTGGATATCCAATACTGCAAGCTTTTCCAAAGCTCCCAAGTTTATCCTGTTCTTGGTGCTGGTTTGTTGAACACTCTTAAGCATGCAAGTAGGGACAAGAACATGGGGAAGGAGCTAAGCCTGGCTGGAGACATCTGTTGCCTGGGGCAAAGGAGACAATAGCAGCCTTTTCTACTCAGTGTATTTAAAAGCTAGCAGCTTTCTCTAATGTTGGCACACGTCCCTCACCACACCTTAAAGCAGTGTTTCCCAACCTTGGCAACTTGAAGATGTCTGGACTTCAACTCCCAGAATTCCCCAGCCAGCGAATGCTGGCTGGGGAATTCTGGGAGTTGAAGTCCAGATATCTTCAAGTTGCCAAGGTTGGGAAACACTGCCTTAAAGAACAAACTGTAGGGACAGCTGTAGGCATGCAGTTCTCTACCTCCTCGCTGCTCTGTTATTCTGCCTTATGGGTAAAGCCCGTCTAATTTCTCTTCGGCTCCTTCTGGGCCAATGATGCAAACTGGGTTCATAAGCCTGCTTTGCAAGGGGATCCACCGACAGCATCTTACCTGAGAATTACACCCTCCCCTCCTCGCCCCCAACTGAAACCAGGCAGAGCAAAGACATCCAAGACCGACAGAAGCAAGGCTACATTTCAAACCACCTCAGCAAGAAACAAGTCCTCCCAAGATCCTAAATGAACAGATCTGTGGGTAATACCCTTTCTTCCTGGAACAATACACATGGGCAGATTTTGTCTGCTCTTGCAGCGATTAAGAAACAGGCTCAGACAGTTGATTGGAATAATCCCAGGAAAAATATGAAGTACTAAGGAAGGGGGGGGGCTCTACGATAATTGGACTACAGATGCTTGGCCAGCTAGGATGAGACAGGCAACCCCAAACACTCCCAGACCAGGCATTACATAGGAAAAGGCTGCACAACCTATTGTAGTACAGTACCATCCCTGCTGGCTTGTTATCTGCTAGGACAGGGGTAGGCAAAGTTGGCTCTTCTATGACTGGTGGACTTCAACTCCCAGAATTCCTAAGCTAGCATGATTGGCTCAGAAATTCTGGGAGTTGAAGTCCATGAATCATAGAAGAGCCAACTTTGCCTACCCCTGTCTAGGATAATCTTTCCCAGTCTGAGGGTGGGATTGAAGCTCAAACTTTTTGGGAGGCGAAATTAAGGGTTGTACCACTGAGCTACCTTAACAAGTTTTTTCATGCCTCCCCTTCCTTTCCAACAAAAAGCCTGCTTTTGTTCAGTCCAACAAAGGCGGGAAGAAAAAGCAGGCATCCAAAACAATAGAAGACCCTGCAAAGGAGAAAAAGGAAAGGAAAAAAACCCACAGGGAATGCCTATGGTGTAAGGAAAATCAATCCCTGCGTGATCTAATCCTTAAACTCCAGAGCAGAGATCCGCAAACTTGGCAACTTTTAAGACTTGTGGACTTCAACTCCCAGAATTCTCCAGCCAGCATAGCTCTGGAACAGCTCCAAATGCTCCAAATCTCCAGTTCCAAATGCTCTGGAGCAGAGATCTGCAAACTTGGCAACTTTTAAGACTTGTGGACTTCAACTCCCAGGATTCTCCAGCCAGCATAGCTCTGGAACAGCTCCAAATGCTCCAAATCTCCAGTTCCAAATGCTCTGGAGCAGAGATCCGCAAACTTGGCAACTTTTAAGACTTGTGGACTTCAACTCCCAGAATTCTCCAGCCAGCAGAATTCTGGGAGTTGAAGTCCACAAGTCTTAAAAGTTGCCATGTTTGCAGACCTCTGCTGCAGAGCATTTATGCGCTCTACATGGGGCTACCCTTGAAGAGTATTCGGAGACTCCAGTTGGTGCAAAATGCGGCTGCGCGTGCTGTGGTGGGTGTGCCAAGGTACACCCACGTTACACCTATATTCCGCCAGCTGCATTGGTTGCCCATCGGTCTCCGGGTACAATTCAAGGTGTTGATCATCATCTTTAAAGCCCTTCATGGCCTAGGACCAGGCTACCTTCGGGACCGCATTCTGCCTCACACTTCCCTTCGACCGGTTAGGGCCCACAGAGTTGGCCTCCTCCAGGTCCCGTCAGCCAAACAATGCCGGTTGGCGGGCCCTAGGGGGAGAGCCTTCTCTGTGGGGGGCCCCGCGCTCTGGAACCAACTTCCCCCAGAGACGGAACCATCCCCACCCTGCTGGCCTTCCGGAAAGCCGTTAAGACATGGCTCTTCCTGCAGGCGGGGGGGGGGAGACTAAATTACATCTGAACTCCCCCCCCCTTTTGGTATGACTGATTGTGAATAATTCTCTTAACTTTTGTACTTTTTTAAATTGTTGTTTTTAAACTATTGTTTTATTGATGTTCTTATAAAACTGTTGTACGCCGCCCTGAGTCCCTCGGGAGTAGGGCGGCATAGAAGAACAAACAAACAATAAATAAATAAATAAATAAATTTTAAAGGAAAACACAGGCTTTCCAGCTTGGCTGGCAATGAGTGACTAATATCGATTCTAAAGGTCGGGGCTGCCAAGTCCATCAGGAAGGGTCAAAAAGCAACTAACCCGCAGCTCGCTATCCAGGTTTTGAGACTGGGCTCGCCTGGGGAAAGCTGAGCTTGAATGAGGGAGATGGCAGAAAAAGGGGAATGACCCAGAATTAGGGCGGAGGGGGGGGGGGATAGGTTCGTTCCCAATGACAAGGGCGGGGCAGGGAGGTCCTGGGTGTGGAGGGCTTCCACGTCTCCCGAGCAAGAGCGGAGAAAGACAACTGGAAGGAGAGGGGCTCCTGCCGCGCCCCCGTCTTCTTTCCCCCCACCCACCCCTCCCCAAAGTCCCAGGTTGCAGGGAAAGTCCGACCCTTTCCTGCCTTTCAAAGGCAAAAGTTTGCCTTCCCTCCCGTTTCCTCGCTCGGCTTTGCAACTTTCAAGAAGTTGGGGGACAAATTTGCCCCGCCAACTCCCATTTTTTGGCTCATTTGAAGCCCCCCACCCCATTCCCCACCCCACCCCGTGGCTCCGGAGCCCCCGCCGGACTCACCCAGCCGGAGAAGTCCCAGCCTCGTAAGAGTTGTAAAAACTACAAGAGCTGTTTCCGCCCGGCTACTGCGCCTGCGCGTCCTCATTTTGCGTACACGCAGGCTCGGAGGCGGCGAATGGCTTCATGGGAGCTGTAGTTCGCCATTGGAGAATGGCTTCATGGGAGCTGTAGTCCGCCGTTGATTTTCGACTGTAGTCCATTAAACCCGGGCGGGATGGAGAGAGAGACGTGATCTTCCGATCGCGGCTTTTTAGCAATAGCAATAGCACTTAGACTTATATACCGCTTCATAGTGCTTTTACAGCCCTCTCTAAGCGGTTTACAGAGTTCAGCCTCTTGCCCCCAACAATCTGGGTCTTCATTTTACCCACCTCGGAAGGATGGAAGGCTGAGCCAACCTTCACCCTGATGAGATTTGAACAGCTGAACTGCTGAACTGCAGTGCTGCTCTTTAACCACTGCGCCACCTCGGCTCTTTTTCCTTGTTTTTAGCTACTGACTAAAACTGCTTTGCTCCCTGCTACCTTTGGCCGGGCTGGCCGGGAATGATGGGAGGTGTAGTCCCAATCTATCTGGAGGCCACCGGGTTGGGAAAGGCAGTTATTTGCACAATATTGAATTGGGTATATTATTCCTGCGATGCTGCAAACGAAAATCAGACTCACACCGTGGAAATAGCATTTGGGTTGTCCCCTTAAGCCAGAAGTATTCAAACTTGGCAACTTTAAGACTTGTGGACTTCAACTTCCATAATTCTCCAGCCAGCTATGGGAGTTGAAGTCCACGAGTCTTAAAGTTATCTTTAAATTAACTTTAAATTGTCTGCCTCAATTTAAATTTAATTATCTGCCTCAATTTAAATTTAATTTAAATTATCTGCCTCAATGTCCTACCTGTTAATGACTACTTCAGCTTCAACCGCAATAATACAAGAGCTCACAATAGATACAAACTTAATGTAAACGGCTCCAGACTTGATTGCAAAAAATTTGACTTCAACAACAGAGTTGTCAACGCCTGGAACACTTTACCTGACTCAGTAGTTTCTTCCCCAAACCCCAAAAACTTCAACCTCAGATTATCTACCATCGACCTCACCCTATTCCTAAGAGGTCGGTAAGGGGCGTGCATAAGCGCACAATCGTGCCTACCGTTCCTGTCCTAATGTTCACATATATTCTTACCTCTTTTACTCTTATTCATGCTTGTACTATTACATATATATTCAATCATGTTTTACTGTTTATACTTTGTTTATAATCATATATGCTTGACAAATAAATACAAAATACAAAAATAAAGTTGCCAAGTTTGGGGACCCCTGCCTTAAGCATTGACTTGTAACTAATAATGACAAGCTGACTTCACGCCCCCCACCCACCCCTTCCTGCCACAGGCAGGCTTCATCAACTGTGAGAGGGATCTTGGAGTCTTAGTGGACAACCAATTAAATATGAGTCAGCAGTGTGCAGCGGCACCCAAAAAAGCCAAGGCAATCCTAAACTGCATTAACAGAGGGATACAATCAAGATCAAGTGAGGTACTAATACTACTCTATAAAGCCTTAGTTAGACCACACCTAGAGTACTGCATCCAGTTTTGGTCACCACACTATAAAAAAGATGTTGAGACTCTAGAAAAAGTGCAGAGAAGAGCAACCAGGATGATTAGGGAACTGGAGGCTAAAACATACGATGAACAGTTGCAGGAACTGGACATGGTTAGTCTAGTGAAGAGAAGGACCAGGGGAGACATGATAGCAGTCTTCTAATATTTGAGGGGCTGCCACAGAGAGGAAGGGGTCAAGGTATTCTCCAAAGCACCCGAAGGCCACACAAGGAATAATGGATGGAAACTGATCAAGGAGAAATTCGGCCTGGAAATAAGGAGGAATTTTCTGACAGTGAGAACAATCAATCCATGGAACAGAAGTTGCCTTCGAAAGTTGTGTGAGCTTCATCACTGGAGGCTTTCAAGAAGAGACTGGACTGCCATCTGTCAGAAATGGGGTAGGGTCTGCTTGGGCGGGGGGTTGGACTAGATGACCTACAAGGTCCCTTCCAACTCTGTTAATCTGTAGGCAAACTCATTTACCCCAGAGATAAGCTTGGTTACTTTTAGTCTTCCTCATCTAGTCCCCTTGACTAGCACTGATGATGTTACCTAGTTTGGGTCATGAAACGTCTGCAAGAAAACAAGCAAGGTCAGAGAACCAAGGACCCCTCATTTCAACCCTGAGCTACCAATATTCTCCCTTATTGGAGTCTTCCTCGTCATTCGCTGTGTACAGTTTAGCATGTCGTGCAAACTTGGCTTGCAGCTCGTTCAGAGTTTATGGTCCCATGTATTGTGTGAATTCCAAAAATGGGTTCAGTAACCAGGCAACCCTCATTGAAAAGGGGGGGAAAATGGGATAGAAACATCCACCTGGCTCTCATCTACCTGTAAATAAATCTCAGTGGTTTGATCCATACTTTGCACTTCAATCATTATTTACAATCCACAGTGGCTCGATTTATACAAAAACATTAAGTCATAGCCCAGTGTGAAAGACAAAGCTCTCCGAGGGCTTTTTTTTTTTTGGTCATGCATTAAGCATTTCTGCAATTTTTCTGCCACTGAGCAGCTCGGACAGTGTAAGGATTGTGTGAGTTTCACTTGAGAATGAGAGTGAGCAGGGTGAGAACTCCTGGCACGCTGCCTATGGCGTGAGTGAAGGGGAACCTTTGTGTGCTCAGAGGACGGCTGCCATTGTGTAGAAGTCCATTAGAATTCAGTAAGGCTTCTTAATGGGCCAATATTTTCAGCCAAGGCTCCAACAGAGCTGAAAATAAACAGGTCCTCCTTCCCCAGAGGAAAAAGCTCGGCTTCTGGAAGAACGGAAGAAAGAAATTCAAAGGCTTCAGCAAGCCTTGGAAAAATGCAGACTTTTAAAAACACTTGTGAGCTCATCTCTGTTCTAATGAGAAATGTGAGCTGTTTGGGATACTCCAAAAGACCAAATTAAAGGTTTTTCATGGGAAATCTATGCGGTGTGCATGCTATGTACTTTATAGCACATGGGATATGCAACCAAATGGTGCAGGCTGTAAACACTGCAAGGTGTGAAATGCTCAGGATTAGGCCAATGTGTGGAGCATAATATCCTAACTGTAGGTCTACAGTAAAGTAGACAGTAAATATTTGGTTATTGATCACAAACCGGAGTGTCGGTCCTGGAAAGCATATTTTATTTATTTATTTTATTTATTTATTTTTGTCAAGTACGTGTTGGTAATATACATAGATATAACATTGTTTATATACATGAGTACTGATAAGAGGGAACATTAGGACAGGGACGGTAGGCACACTGGTGTACTTATGCACGCCCCTTACTGACCTCTTAGGAATCGGGTGAGGTCAACAGTGGACAGTCTAAGGGTAAAGTTTTGGGGGTTTGGTGACGAAACCACAATATCAGGTAGTGAGTTCCAGGCATTTACCACTCTGTTGCTAAAGTCGTATTTTCTACAGTCAAGTTTGGAGTGGTTCACTTTGAGTTTGTATCTGTTGTGTGCTCGTGTATTGTTGTGGTTGAAGCTGAAGTAGTTGTTGACAGGAAGGACGTTGTAGCAGATAATTTTATGAGTTATGCTTAGGTCGTGCCGAAGGCGACGTAGTTCTAAGCTTTCTAAGCCCAGGATTTCAAGTCTGGTTGCGTAAGGTATTCTGTTGCAAGTAGAGGAGTGGAGGACTCTTCTTGTAAAGTATCTCTCATCATAGAAAATAAAGACGTGTGTCTTCCTCTGGCTTGATTTACGCAGATATCTGCAGCTAAAATTGATTTTTAGAAAGGAGTTTCTTTTACTGTTAGCTATAAAATTCCATCTTAAAATGATTTCTATCCAGGAAGGAGACAGGAATAAATCAATTGCTCCAACAGGCACACAGACTCGTTTATCAGGCATAATTTCTGAGAAATGAGCCTCTCGTCTTTCGACAAGCAATCACGGTGGGAATTCAAACACTGCACTAAGGTACGGATTCTTTAAAACATGATGGTAGCTTCTTTATTTAGACAGACCAGAGAAAGGTTGGGAGCTGTGCATAGGTGCTACTTAGTCAGCAGGAATCCAGGTTCTCTGAACTGAGTGTATTTCAAGGTTCAAAGTGGACCAGGGGAGCTCAATTAAACCCAGCTTTTGATGACTGTGAGCTTTTACAGAGGGGACAGAAATAAGATGAGCATCTTAACATTTATCTCAGATGACGTATTGCAGAATGCACCTTATAATTAGCTTATTTATAATGCTCTAAAAAGGCGCCCTGTTTAATTAAATAAGTGCATGGCTCATTATACTTCAATGATAGTGGAAGATCTTGCTTGATGTTTACTGGACTGGTTTTATGTATGGTTATAGTTCCGGAAACAGAAAGCAGCTAAGAGCTAGGCTTATCTTTGATCTGGTGAATCCAAATGCCTTTGAATGTTGCTAGACTGGGAAAGATTGCCATATGCATTTAAGAGATTGCTTCAAGGAACAGACAGAGGAGGTGACAGTTGGCTTCCTTCTGTGATTCAGATTGGTAGTAATAGACTTAAGTTAACCATACATCCTAACTATCTGGTTTAGTACTCTTCCTTTAAATCAAAATAGCCCATGCCAACTGGGGAACAGGAATGTGTCAACATCTGCATAGCTCCCCTGTGTTTTAGATGGTACTGTATTAGTAAAAACAAAGTATAAAATCTCCTTTGAATTGAGCTTAATAGAATAGAATAGAATTCTTTATTGGCCAAGTGTGATTGGACACACAAGGAATTTGTCTTTGGTGCATATGCTCTCAGTGTACATTAAAAAAAAAGACAAGATACATTCGTCAGGAATCATAAGATACAACACTTAATGATAGTCATAGACATTGAAACTCTAGAGAAAGTGCAGAAGAGAGCAACCAGGATGATAAAGGGTCTGGAAAATAAAACATACAAAGAGCGGTTGCAGGAAGTGAGCTTGGCCAGTCTGGCGAAGAGAAGGACCAGGGGTGACATGATAGCAGTGTTCCAATACTTGAGGGGATGCCACAGAGAGGAGGGGGTCAGGCTGTTCTCTATGGCACCAGAAAGCCAAACAAGGAATAACGGATGGAAGCTGACCAAGGAGAGATTCAACCTGGAAGTGAGGAGAAACTTTCTGACGGTGAGAGCGATCAACCAGTGGAAGAGCTTGCCAGCGGAGGTTGTGAGAGCCCCAACACTTGCGACCTTCAAGGAGAGACTGGACTGCCATCTGTCTCAAATGGTGTAGGAACTCCTGCTCATAAGGGGGTTGGACTAGATGACCTACAAGGTACCTTCCAACTCTAATAATAAATCTAAATCTAAAATAGGGTACAAATAAGCAGTCAAATCATACTGGGAAACAATCAATATAAATTAAATGGTAAGAATACAAGCAACAACCTTACAGTCATGCAGTCATAAGTGGGAGGAGATGGGTGATAGGAACGATGAGAAGATTAATAGTAATAGTAATGCAGACTTAGGGAACAGTTTGACAGTGTTGAGGGAACTCCTGGTAACCGGGGTTACATTCTCCTTGCTTTTAGAAATAGTTTGCCATTGTTTTGAGGGGGGTGTTTTCAATTTTTTCAGGATGACAGTTCTGGGATTTCCCAAGTACTAACCGGTTTCAACTCAAATCGGCTTTTAGAAAACGGTCAAAGCCAGCTAAACGTTGCTTCTTCATTTCACATGTTGGAAAGCCTACTCTGCTGTGTTAATAAATGTTCTTGTATGTTCTGCTCAACCCTGCCCTGAACATAATTCTGCCATGTTTATATGTGTGATTGATGAGCCTTCCACAAGCTTCAGAATTCTGTTGACTGTGAGATATATAAAAATGCTTTGGGGGAAAGGAACTGTTTTTGAGCATCAGTTAATCTTTAACCCAACAGAGGCTAAGACCTGTCATCTTTTTTCTCCTGGAGACATTTTTCTCCTGGAGGTATGAAAGCCTGGTCCAATGAAATATCTGGTGAGCATTCTATTTTATAGACTAGCCCTGGGGAAAGTCCAGGGGCTAATAGCAAAATTTGTTTGTTGCAATATAACTGCAGTTTTGCTGTGCAACCTTTAGCCTACGTTATTATTGTATTTTAATCATGCATCTCCATCTTCCTTTAGGTTCAGACCTAGAATCTATTTTCTGGGCCAAGTGAGGGTTGGGATAGGCATCTGAATGTGTGAGATGCCCATTTATTCTTTTTATTGCCTTTGAGGCTTTTGTATTAAAGTAAAAGCTTTTATTGACGGGTGTTTTATTTCATCAGATTCATACACTTGCTCAGTGCAGAGTTTTATGCTGTACTATTGTGAGTGCAGAAAGAAAGAAAGAAAGAAAGAAAGAAAGAAAGAAAGAAAGAAAGAAAGAAAGAAAGAAAGAAAGAAAGAAAGAAAGCCATGAGGTCAGAGTCAAAGAACAAAGCTATAGACTAGGTCCATTCAAAGGACTAGATCTGGCCGAGATGGCGAAAAAAGAAAAAAGAAATTTTTTATTATTATATTTTATATTTAAATGAAAGATATATAGTGGAATGGACTAGAGATGATACATGTTAAAAAAAATTTTTTTTGACTATTCTTAAAAGGTTTTGAGTTATACGGAATTAAAGATCTAGAATAATTGTGAAATTAATAATTTGATATATTGGAATGTTAGTTTATTAATGATATATGCCTAATTTTTAGATTATGTTTTTTTTAAATTAAATTTTATTGATTTTCAACATTTTTCTTTAAAAATAACAATTTCCATATTTCCTAAAGCATTTCTACAATCATACACAGTATTTTCATTTTCACATATTCCTTATTACAGTTAGATTCTATATCGCTTATCTTAATTACACATATAGTTTAATTTACATATTTACATTTTACAATCTATAATTTCACTGTTTCTTTTCTTCCCTTCTTAATTTAATCCATTTGTACCATTTTTCCCATATTTAGATTATGTTTAAAAGGTTTTGAGTAACAAGGAGTTAAAGAATTAGAGAAATTTTGAAATTAATAACCTGTTAGTATATTTTAATTTTATGTTTATTGAATACTATACCCTGTGCTTTTCCTGGGAAGTCGGGGTGGGTGGGTGAGAGGGGGGAGGGTTAGGGGGTGGGGAGGGGTTTGGGAGGAAGGGGGGGAGAAAAGAAAAAAATGTTTGTACTCTGTACTAATAAAACTTTTTGAATTAAAAAAAAAGGACTAGATCGCAGTTTCTTTAATGACAATTTGTGAACGCATTCTAGGCAGATGAATTCGTCTAACACCCAAAACAAAACCATACGAGTCACATTATAAAAGAAGTATGAATACGCAGATTCTCGTTGTTGTATTAAAGGTTAAATGTGTAACAGAAATTGACCAGGCATCAATTGCTATTAATTGTAGTCAAGTAACTAAGATGAACTTTTAAAGTCAATAGGAATGGATTGGTAAGAACATTTTCACTTTAGCTACTTGAAAGCAATAGGATCTTTGCAGAATCTAGTTTCATGACACTGATAAATCTGGGCAAAAGTATTGCTTGAATGTTCCTTCTAATTAAGGAAACCTGAGATGTTTTCATTCTAATTGATAAGGAATAACTGCAAAGGGAAAGGTAATATTTTTCCTGAGTAGCCCCATCTGCCTCCCTTGACCTATTTTCTGCAATCTGTCGTATATAAATCATTGCTTCTGAGTTTGCCCTGGGGATGGTCTCTTGGTGCAAACTCAGCTGTAGTCATTACTTCAGGATTTAGCTGCCTCCCGGGGGCTCTCTAAATTAAATCTCAGTCTGAGGAATGGGGATGATGGATCTCATTTGCATATGACCATAACACCATATAATTCTTGCATGCCAAATACACTAACCCCTCCATTATCAGCAACATAGGCATCATCAGAGTTCACCTTCCAGATCAAGAGCCAACATGTTCTTATCGTATAAATTTGTATTTGTATTTGTTTATTTGTCAAGCATATATGATTATAAGCAAAGTATAAACAGTAAAACATGATTGAATATATATGTAATAGTACAAGCATGAATGAGAGTAAAAGAGGTAAGAATATATGTGAACATTAGGACAGGAACGGTAGGCACGATTGTGCGCTTATGCACGCCCCTTACCGACCTCTTAGGAATGGGGTGAGGTCGATGGTAGATAATCCGAGGTTGAAGTTTTTGGGGTTTGGGGAAGAAACTACTGAGTCAGGTAAAGTGTTCCAGGCGTTGACAACTCTGTTGTTGAAGTCGAATTTTTTGCAATCAAGTCTGGAGCGGTTTACATTCAGTTTGTATCTATTGTGAGCTCATGTGTTGTTGCGGTTGAAGCTGAAGTAGTCGTTAACAGGTAGGAAATTGAAATGATGTTTTTTT